>QJSC01024120.1:570261-617557 GCA_003697955.1 Calidris pygmaea
AATTTATTTAAAAAAAAAAAAAGATAATAAAAGTTTTAAATCCACATTCTATTTGCCAGATAATTGCATTTGCTGTGCTTATCTGGAAAGGTACAGATTTCATTTTATGTTTAAGGGGATACCAGCAACATTTGATTCATTGAAATATTCTCTAGAACATCAAATGTACAGTGTATTTTATAGATTGGAAGTTAACTTTCTTATTTGGAGAGACTTTATGAACGTTGTAGAATTGTATACACGCATTTCTGAGCTGCCTTAAACCTTGTATTTTTATAGGAGGCGTGAAAAAGGCCCATGTTTTAAATATGTATGGCTTTTTGTATTTTCTGAACGTGTAAATTAGTAAAGAAAGAGCTTTAAATAATGGATGTAGTGAAATTGTTTTCCAGGGACACTTGAACTCTCAGCACCCGAGGTTGGAGGAGGGGAGGGGGGAGAGAACCACAGAATAACAAACCAAAAACAATCAACAAACAAAAATCTCTGTCTGCCTGTAATACTTTACATAGATGTAAATTACTGCTATTCTTACTTTAATGAATAATTACACGCAAGAAGTAAATACAGCTTTGAAAGTACTACTTTAAAAGAGTGGTTGATTTTATAATGCGTTGGCATGGTAACTTGCCAGTGCCAGAAGAGAGTTAAAGCAATTCAAGGACACTGCTGCCGTATGTATGTGGAATTACTAGTGTGCTGTGCTTTCTTGGTGAAGTGGAGGCCTGTTGCTCTCACTGGCGCTCTTAGAAGGGCTCCTGGGCGTGCAAACAAGTAAATGGTGAGAAATACATCACGCAGAGGTGGCGAGTGGCTGGAACAAGGCTTCGGCGCAGGCAGCGGCGCATGCATTAAGGGGGCTGCAACAAAACGCGTGAGGTTTGCCATTCAGCCTGCCCTCTCCCACAAGGAAGAATGCAAAAGAAAACACATTGGAGGGATCAGCAATTACTAGATCTTGTAATATTGTTCTTAGGAGTTGCTTTGCATCGGGCTGAAGCCTGGTTTGCTGCCAGAGCTACTGATCTACACTCAAACGCCCTTAGATAAATAATTACTCTCTTAAGCTGTGTCGAGTGCTGATACACTTGACCTTGTAAATAGAAATGTTTGCAGTAGGAATAAACTCCAGCATTGGAAAATCTTTTAAACATTAACACAAAAGAGAGAGCTCAGTCCTCTGGGGATTTGAGTTTGGACTGCGTCAAGCTAGGCACTCACAAAAAAAAAAAAAAAAAAGAAAAAAGGCGGGGTGGGGGGGAGAGAGTGGAGAGTTTATTTATCTTCTATTCACGGTGTTTATTTAAAGCTTTGCGTTTTAAATGCTGTGATTGGAAGGCAAGTCAGAAGTTTAAAAGCTACCACAAATAAACTTTGACTGAGGGGGTGACAGATTAGCAAGATAGCGTCTTTTTCATCTTAGCGGATCTCGACAGAGGGCAAATCCACATCTGTCTGTTGTATAAATCAACAAAATTAGAAATCCCCACTTCTGGATTAGTTTTTCAATGGCAGATTATTTTATTATTTCTTTAGGGTGTGAATTTGATTAGGTTGCCCAGCGATAAATGCACACAGGCACATGTGCACAGGCATAAACCAGCCCCCAAATAGTTGCGATACCAAACAGGCGCATGAGTATGGTGCGTGGCTATGATCTGAAGTTGGTTTTTAAAGTCATCTGAACGGTTGAGTAAACTTATTGTTAAAACAAAGCTGGAAACATTGTTTCTTCAGGAAGAGGATGGAGTAGTTGGGTGAGACTTGTAAATAGAGTCAGCTTTCTTTACAAGGTGCTGAGTTCCCAACCGGGCAGGGGTGATCTTAAATATTTTCTCCAGTTCTTCAGGAGATGCTCAGAAACATATTTTCAGTTTGTCAACAGTCAGTGCCCGAAAGGACTATTTAACTAGTTGTTGATGAAAAATTAAGTCCCAGCTAAAAGCCTTTATTTTTCTTCAGTTAGGAGTAAAGGCATTAGCACTAGAAAAGGACTGATAATTAGCTGCTACAATAAACTCAAGACTTGATTTTACAGGCTCCTGTCAAAAGCATCTGCCTGGAATAAATCAACACTGAGTACCACAAGGCAGGGAGGACTTGTCTGTGTGCTTCCTTCCCCATAGAAAGTGGATTGTTTTGATTTAAATAATTGTACAATAAGTACAGCTGAACTAATTCTGTCCTGTGAGCTCCTCCCCATAAGGAGATAACTCTGTGGGTTTTGTCGTCTCGTCGGAGTAAGCACAATTTCCAGGAGGAATGGCTTCCTGTATTGGTATGTGTCCTGGCCTACAAAGCCCGTGCAGATGTTGATGTCCATCAAATTTGTATTTCTTTTGCTTGATTTTGAGACAAATGGAAATTCTTGAAATGTCAAGGGATGTAGCAAGGACAGCTTTAAGCAAGGAAAAGACTTCACGTTCCCTGACAGGGGGAGATTTTCCACAGGAAAGGAAGTTCTCTCATTTGTCTGGATATTTGAAAGTGCTCCGTGCCAAGGTCCTGTCCAGCCAGTCTCTTCCAGGGGAGAAGGAACTCTCCACCATTTCACGTAAAATAATCCAGTAGGTTCTGCTCCCTTTTCATTCCCAGTTACCAGGTTTGAATTCTTGGTGACACTTTATTTGTCTTTGGAGGCACTTCAGTGACAAATGTTTAAGGGAGTGTGGGACAATGGTGGAGAACAAGGAGGCAGTTCATTGAACTGACAGTGACCATACAGTAAATAGAGGGAGATTCAAGCTTCACTGATCACCCAAGCACACAGCAAAGCTTTTGTATGCAATCACAATGGATATAGCATAAGGTCTCTGTTTACTTTTAACAATATACACCAATGTATACGGACAGGCATACATAACTTTCGAAATTGTTATGAAATGAAGCCTGACAACGAGGGAAAGCAAAGCTCTAGCTTGGCCAAGTCTTTCGTGGTCAGGTTGGAAAGCATGATGGATTTTAGTTACAATCTCCTCTCCGCTCCTCTTAAGAGCCGTTCGTGTACCAGATCTCACACTGCAGGCATGCGTGCGTAGCGCACATCTGTGGCAGGCTGCAAAGGTGGCTGCAGACAACTTAGCAGGTGCAGAACAAGAATTTCCACCTCGACGCAATGCAAAGCCAGTACTTGTTTTTTGGTTTGGTTTTTTTTCATTTGAGTACACTGGAGGAGGGTGAGAGGAATGCCAAAATAGCCGAGGTATACATATAAGAAGAAGTAGGACACAAAATCATCACCAGCCGGGTCACGGAAAACACTGCTTGAGTGACTGAATTGCGTTGCATCATCAGTGTCACTAAAACAAGTTCAGACCTGCCAGTGATTTTGTTACTGTCCCCAGTAATAACATCACACACTGCCACACTGCCTTTGACAACATACCCATTGCAAGAAAAGCAGGTAGTCTTGCAACGTAAAACATTTTCAAATGGGAAGAGCAGTGCTTCTCTGTGAGATTTCAAGTCTGTGATACGGATTTGTAAGCAGTGAAGTCAAAAGTTACTGTATTTTACTTGGGGCATTGGCTGTGGTAGACAGTTGAAAAGGCTCACATTGACTGTCTGAATGACATAAGTAATGCGCTATTAGCATAAATACTTTCTAAGACATCCATTTAATCAATTTCTTAAATAACAGAATGATCTACTACAAAATAGTGGACTGTATACACTATATTTTGGCACAAAGATGGTCATTCTCCCACTAGTAACCAGGGGCTCTAAATAAATGATTTCAACAATGTTTTATTAAAGGAGGACAAGAGCCCTCGAGCTGCATTAATCGGGGAGAAGTCGAGTGGCACTTTTGTTATGGAAATGTTAAACACATAATAGTTCAGGCAAACAATGTGGAGCCACTTCATTCTCTCAGCCATGCTGACACCTCTTAAAGAGGAACTGCAGGGAAGGATGTGGGAAAGATTTGCTTTCTGAGGAAGCTTTCAGCTAATATTTTGGATATTTACCTCCAAAACTAAGGCAGTTCAAATGTAACTGAAGGGCATAAAAATAAAACAAAAAAGAGGGATGATTTATGCAGCTACTGCTAGCGATCAGCAATTGGTGCCCAAAATCAAAATAGTAATTGGCAGCCCCCCCTCCCCTTTTATTTTTAATATTCCTTTTCATGAGTTTATTATGAGTTTGTCAATATTGTAGTAGAAGGTGAATGTGCACAAAGAGAGATTTTTATAAAAACACAGTGTTATAGTGCTAATACTATACCTTAGACGTACGTTGGGGAGAGGAAGGAGGAACACCCCGGAGTAAGGAAATAGAGGGACTGAGGCTTATTAGGATGGGTCAGAAGATGAATTGCGAGGTGTAGGTAACCTAGAAATACATTAATAAACTGATATGGAGCAAAGATATGGCTCTGTAAAGAGAAATTCACTTTCAAAAGTTGAATGGGTGAGAGGATGGAAGAGTGAGGAAAGGAGATGACCATTACGTAGAGAAGGTAGGGCCAGAAAAGGAAGAGTAGCATGGAAATAAGCTTTGGAGAGGACTTTTTCCCAATCTCCAGAAGCTAGAGGAGGAAGTTATCATCCCCATGTTCTTGGTGTTCATGACACTGCAGCTCGATCACTGTGTCCAGTGTTGACACAACTCCTCCCCCAAGTTCAACATGGATATTGAGAAACTGGAGGGACTAGTGGAAGGCTACAGTTTGTGACCAATGAGAAAAAGATGAGGGACCTGAACTTTAATTTGGCTGAGAAGAGGCTACCAGTAATCCAATGGCAGGCTGTTGCCACTGGAAGGGGACTTGTAGTCCCCCCCCGAAGTGTTAGAAGGTATGACAAGGTGCAGCAGGCGCAAAGTGTGGCTGGGTAGTTGAGGCTGAGCATTAAGAAGAACTTTGACAGGAGGGGAAGTGCAGCACTGGGACAAGTTTTGCAAAGAAACTTGATTGCCTCCTTCCTTAGATGTTTTCAAGGCTTGGCTAGCAAGAGTTGCAGCTCTTGTGTTGGCTGGAATATAGCTTCTAGCAGAAGGTGGGAGTAGATGATGTCCAGAGATCCTACCTAAATAACTTTCTATAATTCTGTGATTTTAATGTTGACATGACAAGGGGTTTGCTCTTTGGGTAGTTCTAGAGTGACATCAGGCTCAGGAATACATATGGCACACTCAATGGAGGTGGTGATGCAGAGAGGCTGGGGATAAGAGGCAGCTATTGCACATGCCCACAAGGCCAGAGAGGGTGAAAACAACCGGGAAGGGGTCAGTGGAATTTTAGGAGGAGCGTAGAGACCAAAACATAGTATTTAGTCCAGGATCAGGAGAAAAGAGGGAGGGAGGAAATATAATACAAGGGAAATACTGAAATCTGAGGGAATATAATGTGGAAAAAGAAAGTGTCTGTCTGATGGTAGCAGTTATGAATTGGCAGATGGACAGTTTTGATTGGAAAAGGCAAGGACAGAACTGGGAAAAGAATTTGGAGGAAACTGAAAATGCAGAAGGGACCTCTCTTTCCTTACTAAGAGAGAAACACTTGTTTATAAACATGTCTTTGGCACTCAACACCACAGTATCTTGCTGCCTCAAAACAATAGAAATACAAGACAACTGAATTTTCTCCCTTATAAGTATGCCTACATATAAATCATAATCATAACCATAGAATCATAATCATATAATGGTTCAGGCAGGAAGGGACCTTAAAGATCGAATTCCAACCCCCTGCCCTGGGCAGGGTCACCTCCCACTAGAAATATATTATAGACAGTGTCAACACAGTCCGTATTTTTAACATAGTACTATCTGAGAGATCACAGTGCTCTGTGTAGTCACAAAACACACATCCTCGTGGAAATAAACATAGCTTGCTAGATGTCCTCAATAGAGAAATCGAGCCACATATATTTATTATGTCTTATACTAAAATAATGCAATCACCTACTACTTTATGGTGTGAGTGTATAGATGGCTTGCACTAGTTTTCATTCTTTAAAAAATATATGAAGTTAGATGGTTTAAATAGAACAAATGCAAGTGCTACAGTTTGCCATCCACCGGAAATGGCGCTCAGCCTTTTTCTCATTCAACCACTGGTACCAATTGAGGAAGTGCTATTCTAGGCATGATCTTGGTAGTTTTAGTGTGATGACACCCAAATCTGGAATCTTGTCTACCAGGATACTTGCCTGTCTTCTGAAATCCTATTGTATTCTGCCATAGGTTTTTAGACTGTGGAAAACAAAGTGCCATCAGAATAATTTCTTGGTAGTGATGATCTCCATGTTCTCTCTCTTCAGGAACGATGGTGTCATTGTAAACTCACTAAAACATTTTGGATGTCATGTAAAAGTGGATTTTAGCAGGAAGTAAAGCAACAGTCCGCAGAAACTCTTGTGCTATCTTACTGTTCTTTTTCATATTAGTGTATTCAGGCATATAACATGTGTTTGTGAATTAGTTTAAATGACATGGGGAAGTCAAGTATAGACGTATGTCTTGGTCTGTGTGTCTCAGGAATTGTGGCCATGGAAGTGAATGCAATATAGGAGCATGTGTTGTATAGAAAGGACTGAAAGAACATTTGTGACAAATAGCTTATCCAAAACATTTCACCTTTTTATGAAGTAGAGTCTTGTTTGCATAGTTGCAAATCATTGATTCTGTTAAAGGTAGTCTGAATTTGCAATGGTATAACTGATGTCAGTATTTAGCCTGTCGACTTATTTCTGTACTGACAGTGAGAGATTACTCAATTAGATAAATGCTGGTTTAGAAGACACAAGGTTATGTGAATCAACAGGCAGCTAACGTTCAGGTTTGACCTAGTGTAGCTTAGATAGTTGGCCAAAAACCTACTGAGGTGAGTACAGCTGAATGCCTGGGTGTGTTGAAGAACGTGTTACTATATAAAAGGTATTGCTAGAGTGGAAAGGACATGTTTGGAAAAGAAGCAGATAAAAGAGATATGGAAATCTGGAAAACAGTGAAACCTTTTCCCTTTTGGACTGTACAAACTTTGAGTGGCTTCATTTTTGGCAATACTAGGCTAAATTTTAGAACATACTGGCTGCATGTAGAGTCTGAATATAAGCCCCCCCATTGTATTCAGAAATAATTGTGACTCTTTTCAGAGCTCATTGAGAACACTTTGGTCAGAATATTGTCTAGTTTGCCCAAATGTGCATACAATAAGCAAGGAAAAGAGGTGTAGCAACCAAGTGCTTCCTCTGTATTAAGAGGCATCCTGTCCTCCAAGCTGTCTGTAGAAGCTAGCTGAAGTCTGCCTTTTTGATATTCATGGGAGCAAATTTGTTTTTCTCAAACAGTTTGGTAGGGAAAATTTGCAAAATTTGTAAGAACAAGCGAAAGCACTGTGTGGTGATGATCTCTCAGCTCAGATTTGAAGCCCAGCGTGGTGTCAGTGCTGCTGTGCACATCGAGGGAAATGGTTGCACATTGGTAGCTCTGACTCATCAGATATTCCTGTTTTACAGTAGGGATAGCTGAGGCAGAAATTGTTCCTAGCCCTAGCCCTGGTTCTACCCAGGCCCTACCCTCATACTAGGGTATAAAAGCTTTAAACTACACCTGCCTTTTAGTTGTCTCCTGGGATGCTACATCAGCTGGACACTGCTGCTTGGAAAAGTGTTCCAGACTTAATCGCTTTTATGCCTGCTATTCTTCTGAGTGAGAAGATTAAGAAAGGGTGCAGAAAGCTGGTTAAACTACCTCAGATCTGTATGGAGAGTATTCTATGTTGGGGCAGTTCTATGTATCTTGTGTGCTACCAAATGGACAGGGACCCCATCATAGACTTTTGCTGGCAGGGCTTCAGCTAAAAAACGTGATTAACTACAGCAAGTCAGATACAGTCTTTTGAAATGGTACAAATATGGCCTTGACTCACTGTAGTCTATAGGAATCCTTTAGTTTCTGTTTGTTTGGACTATTTTTGTGATACTTCAGTGGGCAAGCTGTATGGCAAAATAGTTCTGCAAACAATTAAAGTTGCTTTATGCTTTATATTGTCTGTTTTGGGAGGAGGAGTGTGAAGAGATAAAAATGTATTCAGAACTTCACATAAAATTTGTTAAACCTTTTTTCCTGATTCTTTGGTTCCCAGTGATGATAATAAGCTAAGTGAAAACATAAAGTTATTTTGGAAATGTTTCCCTAACTATTTATAACTTTTTATGAGTTTCAACATGTAAGTTACCAGGAGTACGTAAATACTGACAAAATCGCGATGAATGTGTCAAGACTCCAGGTCAGAAGAAAAGTAATGAAAATGGTATTTTCTGCAAGACTATAATATAAATTGTTTACCTTGGGAGATAACATATAAGTAGCCCTGGGCCAGCAAGACAATCTAATGTATTCTGGAAAAACATTATTTCAGATTAATTATACTAAAATCATAAATCCTAACAACAATACGTGATTTCAAAACTGATTTACTCTTTGAAACAATGACAGTTTTATTAAAAATTGCATATCATTTTTCTGAATTTCCTTGAATAACTCTGAGAATATACATACATTCAAAGAAAGTAATTTAGTATCACACCAGGACTTTAAACATAAAAACCTTCAGGAAATTCTGCTCTAGATCAGCAATTTTAAATTATTCTTTTTTTTTTTTTTTTAAATTTACTTTAAGTAACTACCTGTATGTAACAATAGCTAAATACTAACTGTGACAGAAAAGTGATGAACAGTATAATATACCAGCCAGGCTTGCTTTCTCCTAAGATCTCTATTCTTCCATTTGTTTCACATTTGCTTGAGAAAAAGAATGTGAAAGACACGGTTTCAGAAACACACTGCCACTTTAAGAGGATACAACATGCCTATTAATAATTGTATTACTTCTCTATTATTGTTAAGAATAATGAAGGAATGGGAGCGTTGGCCCCCAAGCTGAATTTATCCTGAAATGTTTTCAATTAACTCTTGGCACCGGCAGGAAAGCATCAAACCTTTCCCATGCTGAAATATGGAAAATCTGCAGGGAACATCCCAGCAGGAGTGGAATTTCATTAAAACAAGCACATCATAATTCAACGACTTCTGCACCTTCTTTAAGCCTTTCTATTGATAAGGAGTTCGAGGCGATTTTTATGGATTTGTAAGGAGAAATGATTTCATAAGATCTTTTCAAAGAGTTTGTTTTGGCTGAGGCTTTTGAGTTATTATCTGCTCCCTGATGAAAAAATAGTAAGACATTTGGCATAACTATGACTACTAGATAAGAGGCAGAATTAAAGAGACTTTAAGCAAAATTTTATCCTTTAGACAACCACTTTCTGTAATCTCTATAGGAACTGACTCCACAACTATTTTCCCAGATCTTTTAGGGAAAGTATTGCCATTAAAACCTGCACTTTTTTAACAAGTAATTGTGGAGACTAAAACAGGCTTCAGGCTAATTACACATTCAAACACAGACACAGACCTTTTACTATGAAATATACGCACAAACTTAGTAGAAAAATATTAAATTGATTTGTGTATTGCTTTAATAAAATGCATATCACTTTGCCCTAACATAGGTTGTCTTAAAATATTTGGCTATACTACATGTAGGTAAAATTAACACATATAGGGGTAGTTATATTTTTAAATGATGCTCAATACTTAGCACATTTTTGGTACAAAGTGCTCTAAGACTTTATCTTGATTTAACTTCCCACCTCCTGCATTTTTCCCATGAAGATATAGCTAGGGTATAGAGACATATAAGTGTTGCTCTTTACAACACTAGCATTCATGTTTATTAACCTGTGTTGTAATCAAGTATTTCTACTCAATTCCACAAAAGACACAGGCTGCACTTAAACTAGAAGATTAAATGTCTGTGTTAGTTTTGGTTTCTTGTTTTGAAGTGGTATTGAAAATTTACATGAATTTTTTGTCTTTTTCCTACCCAGTGTTCATAAACCCACCTACTTATTTGCTGCCATTCCCTCGATCACACTGTTACTCCTGAGGCAGGAAGAGCATCATGGAGAGTAAGGAAAGAAAGCTGCTGAGGCTGCCACCACACAGAGACAGATTTTGGGGAAGATACTGAAGAAGGAGATGGTACCTTGGATGTGGTGGCTGTTGGCAGGGGCATTTTTTTCCCCATCTGTATTTCACTGCTCCAGAAAGACCCCGTGGCTGAGTGTCTCCAGTGCTGACTTGAGTGCACAGCCTCTCCTTTTGAGATTGGAGTGGTGCATGTTAGCGTGATGCCTCAGTTTGCCACATCAACAAGCAATTGCATGGTTATCCTTTAGCAAACTTGCACTGCAGAAGTCCTTTCCAGTTAGGCAGTGACAGGAAAACTCACATAACCAAATCAGCCCATGGGACTTGAATCCACACTGTCACAATTTCACTGCATGTCTTTCATTCAACATGAAGAGGAGGATTTTGCAGACACACATATACGCACATTTTTACAGCAACCTGTTTTTGTCTTCAGCAAGCAGGATTTGTTCTGAGATTTCAGCAGAATAACATAAATTTGTATCTTATGGTTTTTCTTTCACATATCTCATACAAAAAGAAACAGTGTAAGAGTCAGAGGGGTCTATTGTTTTGGAAGTGCTGCAGGACTTTTCTGCCTTCAGTTTGCCATGTTACATCTACACTTTTGGCATCCCCAGAAGACTGCAGCAAGGAGTTCTGCTGCTTAACTATGCAGTTCAAACAAGATTTTCCTTTTCTTTGGTGGGACTTTGCAACCTGGAACCTCACTTTTTCTGTGGTGAAAAAAAGTTTCTTGACCCCACAGTGATTTTATGGTGCTTTTCCACACCCCTTCCCAATCCTTCTTTTTCGATGGAGCCATTCCATTCCTTTGACCATTCTTCCTGTTCCTTTCTGTAATACCTCTAGTTTTGTTATATCATGCTGGGATAAGAGGAGCAGATCTGCGAGTGAACTATAGGAAGATACTCTTTCCCCTTCTGTACAATTTCCAAGTTCAAGAATATGTGGATGGATTTAAGCCTCTTGATTTAGAGAATGAATCATGACAGAGTATTTCTAGCTTGGGGTATCTGAAAAGTCATGACCACAAATGTCTACTAGTGCCCAAAATGCCATGACTTGAGTGTCTCAGTTCAGTTTGCAGTGGATGAGTCTAGTTGAGAACAGGAATGTAATGAATTCAAAAGGTTTAAATTTTTCATTTCCATCAATGTTGGGTTTTTTGGGGGTTTTTTTGCATGGTAGGGCAATCCCTTTAGTTTTGTTTTTTTCCCCTTTGATTTCTTTAAAAGATGGCTAACGTGCTGTGATCTCTACAGAGAAGGAAATCTAAATTCACTGATTTTTGTGGTACTTTTGGTGCCAAATAACTGGGAAGATTTACCAGGGAAAAGATTGTGCTGCACATTCCCCTGTTTATACACATTTTCATTATTTTCTACCATTATAGCCCAGGCTTTCTGTTGCCTTGGTAGTCTTACTGTAGTCCATTCAATGAGCATGATATAGATTTGAAGAGAAAGAGATGTTGAGCACTACTATTTATTAAGGACAAATTTGACTTTGATCTCTTACCTTTTAAAAAGAGTTTTTTGCTGTTCTCATCATTAGGATTCTCATAATGCACTTACCCATAAGATCTCCAGTACTGCTTGCTGCCCTTTCCTTTTAGACTCCTATGATGATGATCCTACTTGAATACAAAAACTTGTATTCTGTCTTTCCTACTTTGGGCAGTACAGCATCCTGGCACTGCTTACCTTTTGAGACGTGATGGTAAGAATACCAGAATGCTTAATTCCATTTATAGTTTCCTTAACTACAAATTGTTCCTAAAAAAGATAACTTACAAACAGTGCTAGTTTAGTGTATCAGTAAAAAAAGGGTAAGAACTAAAGCCAAAATAGGGGAATACAGCTTAATACAACAGTTAAATCAATTAGATATTTATATGTCTATAGGAGATTAATCCTATAGAGCTTACTTCGTTCGACGAAGCCAATTTCAGACAGACACTTTAGCCATCATTTCCAATAATTCCTAAAGAATAAATGAAACTTTAGAAGCCAAACCAAGCCAAACTCTTTGTGAAAATGGGGAGAAGAAAGGAAAGGAAAAGGAATTAGTGAGAAGAGGTAGTAAGAGTTTTCAGCAACATAAAAGGCGGTTGCAAGGAAGAAGGGAATAATTTATTTCGTGTGGCTAGACATGTTGAGTTGGACGTGTATCTACTCAGCACTAGATTTCCCCTCACTGACAATTTTTAAGAACATCAGACAAGATGTAGCTGATCTGGATTAGTGTTAACCCTGGTAGGCACTGAGCCCCACACAGCCCCTCATTCACTTCCAAGCAGGAGACTGGGAAGAGAATCAGATGGCAAAAGTTAGAAAACTCGTGGTTTGAGATAAGGACAGTTTATGGCTTAATAGGTAAAGCCAAGCAAAATAAGGAATTCATTCCCTACTTCCCATGGGCAGGCAGGTGTTCAGCCATCTCCAGGGCAGCAGGCCTTTGTCATGCATAATGTTTACTTGGGAAGACAAATGCCATAACCATGTTCATCAGCCCTTTTCTCCTTCTTTCTTTCATTTTTTATTGCTGAGCATGGTGTCATATGGCATGGGATATGTCAACGTTCCCAGCTGTGTCCCCTCCCAGTCTCTTGTCCACTCTCAGCCTACTTCACTGAGGGACAGTGAGAAACAGAGAAAGCATAGACACTGTAAGCACTGCAATAGCCAAGAACCTGTGCTGTCAACACTGTTTTGGTCACAAATCCAAAACGTGTCACCATACAAGCATCTTAACTCCATCCCAGACAAAACCAGTACAATGAGGTATAAAGGGTGGGACTAGATGATTCAGAGGCACTCTGGTAAACTCAAGACTTGACCATAGTAGGTCTTTACATAAGGAAAAACAGCTGACAGAACTGTGAAACTTAAATAGTTTATTAACACCACAGCATATTTCTCCATCCTTTGGCATATTACCTTGCATAGGTTCTGTTATGCTGAATTTTGTTTACAGATGCACATAGTACCCTACTGGTTTTTGAATGCTGTTCTTCCTTTTTCTTTGGAAGTAAAATTTAATAGTTGGTATATTTATAACACAAGTCTGCATCTCAGTCAACTCAAGAAATATTCCTAAATTGTTTGAGATTTTCCCAAAGATACAGGCTGAGTGACATCCCTTTTGTGCAGTTTTCCATCTTTATCTTATGGAGAATTTTGCAGAAGACATCCTTTTTTCATTCTGTTCTTGTATGTATTTAGACATGTACAGACACTCATGTACATGTTATGGGCTGTGTGTTTATCTTAGCACGCAAAGTTCAAAGTGAGTCTGCAGTTAGAATGGAAAGTGCTGGGGTTTCTCCTGGTCTAATATGTCCAGTGCATGGTTCTACAGGCTGGCACTGGTCTTTGAGAAAGGTCTGTTGCTTGGAAAGTTGAGTTTTACTCTTTCAGTAGACAACCCCAAAGTGTCATCGGTGGAGAGCTGTTGATATTTTTCATTCTCATGCATGGTGAGCTTGTCAGGGTACACTTGGTAAGTTTTTACAGTCTTTCATTATAAACCTACACAAAATTTCTTTCATGCCTCAGAGATCTTCTAATCAGTTCTCTATACTATATGATGCTTTTGTCTAAATTAAACACAAAATACCTGCTAGAAGGTGGAATCTGGGGATTTTTCACCTTCCCATGTACAAAAAAATGGGCGTAATTTCTTCTGTATAAAAGTTATTATCTTGTATCACTTAAAAACATCAGTCAATTTCAGTAGGTGTGGAATAGGACACATGGCTAATATATCCCACATGGACACTATATGACGATTACAAAAAAGGCAGTATTGTCTTGTTTGCCTTTACTGTAACCTTTCAAGGTTGAAGTATTTTGGCCCTTTGTACATATAGCATGTTTTCATGCTGAGTACATACCTTTGAAGGGGTTATATGCACAATTGCTTTCTGTATACTTTCTCATAAATGTATAGTTTAGTTTGTCAATCTTCCCTCTAAGCTTGTGGTTCTAGTTGCATGCAAAATTACACCTGGAGCCATAGATTATTATTTGCTTTTACAGAGAACTTAATTTGTGTTTAATTTCAAAAATGCATGAGGTTGTTGCAGGGCTTCGTCACAAAGACTTAAGAGTGCCTCAAAGCTTTGTGGCACACTTTCCTCAGAAAGTCTTTGTGAAATAGGTATGCTATTATCATCTCCACTTTGCAGATTAGGACTGAGACTGAGAAAGAGGGAAGGTGATTTGCTCAAAATCACGTGGGATCTGCCCTTGCCTGGGATAGGTCAATCAACTGTTCTCAAGTCTTTGGGGTTCTCGAACACTGGTTAGTGACAAGGACAACAAACTAATAGTCATAATTACCATATAATACATAATTGTTGTAGCTATTATCATTTTAGCTTCACCTGCGTTAAAACAAAGTTTTCTGTTATTGTCACTGAGGGACTGTGTTAAAATCAGCCAGCACAAGAGCCACTTGTTGGGAAGAGTTATTTTCCATAAGGTTATTCGCACTGTAATCAATATTATTTTCTAAATGGGATATTTTTATATTTCCTCAAGTGTAACTTTCTTCTTTATACAGGCATTAGTGCAGTTACCACACATTCATATCCACAGCAGCCATTCCCTCAGATCTAGACTTCAGGAAGTTCAAATCCAAATAGTTCTCAAATCCAAGCTGCCACTTTGATTTCATCACATCAAACCCTTGTTGAGATCAAACCTTTGAAATGAGAAAAGATTTTTAATCCAGTTACCCCAGATGGGGTACAACTCTCCAGGTCCTGAGAGCTGCAGGATTAGGAATTCTCAAACTCCCCTCGCCCACCCATGCACACACATGCAGGCACAAGCAAACCGCCCAACTTTACACACTTTGCTCACAAACAGTACTCCAAACGAGCCAGTGTTTAAGAACTGGGAAATGACTTTCTCCCTTCCTCTTGCTAACAGCACGGTCAGCTCTAACCTTATTTTGCAGGTCTAATTTTTCTTACTCAGACAAATGATTTTGAGAACTGGGCGAAATTCAGAGTATTGTAAATAATAGTAAGTGATGCAATTAGCTGTCTACCTGTAGCATTATTTGCAAATGGACGGAGTGGAGCTTTCTATTTCAAAATATCTTTGCTTCACTTTCATAATAAAATGCTTAGCCTTGGATTCAGTCTTCAGACAACTTTCTCCATAAGATAAATGTTGAAAGACCATGGATAATTTGCTGTGCATGAAAGGTGAAATTAACAATTCCATTACCCTGTTTGCAATTTTCAGAATCAGAAATTGTCTGCTATGCTCTCAGATTCAGACTACGTGGGAGGGTAATTTATGGAGATAAAAATTATGATTTACAGCAATAAAGCCGGGTAATCTATTCTTACGGTTATAAGACATCACATGCATTGGTGATATTTAGTAATACTTTATACTATTGTAATTTTGGTGACGTCATACTGAAGCTATATCCAAAAAGTATGCAGGTTCTGGTACTAAGTGGGTTGGTATGTTGCTCTGTGACCCATGAAATGGGATCAAGAAATTAGTCATGAGCAGAAAGGCTGAATATGATGGGCAAAAGTATCAGTGAGAAAACATAAAGCCATGTTTGGTTTGTGGCAGTTACAGCTGGCATTTCTCCAAGGTGTCAAGTGTGTGTGTGCCTGTGTCTTTGTATCTGTGTGCCTGTGCGTATGCATGTATGTATTTATACACATAGGCACAGAGGATTTATACTTAACCACTTTTAAATTTATTTTTTATTATTTTGATACTAGTTGTGTTGGTCTTTCTAGGATGAGCAGCCAAAGAAAGTGACTGTTTATATTCTCAAAAATGTTGAGTGACTTTATATAGTTTCCATTGCATAAACAGCAGCATAAGGACAGAGGAATAAAGAAAATTAGGCAATAAATAAAGTAGAACAAAATATGTCAGTTAGTTTTCTAAGGGAAGAAAATAAGGAAACAAATGCTTTTGCAAACGACAAAGAAATAAAGCAATATCCATAAACCACAGGTTTATGTGACTTTTTTTTTTTTTTTTTTTTCTGAATGAAAGTAAAGCAGTTAAGCTTTCGTCACAATGAGCAGCAGCCCAGAAGTAGACAGCCAGCCTCCTCTGTGTGGAGAAGATTTATAGGGACCCCTCCCGGGCCTTTTGCAAGTCCAATTCATGGGCTCCCCTGACCAAGGCTCAGAACTGTCGCTCCAAAAAGGGAAGGAGGGAAGGCTCCTTTTTTTTTTTTTTAAAAAAAATCACCATTTGTTATTAAAACACAGCCTTCTAAATGACGAAGGAGAGAAAGGGTTGAGGGAAAGATATTTCTCCCTTCTCCCTTGTGTGGTCTGGTGTATTGAAAGCGAGGGCCTGTCTAGTTTACTGAGAAGGAGGAATGAGCTGATTTAACATGGATTGCAGCACCACTGAGAGAGGGGGAGAAACCTCCAATCAAAGTGTGAGCTGTTTTGGTGTCCATGTGTGTGGACATACAAGCAAGAGAAGTGGCCAGTCTCTAGGCACCTTTTTTCTTAGAGCCCAAGGGCAGATAATTGATGTGACAGACAATTCTCCTTAACCCCCTGCCAACAAAACAGCTCTTGGGCAGCTCACAGCTCTCCTCACTCAATAAAGGCCTGAACCTATCACAAAAAAAACATGGGAAAGATTTACTTGTTGTGAATAGCAACAATGCAAATAGGAATAGCAACCAGCTCTCCCCCCACACTGATGTGTATTAAGAAACTGAGGTACGCATGAAAACAAGTGCACTGGTAAATCTATGGGATGAGTTGGTTCCAAATGTCACTGTATCTGCTACTACCCAAGCAGAATTGTTGTAGTGCTGTGAAATTTGCTTTTATTTGATGCACCTATCACCCTTGCAGGAGATAAATTGCAAATCCCTGATTCTGCCCCTATCCCCATCTAATGGTATCATACAGATTCAATTCTAAAATCATTTTTGCCATCTACAAATGGAAAGTACGTTAAGAAGGCACATGGCTAGTAAAACTTCTTGGTCAATATTTCCTGATCCAGAGTCCTTTGGCTAAAAGTCCCATCTTCTCATGAACTCATGTCACACGTGGGAAAGGAAACCACTCAAGAATAATTTCAAAAATTTCATTTTGTCCCAAGTCCAGACACTTTCTGGTGGACTGGTGAAGTCTGGCTCACACTGTGCTGGCAAATGTCATTGTGTGTTTCAAATATTTTGTGTGCTTCAGTTACATGCTTGTGGTTTTGCAAATACAAGACAACATACAGATTATTTCATCCTGCAGTGTTTATACTATTATTACAATCATTTGAAAAATCCTTGCTTCTAGGATGTTCGGTGGTACGCTGTCTGTGAACAGCAGGTTGTACCTAGGAACAACTGAGAAAGGCTAGGAAAAATTGCCAAGTCCTATTGGCAAATTAATTCCAACGTAGAGTACTTTAATACCTAATCAAGCATTCATAAGCTAGAGGTGGCTGAATATGCAAGTAGTCAGACTTCACCCTCTACTATCATACACGTGGAAACAGTGGGACAAATAAAGAGCTTAAACAAAGTATCCTTGCATTAGTGAGCCTTGGTACAAATAATCCCACTGAAATAATTGTCCTGGGTTTGAATAGAAAGCTAACTGCAAAGCGTGCTAGTCTAAAGCCAGAAGCTTTTGGGTAAGTTACTGCATATGGTGTAATGTAAGCACTTAAGGTGAACAAAATTATTTATATGTAAAGCATATCTACATATCCATTAAAGATAGGCTAATAGTGGAAGAGAAAAACTAGCAACTATATTGGCTTCATATCAGAATGGATATTTCTACTAGAAGTCTTAATTTTCCAAAACAAAGCTTTACCAAACAGCTCTCACTTGACTGAAGAGGCATAGGGGTTATGTCTTGTTGTAATATGGTTTCTTAAGGCATAAAAAAATATTATATACAACAACAATTTTCAACTGGTGGCCCTCTGCGGTCTGTGGGCATCTCTCAGGAGGTCCCTTAAAGAAATGAGGCCTTCAAGCCCCAGATCGATATGTTTAAATTACCACTCAGAGACAGAAGTCTTTAAGGTCATAAGAATGAAGGGGAGATTGGAAATGTTTGGCCCGGAATATCTGTAGAGAGGTTTGCAAGTTACTCTTTCCTGTTTGCTTCCTCATCTCCTCCGTCCAGTCACGCACCCCCCCACTCTGCCAGACTAAACACTAACGTGATTAATTTCTCACGATGCAGTAAGTTCTTTGCTCTCTCCTTCGCAGAGTGCAGATAGGGAGCTAGAAGAATAGCAAGGCGGGGGAGGAGGGGGTGGAGGTGTGGGGGTGTGTGTGCCAGCTTGTACCGCTGTTGCTTTTAACACAAGAAGCCCTGCGTTCGTGCAAGGGTGCGCTTGCGCACGCGCGTGTGGGCCCATCCATAGGCCCTGACCTGTGGGAAAAAGGCATCTCCGTCCAGGAGAGCGCAAGCCTCCTGTGACAGCACTCGGGGGCAAAAGGGGGCTGGATGATGGTGCCTGAGCCGCGGGGCGGAGGGGTGGGCAACACGGACCCACCGGGGTGCGGAGGAGAGGGATGGAGCCTGTCCGGCAGCCAAGGCAGCGTTAGGTGCTCGCATGCGAGCCAGTAGGGAGGGCTCCCGCTGCCACCGGGTCCTGGCGAGAGGAGGAGGAACAAAAGCCTCCATTTTGACGGCTCTTCTTCACCCATCAGCTCCATTTACTCAGTCTCAATAGCTGGGGCTCAACAGCAGCCGTGGCAGCAGCTCCCGCCGGGCTCCCACCTCCTCCTCGGATGCGCACTTCCCAGCAGAAAGGAGAATGAAGAAGGGGACGGGGAGAGAGAAAGAAAGAGGGAGAGTAAAGGGGGGAGGGTAGGGAAAGAAAAGGGAAAAAAACCTTGCTGACACGGGGCATAACTTAATTTTCACGGTGCCGGGACAGCTGTATCGTGTAATCTGCCATGGCATGCCATTAAAACTTCAATGCCTTTACTGACCCAGAAGGGAAACTCAGACCGTGGAGAGCCTTTTGAAAAGAAGTGGTGATCTTTCACGATTTATGAGCTTGTCTTAAAGAAACAGACTCCACTCACTTTAAATTAATCACCCTTTTCAGGGTACATTGAAATCTGGGGTCTCTCAGCTGAAGACTGTGGAGACCTGGTACCTTATGAATGCCTGCCCTGTCTTTATTATTATTTTTATTTCATTTTATTTTTATGCCCACCAAAATGGGCTGGTTTTCAGAGGAACTGTATCTTGCAAATTGAGGTGCAAAATCCAATTACACCAATTCAGTGAAAGTCTGAATGGGGTAGCTGTGTCACTTACACATTCTTGTCCCCCACATACATTGTGCAAAGGGGAAAAGAACCTGAGAAATATGAGGAGTTAAGGACTCAAACACTAATGAAATGTGAGACATCCTCTATGATTCACCAGCTAACAGTATAATAGCAGTGAGTCCCCCTGCTTCCATTCTTCACACGGTCCAGGGAACAAAGAGCTGTAAACTCATACTAATACAAACTGAACAATTCTGAAATCATAAAAAAGCCCCGTGTGTTATAAGAAAGTGTAGATAAAACAATTCCTTACTACATTCCGGGAAAAAATGGTGTGATTTACAAGAGGAATGCCTGGGTTTTGGATTTGCAGAGGATGTAAATCAGCATCCTTCCATTGTCTGCCATTAGTATAATATCTGATTTACTCCAGCTGTTTGTCTGGACTCCACTCTCAAGCACTTGCTTTCCTTGGCCAGCAGCATTTCTTAATTGGCATGTTTTTAATACAAAGATAATAAGTGACCCAGCAATATGAGGATTCAAAGCAATGTAATAGTTTTTTTCACATCCTGAAAACTTTCCATATCTAGCAGCAGCAACACACTTTTTGTTCCTTTGGTGAACTAATTATGGAGTAACTTAAACCAAAACAAAAACTTCATGAACTCACACGCAGTGATGGAAACAAACTAATAGATGGAAATAAGATCTGAGATCAGAGTGAAACTTGTGTATGGAACCTGAACATCTGAATTAATTAAGCAACTGCCTGCCTTAGAAGACTGGACTCATGAATCCCCTAATGCACTTAAGTGCCATTCACTTTACTTTTGTTAGAAGTCCAATTTCTGACAATCTTTTGAATTTTTACTTATGATAAATACCAGAAGTGACTACTCAAAGCAAAAATTGCTTCTTTTATCCATACTTCTTAGGGTTTAGTTTTGCCTGTTTCTCTGGTGTCGATATCAGCCAGAGCTACGGTGTGCAATGTCTTTTACATATCCAACTGTTCTTTGGACACAGCTCTAAAGAACTGTGCATGGGTTTCCGTATCACCTATACATACCCCGATATGTGTGCCCATATTTTTCCAAGACAGAAACTCCAGTTTCTCCAGAACTCTAGTTTATATAAGGCAGGTTTGTTTGTTTGCCTTATCAGTCTCCTTATGTATACATTGGTGTGCTCTCCAGTGGCTCTGATATGCATTTCTACTAGTTCAGGTGGGAGGTTCTTTTAAGTTTTCGAAATGTCCGCTGCTGCTGGTGCAGTTTCTGTGAGGCAGCTGTACTACATACTGAATAGAAATTGCGCCACGTCTCCATTTTGTAGATGATCTATTATTTTGGAACTGTTTTCTGTGAACTCGTTAGACTTGGAATAGTGGCACTTGACAGTCACGTTTCTAAACTTACATATTTCATTATAATCAGTTTACACTCTTACTCACCAGATAGTGGCCCACTGTGAGACATTATAATGGCAAAAATATCAATTCTAGGAGAAGAAAAAAAAGTATGTATGTGGGTTTACTTACTATAAAACATTTTGGTAAGTCTGTCTCAGGGAAGTAAGCTTAACGGTGCTGAGAAAAATCTATATTTTCCCATCAATAGAAAAAATTATACCTATCATCAGAGGGATGGAGCACCTCTCCTATGAAGACAGACTGAGAGAGCTGGGGTTGTTCAGCCTGGAGAAGTCTCCAGGGAGACCTTATAGCAGCCTTCCAATATCTGAAGGGAGACTACAGGAGAGATGGAGATGGACTCTTTGTCAGGAAGTGTAGTGACAGGACAATGGGTAATGGTTTTAAATTGAAAGAGGGGAGATTTAGATTAGATACTAGAAAGAAATTCTTTACTGTGAGGGTGGTGAGACACTGGAACAGGTTGCCCAGGGAAGCTGTAGACGCCCCATCCCTGGAAGTGTTTAAGGCCAGGCTGGATGGGGCTTTGAGCAATCTGATCTAGTGGGAGGTGTCCCTGCCCATGGCAGGGGGCTTGGAAATAGATGATTTTTAAGGTCCCTTCCAACTCTGACAATTCTATGATTCTATTTTTCTGCAGAATGTTTAACTTTTTACATCCCTCCATTTGTTTGATGTTTTGTAATTCTCATGCGCGCAGAGCTTAATAACATCACAACAACATTCTTCATTTGAGGCTCGTAGAAAACTAATTGAATTATTGGGTTTTTTGATCCCTGCATTGTTTATGGTATTTGTATTTTTTAAAAACCTCAGGCTACTTCAGGCCTGCTATGGTGACGCATTTAAACAAACCAACACTTACTAGTGGCCTCCCAAATGCTGATAACTGGAGGAGACAAGATGCTTTCTGGCTACCCCCTTGTCAATCTCTTCAACAAGGTCTAGTCTTGCAGTCAGACCAGCAGTGACATCACACTTTTCATCTGAGTGTAGACATATATAATGTAATTCTGGACCGTTACTGTCCTTGAACTTGTATTTCTGCCAAGATCTCTCTGCACATCTCTTTCCATTCACTGCAAAAATGAAGATCTGCCCAATAAATGCAGATAACATCCAGCTAAGGCTCTGGTGTTTTCCTATCCACCAAAACTGGGAGAAATGCATGTCTGCAGGCAGTATTGTACTTCCTTGTACCTAACCAGGTGGTGAAAAGTTTTTACTTTTTCAGTATTTTGGAGATCCAGAGTCTATTAGGTGGAAAGTGAATGCGTTTATGCAGTTAATTACAGCTGTATTTTTGTAACGTGGCACCAGAGTCTACTGTGTGTCTTCTGATGCCTTTAATTGTTTATTCACCCCGTTCTGAGCTGTCAGTTTGCACTGGCAACCTGTACTGCTGGCAACGAGGCACTGAGGTGTTGAGGGGACAACTTTACTGGCTTTTCAAGTGGCAGGGCTCCCTAATGCTGCAGTGGGCCCCTTTGCAGAGTGCAGGAGGACACTGCCTTCATCATTTTGCCTTATGGCTTTCCCTTTTTTTCACAAGGACTACTAATACTTTAGAATACATGTAGGGTAAGGGCCTAGCTAAAATTAAGGCCTAGCACTTACATTAATTCTTCCTCAGTACAATTGTGGTAAAAACAGCTGGATTCTTTTAATTCGGGGTAGCTTTTTTTTCCCCTGAAGATGCAGGAAATGAAAGCCATTACATTAGGAACACATATGAACTACCTAATTTGGAATACATGTGGGCTACCTTATTGCAGCCTTTCAGTACTTAAAGAGGGCCTACAGGAAAGACAGGGACAAACTTTTTAGTCGGGCCTGTTATGACAGGGCAAGGGATAATGGCTTTAAACTGAGAGGGCAGATTCAGACTAGATACAAGAAAAACATTTTTTTACAATGAGGGTGGTGAAATCCTGGAACTGATTGCCCAGAGAGGTGGTGGATGTCCCATCCCTGGAAACATTCAAGGTCAGGTTGGATGGGGCTCTAAGCAACCTGTTCTAGTTGAAGATGTACCTGTCCATTGCAGGGAGGTTAGAGTAGATGACCTTCAAAGGTCCCTTCCAACCCAAAATATTCTATAATTCTTTACAGGATTGAAAACTGGTGTAAATCCTGGAAAGGCAAGTAAAGTACTGAGAGTTAGTGTCACTGGGTACATAAATCCATTCTGGTACTTTAGCTGTTGTCATCACAGGCCATACATTGCTAACACTGTCTATGCAGGGCACAGGCTCTGAAGGAAGTGGCCAAGTCCAGAAAGTTTTATGTAGGCAAGAGGTTCAGGCAAATCCTAACTTTAAAGTGCTAAGAAATTTCCAAAGTGGCTCTCACACCACAGCTAATAAATTCTGCTACAAAAGAAAGGTCATAATTGAAAAATTTGCAAGAATTACAGATACAGGATGCTGAGGAATGACTCTGACCATGGAGCAGCCACTTGGTATATCATAATGTTCAAAAATTTTTTTATCCCATAGAAAAAAAAAAAACAATTTATGTCACAGTGGAATGGGTATTTGGGAATCTGAGTCTGAGTGGGGTGTGATAACTTAAGCAGCGTATTGCTAAATAACTTGAAAAAAATAACTTGAATGGAATACTTTCATACAGCTTAAGTGGTGTTTCTACTCACCTGAAAAGTTGCTACGTATAAGGCATAATATATATTTAAAGCATTATACTAGATATTTTTTAAATTATAATTAACTAGTCAAGGTTTGTTATTCGCTGATTTTCTGCAGGCAGAAGCTAATTAAAGATACTCTAGTCTGTTTGAAAATAAACATGCTACATGTCAAAAAAAATCAAGACATTTGGCATTAATAAGCTTCAGTCAGACACAGCATGCAACAACATTTAAAATAGATGCAGTAGTCTAGGTATTCTCCTGGGTTGCAGAAAGAAATTGTGGAGGCTGCCTCAAAAATTACCCTGGTGTTTAGCGGTAAAAGCACCATCCTTCCTACTAGGTTTCTGACATGTAGGAGAACATGTTTTTTTAAGAGGCCTCTAGATTCAGCTGGGGCAAGATCTGAGATTATGATGGCAGGAGAGAGAAGATTGCAG
This sequence comes from Calidris pygmaea, assembly GCA_003697955.1. Classification (NCBI taxonomy): domain Eukaryota; kingdom Metazoa; phylum Chordata; class Aves; order Charadriiformes; family Scolopacidae; genus Calidris; species Calidris pygmaea. Next base: position 594,050 of record QJSC01024120.1, read on the forward strand.
GTATAGGGGAGATTTTTAAGAGATTAAACAGCCTTCTGCAGCTCAGATTATCCAGGGAAGTCTTCAAAACTCCTTGGTGTTCTTCCAGGCCTAATCAGACGTGGCTTCTTGGGAATATTTTTGGACCCAAAAGGCGCTTAGTGAATTCTAGTTCTTCACTCAGGCTGCAATTTTAGTGAAGGCTTATGTGTCTTTAGAAGAGTCTCAAAGGAGGCAAAATCAGTTTTTTGTGATTACAGGTTGATTTTCCTGTCTGTGAACCTTTCACCTTCCACTTTTGGATAGAAATTCTGTCCTAAATTCCAGCTGGTATGTTAAGCCTAAGGAAACTAAATTTCCTGTCAAGTATTGTATACTCCATTGGACTCCTTCATTTTCTGGGCCCAGACTTCTTTGGAGGGTTAGTGAAGCCAGATTACAGCTCTATGAAGAAAAACATTCACATACTTGGAAGAAAAACTGCATTAGGTCCAAGCCTTCAGGTTGTTTAGACCTGTGCTGGTTAAATATCCATTAATTATAATAAAGACTTCCTCCTTTGTATGAAATTTCATTTTCTCCCTGGTTTGCCTGGTTTTATTGCAGTTCTCTGCCCTGCAGCAAACATCCTGCCTTCTGATAAAAAGTAGTTAAATGACCCCAGGCCATTATTTCACATGAAGCTTGTGTTTTTCAGAGCACGTTATATAGGGTGCATAGGGTTGTGTGCAGAGAATAAGCAAGTTACGCAGAGGATGCTGCTGCATTCACAGGAGGAGCTGGGAAATGTAAGAAGAGACCTGTGTGAGGAGGAAGAACTACCCACAGGGCTGCTGATGTGAAGGCATGAGAACCTGGCTCCATCTTTGGCTGTCTTAGACTGTGAGTCTTGATGCCTATAGAACAGGTGTCATTAACAGTGTGTTCCTCATGTTCTGTGTACATCTCTTCAGATACCTGAGGTGAAATTAATCTCACCAAACATAAATGTCTTAGACATTTAGTGTAAGTTATACATGAGCCTTTCTAGTCAATAGAAAGGTACAACCATATCTGGAAGATGGCTCATTCCACTGCCAGGAACATAGCTATAATGAGTGATACACAGTGCTCTCAGGAAATGTCAGATTTTCCCCATTGACTAGGAGAAATCAGGTGAGATGATGCCAAGATGTGCTTGCAGGAATCAGCAGCAGTGAGAGTGACATCAGAAGCAAGGAACATTTAAGACTAGTGAAAGATTGGACCATCAACTTCAGAATAACAGAAAATAAGCGAACACCACCCTATTTTAGCTCTTATTTGTCAGTGCATAAATGCCCAAAGGCTAAAATTAGAATATTGATAATTCTCAATATAGTGAAAAAGTTCAAAAGATAACTCCATTAATGTCTGAATTTCATTCAGGGTACAAAGCAGTTTTAACTACTGTGCTTTAGTCACTGGAGATGTAAGAAAGTAGACTTAAGATGACATAGCTAACAATCCTGCAAGCAAGCCTTCTTTTTCTAATCATGTACTACTCCTTACTTGTCCTTTGAGACCAAGAAGAATTGAGCATGTCGAAAACCATAAAGTGAATCATACTTTTCTAAACTTGTAGAATCCAAAGGACCAAAGGGAACTAGTATACATAATTTGTTTAGATTTTCTGCAGGTATTTGATATCTAAACAGTTTGTTAAAACAATCAGAAATGCTGATTATCTGCTTTTTAATAAGGATGGAAAAAGGTATGATATAAATATTTTTATGGGATTATGTGTATCAATCACATAATCTGACAATTCAATTTCAAAAAGAGAAAAACTAACAGAGATTAGTTGTTTATGTAAGGGCATGGGCAGGATTTCAAGCAGCAGGATGTTAAAATATGAGATCTGCAGTTCTCAGTGTTTCTAATGAACATTTTTGGGTGTACTAGTAGAAACAACTGGGAGCAGATGCCATCCTTATAGCAATACTAAAGACTATGTTTATTCTTATTCTTTATTCTGTTTTTAAACCTGCTTTTTAACCTTCTTTATGCAGCACTTTCATTTTCCCCTTACTTTTCAGAGTGTTGTGTTTTGCCTGCACTTTTTATGGCGCGTTCAATTCTCCTTCCTTTCCTTTGCCCCCTGTCTCCCAAAATGTGCTATTTGGTTTGGAAGTTGTCCTAATGACTTTAAGGATTAGAAAAGTAAAAGGGAAAGTAGATGATTTAAAGAAGAGTACCAGTACAACTTTTCAGAGGGGAGAGCAGCACATAAACAAGGATGGAGAAAATCAGTACCTGCACAAATGTACCCAGAACACTAGTTCACTTAGCAGAACTGATGAGGAGATTTGCCATTGTTCCTCCCAGATACCCTGCAGTTGTTTGAAAAAATGTTTTCACTGAACAGGTGTGCACCAGTCTAGATCCCTGAACATAAGGTATTCCCAGGCTGAAAGGAATGATTTATTTTGTTAATATTGTATCTATATGGCCTTTTGAAAACATCAGGTGCTACTTAAGTATTATTGCATTCGAATAATAAAATAAATACTTGAAGCATCAAATATTTAACCCTCTCTTTACCCAAGAAACACACAAATACAGTACTGTTCTAATAAATCCTTAATTTTACAGATTTCCTGCTGAAGTTTCTGACTAATGGTAAGTTATTTGTTCAGAAAGATTTTATGGTGCTCATAAAAACTCAATTACAGTTTTAAAATAACTTGTAGTTTTTCTGTAACATGATGCTTCCATCTCAGTTCCCAGAGGGTATATTAAATTCAAGTAGCAATAACAAATCATTTAAGCAATAAATAAATAACCTGAGACTGAGTTGTTAAGAGTTAATAGTCTCCCATACACTCAATAGAGACTGAGGCTCCACTCTATTAAAGTGACCCCCGGGGCCATGGGCCAAATTGCACCCAGTTGTTTTGTGGAAGGTATTCATCCCTCACACATTCATTTCCTTCTTTATGTTGTCTCTTTTCATCAGTGAAGGCACTCTGCAGTGCCTGAGTCCGGAGAACAATTACGGTACAGTCTCAGAGAAAAGAAAGAAAACTGGGGTCATAAATATGTTAAATGGGTACGTGGGTTTAAGTGGCTTTGTAAACTAAACACGAGGGAAACCTCAGACTAATTAATGAATATGAAGCAGCATGATAGGAATGTTTTAAGGGGAAATTCACATTACCCTCCCCAAACTTAAAAAAAAATAATTTTTTTCTTCCCCTTTAAAAATTCATTTCAGCAGGACAGTCATGACACAACACATCCTTATGTTTTAGTGAAATGGTATTCAAGTAGGAACTGGTTGCAGAGATAACTGAACTGATAATTCATTCTCAACGTCTTATTGGAAACTGAATTCTTTCCTCCACAAAGATCAGCCATTTATCATGATAGCGAAGCTATGCAAAACTGCAGGAAGATTTAGGACTTGAGCCAAGATCCCTGTTTAGCTTTACATTATGATTCAATTCCTGACCTGACTTATACCCACCACTAAAATAAACATGGATTCATTGAGTGTCAGTGGTGTCAGGATTTGGCCCTATAATAATAAGATTATGGGCCCAGAATAGTAGTCTTCATTCAGTCCTAGTAGTGGGGCAAATTTTGCTCTCAGGGTCTTCTGTCCTCCTGTGGGAAAACCAACAGGAGGCAGAACAGGGGGAAAAGGATGTGTGGGCTTTCCCTTGCTTATAAAACTTTTCTCTATATTTATATTAGTCCAGATTGTGGGGAGTTTTATTCCCAAGATCTACTACAGGCTTCTGCCATCAGCCTCCAGTGCTGCCTCCAGGTCGATATCTTGCTGTAAAATAGTAGATGATTTCCATGGGGAGTTCTCTAGGTCTCACTTTTGGAAAAAAAGATGTTAGAAAATAAAACTACTTGTTTTAGATGAAGCCAATATCTATATGGGGGAAGACCAAAGTGTTGGGGAAGTGTTCTTTCCACAGAAAGTTCTGAAGAAAATGGCTATTTCTGTGCAGATATTTTTTGTACCCAATGTAGTGTTTCCAAAATCAATCATATCCAGGGTAGCATCAACAGCAGCACAGTAGAACCTTGCTCTGAAGGTCCACGTCATCTTTGCCTTTTCCAGAGCCCCCTCAGGACACCTCTTGCTTGTCATGGGATTGATGCTGCCTCTTTGCCCAGTGGCTGTGCCAAATCCCACATTGCCTGAGTGAAGTCCAAGGAGGAAAAAAGATCCATGGGGACTGGAGCTGTTTCTGCAGCAGTGGGACAGGCAAGCCCCAAGCCCTGTTGGCATGACAAGAGATGAGATGATTGGAGGAGAGACAAGGTCCTTTTCCTGCTCATGTTTGTAACTCCTTTGCAGTTTCCTCCAGTAAAACATGAGATCTCTCCCCTGTCAGCAGCATGACCAGGTGCTTCTTGGAGGACAGGGACCATTTCCTCTGAAGGCAGATGGAGGAACAGAAGCTAACAAGTGTCTCCACGCTGCCTTCAGGTAAACAGGGTGGAGGAGTTGCAGTAGGATGCCTCCTTTGCTCAAGACACAAAGCTGTGGCTTTGCAGATTTTGGGTGCTCTTCATGATCAATGACATGTCTTGGCTAGTGTGCACTATGAGAATGTTTCTACCTGTGAAAGGTAAGTAGTGACTGTTCCCTCCTCCCCTTCATGCAGAATGGGATAGGTAACGTTAAACTGCTGGTGCACGTACTTTGAGCTAATCTGGCTGACTACCCAAGGCAGGCATGGAAGTGGCCCCATGATCCCTGACACCTGCAGTACTGCAGGGCTGCTGACCTCTGCCTGATAGGTGATGGTGAGGTGCTCACTCTGACCCTATTGGACCTTACAGACCAGGTCTGCTCATGTTCTAAGCCTTTGTTCTTCTCTTTACTCCATAGGGTCTGTAGATTACACAAACTGCTCCTTACAAACAAGCATAACAGAGAGTTACTATATATGTCATTACTGCTGCAATTAATGCACGCATATGACAGCAGTGATATCTGTGATTACTACTTTGGATTTGTTATAATCCTTTGCTTTCATTTGTTCCTAATTCTCCAGAACAGGATATCTACCAGATTTTACCAAGTCAGCTTTTAGACAAGCATAAATTCCTGGGATGCAGAGGCTAGGTGGCTGCTGGTGGTGTCCCAGAGACATACCCACACTACTCCTCATGTTAGGCATCAGATTCAGACTGCTTTCCATAGAAAAGGTCCTGCTCCTGCACAATAAATGTCAAGGAGAGCTTTTTCAGTTTAGTTGAAATGAGGGAAGTTTGAAACCCCAGTTCAAAAGGATGACAAAGCTTCAGTCACTGCTCCTGCTAGGCATGGGGGGGAAAACCTTTCAACAAGCCTTTATCCCAGAGTTTCAGGATATTGATTTTTAATTTATCTGTTTAAAAGTGCTGTTGAAAAGCAGCTGTAGCGTAGAAAGAGGGGCAATGACAAAATTAAACCTGTGCAGTTAGCCTTTAATACTTTGAGTACACTATTGACATAGTTGCACAGACATGTATTTATAGTGTTTATTCACCAACACTCAAAATATTCCCAAGTCAAAGCTTTCCACTGAAGGCAGTGGAAAGTAGTTTTCAGAAAGGAGTAAGTGAGCTGGTTAAACTCTTTGCCAGGAAAAGGCCATTTTCTTTCTGTCCACTTGGCCAGCTTCTCAGCTGACAAACCACCATTGTCTTCAATGCAATGACACTGATCTATACCAGCTTTTCAGTTATTGGATAGTTCACAGGCCACTTCTGGTTTTTGTCAACTGTAGTCAAGATTTGTAAGTATTTTCAGCCTGTTTTTTTTTTTTTTTGGTAAATTTTTTTCCAACCCTTTCACTTGCTGCCCTATCAGCTCACTGATCTACTGGTTTAAATGATCCGAGCAAGAGAAATAAAAATAATTTGCTTCCTATAGATTAATTTAGAGAGGGAATTAATGCAAAAGTACTAAAATGAGCGGAAGACTTTCAACATAAAAAAGTCACTTTCCAAACACCAGCATGTAACAAGTGACACTGCTCTATGTATGGGACAGAAACAAAGGCAGTGCTTTCATTTGGTCATCTTTTTCATGATTATTATTTATTTATTTTTACTATTCATTCAGCTCAAGGACTGAGCGTGGACTGAGAAAGGAATTTGGGACTTCAGCCACTCTCCCAACAGCATCAAAACTATAAATAATGTTCAGTCTTTTATCCTTTGAACACTCCGAAGTCCCTTGTAGTCAGCGGAAGTGTTAAGCATGCCAAAGGAGCCCAGAGAGGGGCCTTTAATGAATAAACCTCGTTGTCCCTGGTGATTATACAGGTAGATGGTGACAAGGCAGACAGTGTCCAGTCCTAACAGCAGTCCTTGTGTTTGGGAGATGATCCCTTCGAACCCTCTCTTCTGCTCCATCTGATCCTTCTGTGCTTTTCCTAGATAGGGTGGATGGGAACCAAACTGCGCCCCTTCTCTTCTGGCTCCAGGAAGGGAGCGGGCATGACACTGGTGGTCCTGAGTCAGTGGTTAGTAGTGAGCATGCTGCCAACAAGTCTGAGTGAGACCTTGCAACCATTCCTCATCACCTGGTGTCTCCTTGTTCCAGCTCCCGGCCTGTGGCTGTGCTTTGAAACCATACGAGCACTGTAGCATTTGAATATTTATTTATTTTTTAATGATAAAGACAGACAATTGGCCTCTCCATAGGTTTCTATTCAAGCCAAATAGAATGCTACGTGTTGTCTTGGCAAGTTTTCCACTTTAGTAGCATTTCAAGGAAATGTGGAAATGAGAAAAATTTAGCAACTCACCTCTGTCTCTTTCCCTATTAAAATTGTCAGCATAGTAAATCAAGTTTTTAACAGCCAGGAAAAAAAGTCAGTACATTTTAGAAACCAACAAAATGTCTCTTGCGGCATCTGTAAAAATATCATCTGGTACCATTTAACTTGGGGAGAGACACATGTGACAAAGTTTATAGAGAAAATGTTAGTGTGCAGTTCAACTTGAAACACAAAGCCTCAAAACACACTCTTGATATTTCCAAACTCTTTCATGTGTGATGTGATCTGTGGCAAGAAGGATAAGTATTGTCATCTAGTCAGCATTTACTCAGAGCTTCATAAATACCAGCACAAATATCCAATTGATTTTTTTAATCTAAATATATGCACTTATGATTTTTAGATACAGTGACTGATGAAGATCATATAAAAAAATACAAGTGAATTTGCATGATAAATTATGGTGCACGTAAAGAACAATGCACAATTGAAATAGAAAAACAAAATCTGTCTTTGAGGTGATTGATTGATCCTGCAGTCCTCACTTCACCTAAGAAGAGGTGTTTTGGCTAAGGGAGGCTGGAGGCAATGAAAGTTTATGCCTAGTAGCCTACTTGCCTTTTTCTTTTTTTTTTTTCTTTTTTTTTCCTGTGGAAGATCGATCTGTCAAACTAAAAGAAAAATAGACTTCCTGTCCATTACATATACAAGTCCTTGAATTATCTTTAGCTGTTGCCTTTTCATTGAACTGTGAGACAACTTAATTTGAAATTACTCTTTTTGGAAATCCTAAACCCTTGACACATTTCATTAGGCACAAAATGATTATAGTTATCAGTTAATTTGTTTGAAGACTTGGTAAACACTTGTTACAAAGAGTTTTGGATAGGTCTAGTAGTTAGCAGAAAAGGGAAGCTGTCTCCAATCCTTAGTTTATTTACTTAGCACTTATTAAGCACCACTTCTGTATCTACCCAAAAAAGAAATATTTTAAGCAAACCGTAAAAGTAGGCTTGACCCTTTCACAGGCACATCATAAATCAATTGTTAAAGCAAGGGTGAAAACTCTGAAAGAGGTCAGAGGTGGAAGCGAGGTCATCTCTGAGAAGGGACAGTGTGAAAATCCATGAGAGGTGGAGCTTAGCTGGAGATAAAGGCTGGAAAAAGGAAATTCTAGAACTGGTGAGGCCCTTACCCCACGAAAGCACTAATAAAATCATAGCTATCAGAGTGCTGAGGTTATTCACAGATAATTTCTAAGCCTGCAGCTCCAGTTGCCAGATCTGTGATGCCAGTTCATCTGCCTAGTGACAAAAGAGCAATTTTTTAAGCGAAGTGTTTATTTTTAGTTATATGCAAAGTAAGAACAATACTTCTAGCCATTTCTCAAAAATGCTACCATTTCTTCTGCTAGGCTTTCTTGACCTTTCTGCCATCAAGTCAGAGAGGTTTTACCCCAATGACATAACCATGTCTCTAGATAACCTTTGATAACTTGGTAGCAAGCACTGCACAGAAATGTTTGGTGCTATTCCCTGAGCAAGCAAAAAACTCTGCGTATGTTTGACTTCAGTAGTTTTGACTTACTGTACTAACTACTAAGGTACCAGTATGTTCAAGACTGAGACTCCAGACAGAGTTGAGGGAACTGTATAGTGATATGAAATGGAGATAACACTCTGAACGCATTTGCAATAGCATAAATAAAGCACTATCAACCACACTAATTTGCCATTTTGTCATCTCTGGGTTTTGGCTCATCTTCAGTCAAAAGGTATTAAATGATGTAACTGTAAGATTTGCTCAGTCTTTACTAGCCTCAAAGATTTTTTATGTGGGTTTTAGCTCTAAGTCAGAATTTCAATGAAGAGCTCTATTTAAGCATTTGTCTCACTCAATAGACTAAAGTTTAAATTCCAAACAATTAAAGTTATTCAGATTTAAATGGGAAGATTTCCTGATTGTTTTGTAACCGCACAATTTATAAGTCATAATGACATTCCTTCACTTTGTCCAGAAAAAACAAAGGCTGATTTATTTCCTAATAACAAAGGCAAATGGTGAGGGTGTATGAAACTGCTTCCTTATTTTCAATGGGTCAGTGCCAGGCTGTTAGGTATCTTTGAACCCCTCCTCCTGTCCATAGTCTTCTCGTGAAGCAAAGGCTTCAAAACATTGCCAATCTGTGGAGCACACCACGCATTGAGTTATGCTGAGCACCTAGTTATGGTGCAGCTGATACCTGGGCAGTCTGTAACTAGAGATCTGCTTGATATTCATTGTATCAGCGTTGATTGCACTGGGCTTACTGAAACACAGTATAATGCATTCATCTGGCTAATGTATATACCTTCATTGATGCTGCATTGTGATGTAAACAATGTCCTGTTCCTTCCTTATAGTAACATAATTGACAGCCAGGCATTTTGAGCGCTCCAAAGAGCTATTGTTGTGGTGAATGCCGTAACAATAGGATTTCATATAGGTTGAGGCTTAAGAAAAGTACAATGTCCTTTTTCTGGTACAAAACCAAGAATTGTGTACTGGCTGAGAGCAGAATAATGGGTTCATCGTGGAATTAAGGCTTTGGCTTTGTTGGGAATCAGCTACTTAATTTTTATAGATAAACTTGTTTAAAAACTTTTCTTTGATTGAATGCATATGTTGTCTCTGTAACTATAAACATATATTTTTCTGAAAAGATGTCTCTTACTTCCCTGAACTCACATAATGTGAAGTTTTAAGCTACACTCATTGCCGTGTGTTGTCAGTCAGTGGTGAATCTTCCGGTGACTTCCACAGGCAGCAGAGTGAAAGCCAACAAAATCACACCCCTCATCTGAAGAACTATTTTGTGATGATATTACTAGCAGCACAGCCCAGAAAGGAGACAACTAGGCACAGAGATTATTTCAAAATACCCCTTAATTTTAAGTGCTTTCCATTTTTTGCCTCCCTCCCGCCCCCGACAGAATCCCTTCCTCTTCCGTCTCACAAATTGAGATACTGCCAGTCACAGGCTCTGTTTGAAGATCTGGCCCTTAACCTCTGGGGTTGTGAGAAAATATTAAAAAACATAATTGAAAAAAAAAAAAGATGTTTGGAAGGATTTTAGCTGAATAAAATGACCCTTGCTGGTTAGAGGCCTCAGGTAATGAGGGCACTGGGGTGCCTTCTGGTTATTGAACTTGAAGACATTTCTCTGATTGCTGTGTGTTTAGTGGGGACAGAGGAATTGAGGAGTGATGGGTGGAAAAATGTCTGCAAAATTTGGAATAGCCACAAATCAAAGTGTGCAGGTTGCTGTCATTTGTTCTGCCTCAAAAAAGATGCTTCCAGACTCTAGCTAGTATTGAACAGGCATTCTGTCCATTTCTTCCTCTAGCCAGATTCTTGAAAAAGCATTTTGAAAGATTTGACTCCCAAAACTGAGAGAATTTTCTTAAGTGGTCGGGTTTTCTCACCATACAGAAGCCACATCTGAGGATTGTTGAACATCCAAAGCTTCAACAGACATCAGGAGGCTGACTCTGTTTCAAATGAGACAGCCTTTTCATTTCTAATGTGTTAAAATGGTCTAGGCTGAGATTCTCAAAACTGCTGAAGTAGCTTAGGCATGCTCTTCTCACTGAGGATGAATGGGTCTTGTGTTTTCAGACAAACATTCGACTACACATGAAGATACAGACTCTAACATGAATTGGGAGCAGAGCATAATCCAGTACACGTGGACTCTGGCAGCAGTAAAAAGCCCACAACTCCTGTTCTGCCAGGTTCCAACAGATGTATATATGTGAAGTTTGTACCTTCAAGAGCATGGAAGTAAATCAGGCCCAGATATTGTGATTTCTCCCTCTCATATGTATGTGTTCAGGCATGTGTTTGAATGATCTTTTCCAAAACACAACATATTTTACATCATCAGGTTTTTCCCACACATACATTCATATGGTCAAAATTAATCTTCACACTGATTATTTTAATTGGTTGAATATGTTTTAAGGAGTGGGGAAGAATGGGGTTTGCAGTATTCTCCTGCTCCCCTCTTTGGTGTACTTGTGAGTTCACATGTGCAAACAACACCCTCCTCTCGAGCCCTCTTTCCGGGGATTCCTGAAACACACTCAAAACAGCTTTGCAGAAATGTTTAGCCATCCCAGTGGGAGTTAGACTGTTATGATGACGGCAGCTGCTGGGTGAAGGATGGAGAAGCTTTTTTGGCACCCTTGCCAAGTCCATTAGGACGAGCTCTCTCCAGATGTTGGAACTTGATTTGCGTGGAAGAGTAATTTCTTGTTAGCATTATTGCTAGGGATGGGCAGGTTCGTGTTGCCTAATTGGGCTCAGGCCCAATGGGCTTGAAACTTCAGTAAATGTTCACATATTGCTTATTGTGAGCACCTTTGGGAAGGGAGGAAAACCCCCACATTTTTGTAAGAAAAAGAAGACAAAACCTCAAGTGAAAAGACAGAATCCAGGGTGGAGGACCCAATACAGAGAAACAGAAAATCATAAATAAACCCAGGGTATAGAATATCAGGCTCCTAACTATAACTTTCTGGAAGTGCAGTAGGGATTTAAAGAGAGGAATTGTGATCCTACAGCCCACGTTTTATTAAATAAAGCAAACATTTTATAAAAGATATATAAAATTATCTGTTCCAGAATGGAAATATTTCTGGTAGAAAAAGGATTCCCACGCCAGCAAAACCAAAACCCCAAGCAAGGAAGAGGTGGCATGAATTTAAACAAGAGACGCAAACACACTTTGCTATAGGCATTTGCACTTTTACAAAATTTGGATGGAAAGGACCAAAAATACACCTATCATATAGGTGCCTGAAGAGGCTCACTGGGCGTCTGTGTAGCTGTGTCAATGTGTCCCCGTGGTCCCACTTGGGTGAGTCACACAGGATGAGGCTCCTGCAGCATCTAGCTCTTTGCTTCTTGACTTGAAAACTGCGTAATGGTTTTAAAAGACTCTAAAAATTGCACAACAAGAGTGAGAGAACAGCTTTGAAGCCGCCCTTGGCCTGTGCCAGTCTCCAATTTTCGAACCTGGTAATATTTTATCTACGTGGAAAGTTTGTCCCCAGAGGCTAGCAAAGTCTGTAACAGGAGAGCATTGCAGGAGATTTGTTCTCCAGGGATGGAAAATATGAGTGTTGGTGAGTCTGAACTGCAGCGAGAGCTGGGCCACAAGTATGGGTGGTACCAGGACCAGCAGGCTTCGTTTGGAGCTGCTTATGCCCAAACACAAGAACATGCATGGAGTGGAAGCCAAGTTTCCCAGCAAACAGCAGAGTTTAAAAGGGGAAAAGTAAGGCATAGACCCAGCCATGCTTTAGTCATTAACTTTTAACTTGAAAAATGGTCTGAAGAAGAAGCTCTCTCAGCAGGAAAAAGCTGAAAATGGAGCATGACGTTTATAAAACAGACTCTGAGAGAGCAGAAACTCTCTCAGACATACCACAGGTTTCCACATTTCTCTCAAGCAAAGTGCAACACGAGGAGCGCGTGTTTTACAGTTCTAAGCATATTTAATACAATGTTTTTACAACAGCTGTTGCTTTCACAGAACTTTAACCCCACTGTGTAAATGCATCACAGGGAAAATACTCTGTTGTCTTGGAGACAGCCTTTGCTCGCAAGCCCTTTTCCACTGAGCTGGTGTCAGCTTTCAGCTCCAGCCGCATTCCAGGCGGGCAGGCACATCCCGGCCTCTCTCTCCTCTGTCTTCTTTACTGGCCCCGCTGAAGGATGGACAGCTCTGGAATCTGGGGCAATTATCAGGGCTGCCTATGATCAGTTTCCATCAGCACACCTGATGAGAAATGGCAAAATTAAGTCCAAAGTAGGAAAGGAAAAAAAAAAATCTGTAAAAGATTTCCTGACATTCAGGGTTGTTTTTTTTTTTCTTTTGTGTTTCTTGCTTATCAGGCCTGGTACAGAGCCAGGTGTCTTTTCCCTGCTAAATTTAGACCAATTTATTGTCTTAGCAGAGAGGTGTTATGTTACAGCTGACACTTGGAAGACCACTGGAGGTATCGTGTGACAAATGCCTGCTGTTAAAGGACTTGGGAGTCTTCTCTTGCTCTGGGAAAGGTGATACTAGCTAGTGACTTGACCCCTCCAGCTCTCCAGTGAGCGCAGGCACTCACTGCTACAGGTAGTACACAGCAAGCACTGCCCTCATCACGTGTGTTTGTGGACACAACCCAAAAATGTGTTATAAAGCTCTGTCTTCAAAGTAGTACATATGAAAAAGAAATAATTGGAAACTTGTATTAAACCCCAGAAAATTTGTTTTCATCTTAGTTTTAGACATATGAATGTGCTTGAAGTGGCTGGGCTCCATGCATGAATAATAGTAATAAAAAATGGTGCTACGAACTTCAAATAATAGCCACCAAACATCAAAGAGACATTTTTTCAAAACTGTGTAGCTGGACCTTATCCTACAAAACAATGAATGCCCTTGAAAGCAGTGTTGGAAGGACTCAGGTCTTCCAAGCAAACACTAAAGACCTGAAACAACTAAGGCTGTAAATCTAATAATCTCTCTGAAAACAGCAAGGTGCAGCCATACCTGTGGTACTTTATCATCAACACTGCTTTCCTTCATGTGCAAGTACTGCTTTTGTCAGCAGGTAATGTAGAGCTAATGCAAAGCTAAAAAGGAGACATTATTTGTCTCCAGACATCCTTATTAATGCCCAAATCCAGAATGCACTCCTATGCAGGACTACATTTAATTAAAATCTTTAATGGAAACCCATATTTCAGATCCCTTGGTTCAAATGACACTTCCAAGGCATATGTTAAAGATTAGGAATGTCCTTTCCTGAACTGGAGCCCAGAAGATTAGCTGAATGTTTCTTCAAAAGGTTTAAAAAGTAAAAATACCCCATGCCAAATGACTTGTGTGAGCAATGATCCAAGGGAACCATTTGTAACTTTAACAATGCTTGACTGGAGTAATAGCAATAAGTCCTCAACAAAAGTAAAAGTTTTGATGCTAAAGAAAATTTGGATTAGATTCGGGACTGGACCCGCAAATAAGCTCAATGCAAACAAAAGCAAGTTTTAATGCTGGGTAGCATTAAAGCAAGGTAGAGCTCCTGAGAACAGCTGTGTATTCTTCCACATGGCAGCAAGCTCCCCCTTGGATTACGTTGTGTTTTAAACTAATGTTTTGACTTGTGCATTGTCCATCCCATCAGTTTATACCTGCTGGTGCTCACAAAATGTTGATGACAAAACACGGGAAGATGTCTTCAGCACAGGTCTAGCTTATCCAGCACAGACTGCAGCTCTTTCTTCCTCCCATGGCCAAGATCCCAAAGAGGCAACTCAGCCACCTCTATCCAACCCATGAACATGCTGCGCTTACAGCGGTTCTTTTCCAACATTTGCTTGCCCTGAGCTCATGAGGAAGAACCCTATGCACAGAGAGCTATGTCCTTCATCTGTGCCAAAGCCTGCTCTGCTGATGAGCAAGGGATCACAGGGCTGCCATGAGACTGAGCAAAACCATCAGACCGTTGTGTGCAATTCTGCCTGCAAGCGGTTTCCTCACCTAGGTCAAGTGTGTCAAGAGGATTGTCTGAGACAGGCCTTCCACTCAGCTCTTTGGGCTTGGGTACCCTCAGTGAGGTATGTTATTCCTGTCCATCTCTGAGGATTTTGTCCCGCAGACACACCAGCAAGCAAAGGAAAAAAAAGGATCCTAGATTTCCATCTTCCCTAACTTGCTCTTCCTCCTGCTTATTCTGCTAACTCCAACAGGGTACAATGAAGAACATAATCACTGGTCACCTTGCTTTACCTGACAGGTATGGAGTCACGGTCTGAGATCCAGCAAGCTGTGGCGAGCAGAGGGTGTTTGCTGAGAACTGTAGCAGTTTCTTAGAATGGAAATGAGGTTAGGAGCACGGACCCAAAGACACAAGGCAAACCTCCCCTCAGTGAAGTGAGCAGGATATGGCCTCTTGGAAGCTGCATGCCCATCTGTCTGCAATCTAGAATAACATGCCACATTCTGCAAGTGTCACACGTCTACAGGAGTTCATTAGGAAACCAAACTGACAAATGCTATCAGGCTAAAGTCTACTGAGGAAAGCCACTCTGATCTGCCCTCACAGGAGAATTCATATGTACCTGACGTTTATATGTGTAGTTTTACTGTAAGGAAAAAGGTATTTCTAACCTCAGTATCATAAGCATATTTAAACCATGCCTTCTCCATCCTGGAAAGTACCAAAACTTTTTGAGGTTGCGCTGTCAGCTTCATTGTTTTGTTTTGGTTTTTTTTTTATTTCTGTTTTTTATTTCATTCAAAAGTGCACCTGAAATAGTTAGCATATATTCAGGTATACTGAATAGGTAGAAGGTTGCAAAGGCAGCTGCAAAAATCAATGCGACACGTCAGTTGCTTACAGAGAGTACTAAGCAGAGGTGAGTAATTAGAAATAAATAGTACCTAATCACATCCATTTTGTTTTTGTAAAAGAGCGATCCTTATCTGGGTTCAAATGAAAACATGCATGTGAAAGGTTTGCATCCAACCACAGACTATACAATCTGACATACTTCTAGTCAATATGAAGCAACCCAGCTGGAACTTTGAGGCCCCGAATGTTCCCAAATAAGCAGGGGCCCAGAATTATTAATAAATGCATTAGCAAGAGTCCTGGCTCAGTTCTAGGTATCATATTTCAAAACTGACCTAGATGTTTTTTTCTGGTTTAAAACTGACTGAAGTGAGATGGTTGTGATTTATGTAATGCTAACCCTGACATATGACTTTCTTCATAGATTACAATCCTGCATTTATATGTAGTTAGAAGCAAAGTTTTCTTATTATTTTCAAGTAGGAAATCCTTCAATGTCAGAGTTCTATTCTTGGAATTTCATACTGGCCTTCCAACATGTTTAGCTGATATTTTGTTTACCTGTGTTCATGACCTTTGATATCTCCAGTTTCTTATCCTCCATGTCTGCTGTCTCTGACAGCTTTTTGATGCAGTTATAGGCTCCTAATAATCTATAATCAAGACTGTTTAATTCTCTCAGAAAGAGAACATTTAAACCCATATGGTCAGTCAACATTATTTCTTCTTTGGTTCCTTCTCTCTGGACTCCAGAAAGAAAAATGATTGTGTATAGTTCTTTGTATGAAATCACTGGTAAACAATATTGAATCAGGGCTTTTTTTTGTCCTCTAGCAAAGTATCAAACTAGGAAGATAAAAAATTTCAAACCCTAGTGCATGCTGAGGAGTTTGCTTGAAAAAGAGAACAATGTTTAACCTGTGGTCCAGTGAAAAAAGTGAATGCTATTTTTGGTGGTGATATTTATGAATGCAGGACATGTAGGACAAAAATCCTGACTTTTAAAACTATGAATGTAGGACAAAAATCCTGACTTCTAAAACTTCAGGATGCATCAAAACTTTCCTAGCCAAATGGCTAGGTTTGAGTAAAGAAAGAGGAAGCATAGCAGATTGGATGTCCTACTGTAAGACCTCAAAATACCCCAAACAACAGAGCACAGCACTGCGAAATGAGCCAGGTGGCAGATGCCTCTCTGCTTTCTCACACCCTGGCGAGGCTCTGACTCCTGAAGACGCTCATAAGGGCAGTCACATTTTCTGGTTCTTCAGCTTTGAAACTAGTACTTCTTTGTTTCCCACCTCACCCAGGAGTGGATGCTTCCTCTGTCCCCTTCTCCTATTCCCCCTTCCTGGGAGGGCTGGGGAGTCCCAGGGTGCTGATGCCACTGCTCACTGCTGTGCTGTCCTTCTCCAGTGCTTCAACATGTTCTTGGTTTCTGTTGCCTGCAAAAGGGGACTGACAAGGAGAGAGTGGCAGTGCTTACCCCTCCCAGAGGGCAACAGAGTTGGGACCACTGGTCTGTGTCAGACACAGGAGGCTGCCCTGGGTCAAATGTTCTCTGTGAGTCTGGAGCCACAGTAGGAGGTACTTCAGTAGTTACAGTCTTCTTTCCTGATGGTTCTCTTGAGGGACCAGTTAACTAGATTTCTTGTTTATCTGTAAGAGTCTTCCTGTGAAGAGCTGTACGTTACTAGTATTGGCAACAGATTATTTCAGTGCCCTTTCCCAGGGGCGTAACTGTCAAGCAAAAAAAAAAAAAAAAGATATTTGGGATTCTCTGACATGAGAAACATTAAGATTAGATAAGATGTAATGGTATGAGACATATTCCAGTAAAACCTTCTTTTTTTTCTGTGGACCTGCAGGACTGAAAAGTTACCAGATCTGTTCTGATGCAGCATTTCTTTATTGGATCAGTTGGTGAAACTCTCGTGCCCTGTTGCCTGCTGATGGTGACAGATCTATCAGCTATCTGAGATATCTGGGAAACAGGTGGGATTCAGAATGAGGTCTTCCACACTTGCAGGTTTTTAAAGAGGCTGCATTGGTGCTCATCAGTCAAA
Source organism: Calidris pygmaea (assembly GCA_003697955.1). Lineage (NCBI taxonomy): Eukaryota > Metazoa > Chordata > Aves > Charadriiformes > Scolopacidae > Calidris > Calidris pygmaea. The sequence continues at coordinate 611,243 of QJSC01024120.1, forward strand.
ATGTAAAGAGGAGAAAGCAATGACTAGTTGTATAGGTTTTTTAAAAGATTTTTGCTTGACCTAAGCAAAATGAAAAATCAGTTCAGTTGAATCAGAAACAAAATGAGCTTGATAGAAATTCTTTTCATTAAATAAAACAAAGCGTTTTCTTACATGTTTTATTGAATTGAAAAAATATTGCAATGAAAATATTAAAATATCATGTATGGATCATTTGTGCCACTTAAAGAATATCAATTGGAATATTTGACACACAAAAAATTTCTCTTCTTGGGTGAATTTAATGCAGCTGAAACAATTTTGATAAACATTAAACTATCTTTTTTTTCAGCAAAGGCCCATTAGATCCAGTATGCTCCCCTTTTTCAACTACATTATTCATGGGGACCCCAGTCAGTAACACCAACTCAAGATGAGCACTTGTTAAAGCCACTAGGACCCTCGCCAGAGCAAGGAGTGGAAGGCTGATCCCTTAGGGGACAGGAGGATTTTAACAACGGTACTGTGCTGAAAGACCTTCCTGAAGGAGAGGGAAAAAACAACAAACATGGGAAAGCCTCCAGGTAGTTCTTGTAATTAGAGACAAATTCGGTATCATTTTCCAAATCAAAGAAATAATTGCCCTCATTGTTTCATTTGGAATGCTGAAAAAACCCCAAAACAGTCTGTTTTTCGCCAAGCTCCCAGGGTGTGCTGGGAAACATGCAATACCTACCTAGCTAACCTGGCTGAACTACACCTAAACCACAGTTGAGTAACCTGCTGGTCACAGATGAGGAAAGGGAAGCCTCCACAGAAACAGCAGTTCACAGGCCAGGCGCATGCAGACTAACCATACGTTCCTGCCCAAGCTGTTTATCCTTCTTGTGTCTCCACTTCACCCTTGCCTACAGTGTTATAACACGCAGTACGGTCTTTGGAAGAGGTTCCAGTCTAGCACAGGTGGTGGTAGCTCTGGTGAAATCACAGTATTACTCCCTACTATAGGGAGTAACGCTGCCATTGACAGCTATGATCAACTCTAAATATCCCAACATATACATATACAACTCTACAGATCACAAGTGTGCCGGGCTTCCCTTCTTGAATCACTTGCTACCGTATGGTCCACTTCCATACAGGTATATAGTTATTTTGAGGAGGAGTTTACATCAGAATAAATGAAATTTGAGGGTGGTGAGACACTGGATCAGGTTGCCCAGGGAAGTTGTGGGTGCCCCATCCCTGGAAGTGTTCAAGACCAGGCTGGATGGGGCCTTGAGCAACCTGGTCTAGTGGGAGGTGTCCCTGCCCATGGCAGGGGGGTTGGAACTCGATGATCTTTGAGGTCCCTTCCAACCCTAACCATTCTATGATTCTATGATTCCATGAAATTTGTGTTATATAGCATTTATTTTTGTATAACGTAAGCATATAATGGGGAAGGATTTCCATTTTTGTCAGTATCTGTCAATAGAGTTACAATACCAGAGAACCACAACAGTGAGTTCTCAGTGAAGAGACCATCAGTCTTATGAAATGAGATGCAACTGTGCCTGTCAGCTCTCATTATTTCTCCACGTTCTCAGTTGCAGCAGCATGGACAGCTGCAGCAACAGGAACTGCTGACCCACAAAAGGAGCTCCTGCTCTAGTTGTATTAGGCAATATTAGCATTTTGGTTTAGATAGGGGAGTAATATCAAGGGAGTCTCCTGATCACTCTTGCTTGGCAAATGGAGTTTCAGGTCACTGGCTGGTCTCAGGGCACACAAACTTCATTCTTCTATGGTTAAACTAAACCAGAAGAAACGCCCTAGCAGCACGTTGACTGCATTCTCACTGCTAATGGACATTTAGCCCATAGCCAGATCGGAGCTAGTCAAAAATAAAACCCCTGAAACACACCCGCTGTGAATGTTGGCCCTCCAGTACTGCTCCTGTTGTGTTCCAGAAGTTGTTTATGCGAAAGTGGCCTTTGCCATCTGCCCAAACAAAGCTGGATAACAGATCACATATAGACTGCATAAACACAATCACTCCAACCCTAGCTTTTACGTGTGGAGGTACATCCATCCGGTACGTGTACTGGATGTGAAGAAAAATGGACTGGAGCAGGCGCAACGTGGTAAGCAAAGGCTGCTGGCACTCCTGTCCTTGGGCGATCAGACACCACACGCAGTAGCTGAGAGCAGATGGAAGCACTGGGGCTGAAGCATGGATCAAAACAAAGCAGTAGCATATTGTAATCCACTTATTAAATACACAAAGGTCAGGTTCACGGAGGTACCTTAGATAGTTACCTATTGAAAGTGTGATTTTCTGTACTTCAGTCTATCACGGCATCAGAGCTCATGTTGTATCCACACAGGATGATTGCAGATCATACTAGATATGACTATATTTAAATACACCATATTTTTTTCTAGGAAGGTTCTTAAATGGTTACCCTTGCCTAAATAACCTCGTGATATCACAGGTGTGCTCAGCTCCTACCAACTCAGACTTCTGCTCTGTGTGGCTTTACTTAATTTTTTAGATCTGAATTCACTTACTGACTGCATTCAATAACAGCTTAAAGTTAGCAATCGGACAACAAAAGCAAGAACAGTTGAACCTGGTGTTGGATTGACAACAAATAAGAAAGTACTATGTAGCAAATTTCATCACCTCTTTCCTTCAGGCAATCACTTCCCACATATCCCAGGGCTGACGGCAGACTTATGCTGTGCTTACTTAGGCAGAACATGCCCAGCAGCTGATTAGCTCCTTTTCCCTCTTCGGAACCAAAATGTTGTTCTTTTAGCAAAGGTTTTGCTAGGAGATAGCCCTACCTTCCCTAGCAGCAGAAGGGAGCTGGTTGGATATGTGTCCTCGTCCCAGAAGCGCAGCAAAGAGAACTTTCTAGTCCACCAGCAGTGACTTGAAAGTATCAGATGTTTTCCTAAGCTAGCATTTCCTTTTTGTTAAGGCATGCCTGTTGTGTTAATGGGTAATCTACGACTTAAAAACCCAGAGCCTTGACTTTTAAATGGAGAGCTTGTTATTACAGTCCTATTGTTAGCCACATGTGGCAGTATTAGGGAGATATTGTTGTATATTTTGGCTTTGTTAATAAATCTAAACCCTGCCTTTGATGCTGTGCAGTGATAAAAAGTATACAAATGCTTGAAATACAAATACACTAATGTGTATATTGCTGAAAGGACTCGCATTTTTTGCAGACACAGGTTGTTGTATGTACTGCAGTCATCATTGCTTCAGTATGAGTAGAATGCATTATGGTAAAAAAAAAGGTGCTATTTTTGCTCAGTAGTTTATTTTAAAGGTTAAATTTCAGCAGCTTAGTTTTGTGGAGGTTGGTATTTTCATCAAAGTATTACAGACATTTTAGTACAAAACCACTCTTTCACAACAAACAAAATAAACAGCTACTGAGCCTTCCTTTTATCACCAAAACAAACAAAGAAAGAAGCAAACAAACAAAATTTTACAGTAAGCAAATTTTTTGGACCTGGAATGAAATGGCAAATGCAGAGTGGTCAAGCCTGTAAGTTAATTTATTTTCTTACTTTATACTTAATGTTGTTTGAAATATAGTACTATGTAGGCATGATTTACACCTAGAGTTAGGAATGTGCTCACATGCTACTGTTCTTTATGTTCCGGCTTTTGGCCTTGGCAAAAGCATCTGTTTCACGTGGCGGAAAATTGGAATCAAATTGACTTGGTTTAAATTAGTTCATTATGTGCTAAGTAGTGGTTTGGAGCTGTGGGTGTCATTATTGAAATGTTTTTCTTGTCTATAGAAAACTAGGAAATTACCCAAAGTAAAGGTGGAAAATATTAACTAATGCCAACAGCACTTGAAAAGAATGGCTGGAGGTGTCGGGTCCTCACTACATGAATCATGTTGGATTATTAGCTCTCTTTCCTGAGGTGCACCTGTAATGGAGGGGTTTTGATGAGAAATAGATTTAAAAAATATGTGAATGATAAATTAAAATATAAGTTGCGCTTCATATAACCACAAAATTTAACAAACACTGTTGGCTCCATAGCAAATTGTAAGTGAAGCCTGCTGATTTCTTGGGACTCTAGTAAAGTAACTCAAGTAAAAGGGACATTCCTGAAGGAAATACTTAACATAATCAGCATTTTGGTAGCTCTGCTAAAAGTAGTTTGCTGTTCTGTGTGATACATTGTTTTTAATGAAAATCTACTCCTATAAAAAGCACACTGCAGTGATTTGAATGGGAGCTCAGGGGTTTTTTTATATTCTGCTTTCATAACATACTAACTAGGAAGCAGTGGAGAAGTGGTGACTGTAGCTCCTCACAGGAGGTTGGGACCTCTGGTTGTGAGCAATCCCATGAACGCCAAGTCTCCGATCTCTGACCACTAATAGGTCATCCATCAGGCCATCACCAGACACTGACAACTCGCTCTGAGCATGAGAGCCAGCTGGCTACCTATCTGAGAGCAGTGCTGAAAAACGTGTTGTCTCAATGCTGAAGGAAAAAAAACATAAAAAAAACCAAAAAAAGCCCAAACCAAACTTTAAATAATGAGGCATCTATTTTTCTTTTTCAAATTTTAAAATTAAAACATTTCCATCTGAGCCAATAAATACTACCCACAGAAAATGTGGCTCATCCTGAGTGGTGACTCTTTGTCCAGAAGACAAAGAGTCTGTTCCTCTTCAGAAGAGACAGCAAAACAAGCACTTGTTTGCTTTTGGGCTACTAAGATGCAGAATGAAAGCTGGTACCAGTTTCTTCTCCCTCTCAAAGCTGTTTCCTCATTTTACACAAGCATTTGACATAAGCCACTATTTATGCCCTTGAACATACCAGCCGGGGCTTTCAGCAGCTCTCTGAACACCCACTCTGCTGACCAGTTCTCTGCAGCCAAAGGTCTGAAGTCTCTGGATACAACTCTGCTCTCTCCTCTACTCTAGTTCAGTAAACTCTCCTGCCTGCCCAGAAAGAAAAAAAATAAGCCAACAAGATGTTGGGCAGCAACAGGAAGGGTTCTGATGGCAGAGGACATTGTTTTGCCACCTAATAAAACCTTGTAGTGCTGTGTGCAGAGCTGGTCTCTGAAGTCTGAGAGGTGTGTAATGTAGTTGGAAAGCATACAGAGGAGGGAAAGCAGAATGCTTGGGTTGGCAGAGCAGCAGGCTTAGCAGGAGGGGCTAGAAGGACTGGGACTCTTTGGTGCTGAGAGGAGAAGGCTGAGGGATGAAACAACAAATTTACAAAATCATAAAGGTCGTGGATGATTTGGATGTGGGTATGCTCTTCAGTAAATCTCACAGTATTAGAGCTAGCAGGTACTCAATGAAAGTCATAGATCACCCTAAGTCAGATAAAAAAGGTGTTCATTTACAGTGAACACAGTGAACTTCTGGAACTTGCTGCCAGGGGAGGGTGAGAAGTCAGGCAATTCCAGCAGGTCCCTGAAAGAGGACCAGGCAAATTCCCGTGTGATATCTATAATCTATAAATGGACACTAAGAGGATGAGGCAGGGATGCAAGCTGTCTCACCCCTCAGTGGTGCCAGGGAAGAAAAAGAGGAATGGCTCAGAAGTGTCCAGGCTCACCTGCTCCCCCCCTAAACAGCACCTCCCTTGCTGAGTAGACAGCCCAAACTCTTGAAAAGTGTCCTGAAGCTGGAGACAGGCTACCAACATTTAGGAAGTTCCTTGAAACATTTCATCTATAGCCCAGGCTGCAACGCAGAAATCAAGATCAGAGGCTAGAGCTTTCTAGGGCATAGATGGAAATGATTCCTTTTCCTGGTTGAAACTGTGATGAATATTCTTGTTAAACACTGTCTCTGGAGAAGGACTGTTGTTCTGGTCCTCTGGAAACACACCTTTGGTCATGTCATATAGGGACCATCGATGCTAATACAGTGTCATCATTGTCATACTTCTACATATCTCTTGGTAATGAGATACATCAAACTCAGTTAATTTATTTTTTATTCTTCTTTATTTAAACTTTAACATATTTTTTTTGTTTTTAGAAAAGAGCTATATAATCTTCTAGCTTCTCACTGAAAATAAATAAATAAAAAATGCTTGCTAGTGGTTCCCATGCCCTACGTGGCTGGCAATCTTCAATACTTACTTATCATGCGCTGGGGATTCAGAAAAGAACATCAAATAAGATACAAATGCTGCTTTTTCTAAGATGTATGCACCTTTTGACATAGCTTGAGTTGAAATTTGAGTAGTGCCATCAGTGAGATTGTGATATGGAAAGAAAAAGAAGTGGGGAAGGGTTCAAAATCTGTTCACTCAGCTTTGTCTATGCACAGTTGTGAATGA
>QJSC01024120.1:617657-766844 GCA_003697955.1 Calidris pygmaea
CCCCCTCCTTTTTTTTTTTTCTTTCTTTTTTTTTCTGCCAGATCAGATTACTGCAGCATAGTTTGGAATAACTGGTGTGGTTTATGTTTAGAACTATGCCTTCCTCCTTGCTTCACGTTTATGACATTGCCTCTGCTCTTAAACAGTAAAGCACAATTCTACCCTTTAAGTTCAGACCAGGACCTTGTTTCTGTCTCATCTTAAAGTGCAGTTTGTAGAGACATTTCTGCCTGCAGCTGCAGGCCCTCTCGTTTGCCTTAGGATATCCCTTAAAGCACAGTCAGTTGGGCCGTGGGCTTACCGAGGTCATGCATGTGTCAGTGTACTCACGTGGGTTTATACTTAAATAAGGAATACAAGCCTTCCAATAATAATAGGCTGAAAGTGTTCAAGCAAGGAAATTTGAATGAAGAAAACTCTTTACATATCTGCTACATAGTTTGCCTTACTTTTACTTACTTTTTAGGATCCTGGAACTTTGTCAATAGCAAATCAAAGACCTTGCAACAGTTTTAAAATGAGTGCATCAACTCTCGCTTTACTGAGGTGGTTTCTCATTGCTGCCTTTCAGTGTAAGCAGTAAATCAAATCCCAACTATGTAAAAGTCGTATTTATTTGCCAGTTAATGTATTCTGCTGTGACTGAAATACATAGACAGTTTTCAGGATAGGATTAGAATCAAGCCCTAAGAACTAGAGATGGCCCTAAGAACTAGCGAATTACACTTAGTATCATGCCAGCCTTGATTTCCCAGTATCTGGTGTCTGGACAAGTGCAGATAAAGTGTAGCTGAAGGATACATTTTTTAAGCTACAATAAAGTCGACATATTTTAAACAGAGTAACTTTTCCTATCACAGTTTACACTTTCTCAGAATAATTGGAATGACATAGATGTTGTGTCCCTGGTGAAGGAAAATTCAATCCTTACTGACTCAGGGCACTAAATATTTTCTCCAGCAGCAGCCGATGTCTTGGCACTGGAGACAGATCCAGCTACTAAAGAAATGCATTATTTAAAGGGATAGAGGGGCTAGATGAGGTGGGAGATTTGCATTGGCTTTGCTTGTAACAAAAACTTCTCACATGACCTAGATAAATTTTTTGTTTGCATTGTGTTTCAGCGTAACAGAGGAAACACACTTCTCTGCCTCTCCAGGCACATTGCAAAGTTGAAGGTCTGAGTCCTTAGCAGAAACGGCATTGCTTGGGACAGCTTGTGCAGCTGCTGTCCTCTGCTCCCTACAGCAGTGGCCATGCATTGACAGACACATGGCTGTGGATGGGCTGCTGGATTGCCAGGATTGAAAACAGCACTCGTAAGCCAAATGAGGGTTGAGCAGCTCGCAGGTTTGCTCAGCTAATCCATTTTGGCTCAATCAACTGTACAATACAAGAGATGTGACCCTGTCAATCATTGCTTCTCCTCACTTAGGTCTTTGAATATATCCTCATCTTAGCTATTCTGATGGCAATAATGCAAAAATGTGTATAAGCAAATCAAACCAAACAACTGTCATTCATACTGTTGTTTACTTTTGCTCACATGTGGGCTACCGTGCCATACCAAAGAAGAGCACACTCAGTCCCTTAGGCCTGATCATTCCCAGCACTTAAGTTAGTAGCTCAATTTGTTTTCAGGACTGAAAGTGAAGGTGATTCATTCAGCCCTTAAGGCAAGAGGGCAAAAGGAGGTGTCACAGAAACACTGTCTGACATCCATTCCACCCATGACTGGCAGTATTCTGGACTCAGAGACTGACACCCCTGGCTCTGGCATCAGGAAAATTATTCTGCTGTGAATTAATTGTGATTTGTTGAAATATTGAAAATTAATCTGTGAGTCACTGGCTCCTGCCTCCTCCCCTATATCAGCTGGGAACTGTGGCTTAGACAATGGCAGCTGCACTAGGTTGAAAAAACAAACTCAGGGCAAATGTAAGGAGCTCCACAAAGGTTGCAACTGTGTGCCTAAAAACCTTGGTCCTTAATGATATTAAAAATAAGAGCATGAGCAGCATATGAACTGCAGGAGCTAAGTTAAGTAGCTACCTCCCAAGAATTTTTTGCACAATGGTAAGGATAAGAGACATCTTGTGAGAGTACAAAAGTTTTCTGAATAATTTTTTCCTCCTTAAACCACTAAATCAAGCAACAGTGTCATAATACAGAGTAATGTTAAAGAGCCACAGCTCTTGAGAATTAAAGTAAATAGTAAACATTAACAAAATTAGGGAGCAAGTAGTGTCTTTAGGAGACTCATGCAAATATTATTGTGGCAAAGAGTGCAGTTTCCTTTTTTGAAGCAGGAGACTGTATTTTCATTTGATATTACACCCTGCAGGAAATATGAAGATAGCTTCTTCTACTGTTCATTAAGCAAAGGCAGAAAACAAAATCTGCTCTTTGGAGGGTGAACTGTGTTATTCTGTATGTGAAGATTCATCAAAGAACATGGAATAAACACTCTTCAGCTTCATGACTTTCTTCCCTATTACCAGCTTGTCAGTCCCAGGTGCTGGCAAAACCCCCATCAATCTACTGAAAATTGCTGGGGAGGGCTTTGTTATTTTAACACCACATTCAGAGAGTTCCCAATTTGCTCTGGTTTGAAGTGTCCCTTATGAATACAGTGAAAATAAAAAGATCTCCAAAAAGGACCTGAATAAACACAGAAAAACCTATTTGCAAATACAGCAGCTAAGGAAACAACCATGCAATACCTGTGCACAAAATACACTGCCTGGGGTGAAACTGATTGTAGTTTCACTTTTAGCTATGCTATCCCTCTACAAATACAATCGTAGCATCTCTGTCTTCTGGTAGATATCTCAGGAGCAGGCAGACCTCTGAAGAAAATGCCTTTTTAGACAGCCTGGTCGAGTTTCTGGGAACTCAAGAAACTGTAGGACAGATAGTCAAGCAGTCATAATTTCCTGGGGGACATCCATTAACCTTCGTGATGCCAATATCTTTCCCAATAATTTTCCTGCACATAGGAGCCCTAGTGGGCACTTGGCTCTCATAGCAGCACCACGGGAGGCCAGGAAATCAGATACATGGCATCTGAGATAGCACTGGGGAAGGTCTCCAGGAGAAGACATAAAATCACGTTTGGAGGTGATGTATCCTCAGCTGTGCTACTCCCATCTCAGTAAGGAACATCAGGCTAAACTTACAAATGGCCTATAGCAGACACTGCCATTTTTGGGGCTGGACCAAAATCACAGGCAGGAGGGAAAGCAGATACTTCCATTATTACTTTGTGGTGTCAGACAATATACTAGAGAGTTCATTTTCTATGACTTTTGCCTTTGAAAGCTAAGCAACATTTGCTAGTCCAAGAAGCTAGTCATTTGGAGGATCAGTCTTCATCAGCTTGAAGTTTAAAACACCAGAGTTATTTGTAGAGAAGGGACACTAATGGAGGTTTTCAAGGAAAAAATGTATTGCAAAGTAAACAATCAAAATGACCAAAGACTGAAAACAGTATGGGTTCTGGTATCACAGAGCAGACAAATCTGCTCTTATTCCATGCCTCACTACAAGCTCAAAGGCTGTACTTCTTCAGTGCTAATACAAGCTTTGGTGGACACAGTAGGTCACTGCAGCAAAGAAAATAATTTTGAAGTAAAAACTTTTTTTTCAGCTACACCTGTGTTTCCAGATGTTATTAGTTGAATACCAATATAAAACAAGCTATTTGAGTTAGCTAGCTCTTCAAGCAGAAGTATATTTTCTTAAAGACAGGTGCTGTTTGAGTCACTGCACTGTAAAAGACAAAACTTATTTGTCCACAGTGATGAAATTTTAATCTGTTTACTGAATAAAATTTGTGGCAATATATTTTAGAAGGTATTCCACAAAGTTTTTTGCTAATAGCATTAATAGCCCCCAATATTTCCAACATTTGGCCTTTTCCCCTCTTGCCTAAGTGTTTGCAGGATTCAGATCTATGTTCCTCTAAGGCTTTTGGCAGTTGTCTGTGCCTTTTTTTCATTTACTGTAGTCAAACATGCAAGAAGTAGTGGTTTGTGGAGTTACATTTTTCCAAATGGGTTCCAACTTCTCCTGACTTATCAGATTCAAAGAAGGAATGAGAGATTAGTGCAAAGTGAGGGCAGGGAGATGAGAATAATGTAGCCTTAGGAAACCCAAGGCTTGGTTCCAGGTCTATGGAGGAGGACAGACATTGTGAAGAGGAAATGGAAGATCCACTTTGAGGTATGAGTGACAAATGACACAGATGCATTTCTCAAGGTGTAGTATGCCCTCAGAGCCTTTCAGGAGAATTTGAGCCTTCTATATCTTGGCTGCCTACCTGCTATTTTCTGGGTGGCGGTTGATAAGATCTTGCTGAGGCCTGTGAGAATGATTGAATTCAACCTCAGGCAGAAGATTGCAATGATGTAGATAATCTGGTCCCTAAAGTAAGGTTGGTGGCCTCAGCTAATTCAATTTATGTGCTGTTTTCCTTATTGCCAAAATCTTAGGAGAAACTCACATTCACCAGAGGCTTGATCTACACAAAGTGCTAAGTTTTGCAGGCTCCAATTAATTTCATGTTAAGGTGGTGGGTGCTTGCACCTCTGAAACTCCAGTCTTACATGTAATGCATGGAGAATCTGCCACATTCAGTGTCTCATCAACCAGGAGCATAAAAATGATTGAAAGAGGGTGAAAAAACAACAAACCCAAATGTCATAAACGTTCATTAAAGTCCATCATTGGTATCTAAGCAGCATGAGAGCATAACAATGTGTCAGTTGTCACTTTGTAGTATGCAAGTTTTATTCCCAAATTACCCCAGTAACCTAAATAAGAAAGGCAAAATGCATAAAAAATATGGCCATCTGGAATACATAATGTGGAAAGATCTGCAATGCATTACATGGTCTGGAAAGTGGCTGGTCGAATTCCAGAGAGCTAAGATAGACTTCAAAGTCTGGCCGCACATCAGTGAAACTGCTGATCAACTCAGATATTTAAAGTGGGTGTAGATGAATGAATTTATTACATTTTTTATCTGTTGCATTCATATGGGAAAACATGACTGTAGACAGGTTATCCATTGATTTCATGCTCAGTCCTTTTGTTTTGAACTGTATAGTATATTTTCAAAATTTTACATGGTATTGAAGTTTTACAAAAAGGGTATTTTACCATCTTTTATAATGCCATTTACAAGAGAAAAAAAGAACACCAAACAACCATAAAGAATAAGACATGACTCAAATACCTTAAAAAAAACAGTTGGGCAATTTTAACTTTTAAGTAATGAGAGACAAATCAAGCTGGATTTCCAAATTTTCTTTGTTTTTGACTAAACTCAAAAAAATCCATTAGTTGGGATTTTTCATATTTTTAATTCAAACAGCTTCCTCCTAAATTAATTGCTATGTCTGACTCTTATTTACCCAGACTTCCAGCTTTGCTACTTTTTTGTTAGAGGAAGGGAAAGAAAGACGAAGCCATACACTTCATTATTTTCCATGTGCTGATCCCAGAATCACATGCATCAGAACCAGAATTTGATGTGTTCAAATTTTACTCAGCCCATGAATGAAACCATGTATCTCCAAACTTTGATAATCTCTAACAGTAGCATTCTACTCTTTTTTTCCTCTTTTGAATGTCGCTATTATTAGAACAGCCCATATAAACAGTCTTCACTAGGCTTTCCAGAGGTAGAATTACTCTAAGCATGATTTTACTATTCTAGCTATCGTTTAGACACTGAAGTAGCTAAGAGTAACAAACAGAAGATTTTTTTACCATAAAGTACAAAAAAGTTGCTCGTGACAGTTTTCCTAAATTAGTTAGAGTGTGTTAGTTTTTGTACTGAGCATTCTTCACTACACAATTCAGTTTCCTGTTTATACAGAGCAAGTATCAAGTAAACTGTTCAGAGAACTGTTTTTAATTGACTTTTAATTGCTATGCAATGCATGATAGAAATTATAGTGTAATTATACGCATAGTACTGGCTGCAATGGAGTAAGAGAACTGTCCATGGGAAATGCTTTTGCAACTGGATTTTTCAGGTTTTACCTTCCCAGGGTCCATAACAAAATCCCGATATGGTTCATGCAGTTTCCCGTCCTCCAGCTGGACTAGCACAAACTTGGAAAGATGCAGTAAAATGCTTTCAAATACTGTAAATAGATAGATCAGCACAGCAGAAATCGCACTGCCTTCTTAAAACTGTCTTTTCCCTTGCAGGAAGATAAGAATAATTATCTCAAAACAGCAGTGACCTTGGAAGATAAACTATTTTCCCCAGAATCATTTTCCATCCCATTAATGAAGCCACAGAGGAAGACGGATATATTCTGTTTGGCTACCTCTGTGTACAGGTTTGACCTAAATCAGTGAAGTCAGTGGAGATTTCATGAGGTGGTGTGGACATTGGAAGAAGAATGGACAGGAACGGCAGCAAGAAAACATGTGCATTATTGAAAAGGGGGTTTGGTTAAGGACCAGTAGTTGTTGCAGCTGGAGTGGTCTTCAGGCAGCTGTGACTGTAGATGGCATGATTATGGCAACCACCATCTCTCTGCCAAGGGCATTCCTCCAAATTTCTCTGAAGCCTTTTCAGTGATGCGCTTTTCACCAAAGCCTCAAGAGCAGAGGTCTGAGGTGATTTTTCCTCATTCTTGCCAACACCTTTGAAATATCCATAAAGGCAGTGCCTATGGTCTTTTGGCTCATCAGCTTCCTGTTTCTCCTGAAACCCAGATGTAAGAAATAATCTAATATGGCTGAAGAGAAAAAAAAAAAAGAAAGAAAGAAAAAAGAAAAAAGTTGGCTGAGCATTTCAAAACTTTCACATGCCACAGAAGTTTGGGTGTCATGTTCCTCATGTTTCATTCATACCTTTAAAAGAAGAGGAAAGGAAAACATGTACGTAATCAAAATCCCAGCCACACTTCTTGAGCCTATGTGTTTTGCAGATGGGAAGACTCAGAAGAGAGATTGATTTTTAATCAATGTTAAAAAAAAGAAGAGCATCTGCTTCATGTAGTAAAAATGGCTAGTAAAAATTAAAAGTGTACCCTATAGTACTAGTCATCTGACACAGCTGCTGATGGCAATGACTCCATGATAGGGAAAGTATGGTGGTAGCACAATGTCTAGTAGAAGCATACCAACTGGGCAAAGGGTGACACATGGTAGGAAGACTATCTAAAAATCAGCGTTCAAGCCTTCATTTACCACACCTTGGCACTAGAGACTGGGTGAAAAGAGTAATTCATCATAAAATGTATAAAAATTTTCTTCTTCATTATAGAAACAGATCCAAAACAGCCAACCGTTCAAATAGTTAACATTTCCAAAATCACTGCAGACAGGGTCTAAACTTTGTTATCTGGTTGCGGTATCACTGTCTTTGCAGCAAAGAAGTGTGAAAACGAAAATGTCTTGGATAATTAACTGGAACATTTTATTCCCCCATACAGTTTGCTATTTGCAAGTGAAGAGTTTCCTATTAAAGAGAAGGAGTGAAGCTTAATTTGCATTTGAGCAAGGCTAGTAGCTATGAGTAGACTGCCATGATCTGTTACAGTTGTTTTCATACTTTAGAAAACAGAACTGCAAAAAATGTAAGCCCAGGGTGTTCTAAGAACTCTGAATAGAAAAAAAACATAATATTTGATATGAAAAAAAGTATCAGTAACTTGGAGGCTATCTTTTTATTAAGTCATCCAGAAAATATTTGGAAATTATTATGTTTACAAAAATAGGTTCACTTTGAGAATGATCCATCCACAGAAAAAATGTATTTCCTAGATAACCATTTTCCAAGAAAAGTAATTCAACTGGCCATAGAAAGGTACGATAAGCATGCCAAGCTCAGAGGAGTAACACAAACCTTAGTGCAGTAATCTGATAAAGAGTCTGAAGCATGCTAGATGTAGCTACTTTGGGAAGCTGTTTGCAACTCAGGCTAAAAGATATGGACATTTAGAAAGTTGAGAATCCCCCAAGTTAATTATAATGGGATTTGACTTTAAAGCCTCTCCAGGCCAACTTTATAAATCAGACTACTGAGCGTTGTTCAGCAGAAGCATTAGCTAATATTATATCCCACAGTCATGCTTTAGGTCGGACTGGCCACTGAGATCAATGACAGATGCTCTCCTCCACCTCTCTTCAAGGAGAGGATGGCGACAGAGAAAGACACAAGATTAGAAGAAACTAAACTACTTTAATGAGAATATTAATAATGAAATAAAAAGAAAGTAATGAAAAATATACAAATGCACTACTAAGCTCCCGGGATGACAGTCAAGTTACTGGCAGGCACTGGGAAAATTCCAGGATGGACTCAGATACGGATGGGAACTGGATTATGGATCTGGGTTCAGGAATGCACAGATCAGAATCAGACAGGTGAACAGAGTCCTCCTCAGATGCTGGACATCGAAGAAAGAGGGCTGATCCTTTGATCCCTCAGCTTTTATACTAAGCATGATGCAGATGAGATGGAATACCCTGCTGGTCAGTTTTGGGTCACCTATCCTGCCTGCTTCTCCCCACAGGTGCGACTCCTCTACACTCTCTGGCTTCAACACCCCATCAGGGCATATAACAAAGTTATATGCCTGGTTGTTATAGAAATGACTATAAGCAAGAGCCTCTCTGCATACCATTCCTTGGTATTCACTATAAACATAGGTTTTGTCACTCTGAGAAGGAACAGCTTCTCTCCAACATGCTGTTAATTTCAGAGAGCTTCAGAGAGTTAGAAGAGACTTAGCAAAAAATAAAATTACTGAACATAAAATTGTCTCTGTTCTACCTCAAACCAAGACACCCATCCTCAAAGAAAGTGTTAGCAGGTAAGAGGAAAAGGCGCTGCAGGGTTTAAGAAGCCCCCAAAACTTTGGGGTCTCTAGCAGACTAGTCTCTAGAACACAGTAGTCTTCTTTTTTTGAGCATTTTCCAGCAGGTCAAGGTTTTATTTTGCAGATATTAATCCAGTAAGTTTGAGGGCAAAGTAAAGCCTTGACTATCTTATCAACTAGCTACTGCATATTAAGAGTATACTTAACCTTGCCTATGCTTGTTAAAGCATGTTACACAAAAGGTTCTAGAGTAACTTTTGGAGTCACTTTTAAGATAGAAATGACAGATCTTTTAAAGATCTTAAAGACAATCCAGATTACCTTCACCACCATTTAAAAGAAAGGAGAGAGAAAAGAGGTGTAACCTCTCCTTGCTACCAAAAGGAAAAAGCAGCCAAAATAAACCAAACTGACACTTCTTCTTCCTGGGAGGCTGAGTACTCCTACTCACCTTTCCCAGGAGCTGCAGCTTCTAGCTCTCACCTAACACAGCCATGGCTTTAAAAGCAAAACTCTGTATCATGAAAATTAGGAAGGGAGGAGTCTGTAGTGGAAAAAGTGCCCATGTGTAAGAAATACACTAAGGAGAAAGGTAAAGCTTGAGAAGAGTGGTAAGTAACTCATCTGAGGTGTTCCTTGGGCCATAAGGCCTTGTATATCTCTTAAAATCATATCCAGCATTCAGTCAAGACCAAGCTTGCCAGACAGTGTTTACTGAAAGTCTGAAAGTAGGACACTTATCTGTTGGGTTTAGTTTTATATGCATGCCTTTTTCTTTTGTCTTCCTGTCCTGCTTCATGTTTTTCTTATTGTCGTTTAAATGTTCCATTTTTTTAGAATGGTTTAATAATCCTTTGAAGCATTTAATTTCCTCTTTGCCATTCTAAGCCGAAACACAGACTATATTCCATTTGACTGATGTTTGACCATAAGGATTTTTATTTATACATCTACACACACACACATGCACACACGCACACACATGCAGGCATGCACACACACATTTTAAAAAAACATCAATCCGTTACAAATCTGAAAGTAATCTTCAGCCTAAATTCCTCAGGAGCTCATTCAGGGAGTTTTTCAATAGCAATAGGAGGATTATTCCTTGTGTTCACAATTATTTAATAGAGAAATATCTAGATTGATTTCAGAGCACCATCCAGTAGAGGAGTGTGTGTCCCATTAGAAAACTAAGCTTTCTTTGAGAATCCCTGATGATGAAAAGCAGTACTTATTTTGCCATGCAAACTATGCAATTTAATGTGTACTCCCCTTAGGGGGTGACATGGAAAAAAGACCTAACTAAAATCTTCTGATCTAATGCCCAAAATATATTGCATTTCTTTGCTTTATAAATTTTAATGAAAAAAATGTTTTAAAAAGGTGCATATTTAGACATAAAAGAACCCAAATAATTTAAAATAATTACATTGTAAATGTCAGTTCTTCATAAATGAAGTAATAAAGCATCTAGAGCAGGAACGGGGATACATCACCAAGCAGGTACCCCTTTTGTAAAGATGCATTCACATAGCAAATGTTTTAAAAACTAAGTCATCTTTGAAGGGACATTTTCTTTCTGTGGCTGAAGTCCATTTCTTATCTCCTATGGTTGGTTTCAAGGAAAATCTCAGTATCATGGCAGTCTTTCAATGACTGACCTCCATTACTTCTCCAGTCCCCAAACTTAGGCTAGGGCAGTGTGGTTTTCCTCTGCGCCCACAGCCACACAGGGAGGTTAATGGCCACAGGAGAAGAAAGAGCAGAGTCTGGAAACACCTGTGACAGTTTGATTCCTCTACAGCCCTTCTCCATGGTATTTTATTCTGTAGTCTGTTGGAGAAATTAGAAAAAAATTGCAGAGAAATAGGGAGTTCATTTGTCCAGATCAAAACTGTCAGATTCCACCTGTATACGGGTGAGTTTAAGCAAAAATGCCCACTTCTTTTCTGATGGTCTGACAGAAACCTGCATCTCCTCCATTAACTCCTTTCCATGAGCTTTTCTTACATCTTACATCTGATGAGCTTTTCTTGCATCTTTCCTTGGGGACCCCCAGCTTGGCTACACACAAGCAGAAATACGTAGGAAACTATGTGTTTGGCTGAGCATAACACACCTGCACTCTCTCAGGAACACATTTTAAGTGTGCTGCCTTCTACTCCAAAAACTATTTGGCAGGGTGCTTACTAACCATTTTCTGTGTGTCTAGCTCTATAAAGGTTTCAGGGAATAGTGAAGCTCAGATTCCAACTTAAATGAAGAGGATCAGTGCAGGTAAACATATATAAGTGTTTTTCATACTTTGTTGAAGAATGGTCACTTTTGTCCCTGGTGTCTTCCCAAAGATGCTACAATTTACGAGGAGTAGATTCTGCGTGCCCAGGCACATCAGGTCCTTTCTGACCACCAGGTCTAATCCTAAAAGTTATGTATATAAAGGAATTGCATGCAGCTACGAATATTTCCAAGATGTATAACTTTTCTTTACAGGAATTATATGTAGTAAATAGTTTCAAGATATATAATTTTACACTGTCCTTATACTATTCTGAAAATGTCAATACAGTGGAAAAGTGAAAAATTAGTGCCACTTTAGCTATAGCATTGCATTCTACAAGCGTGTGCAGGAAAAAATTCAGCTCTCCTTCTTTCCTAAGTTTACTTTACATAGACAGAAACAGAACAGCCAGGGCTTTAGAGCCATGCAAGCATATATAAAATAGCAGAAATCACTTTTTGGGTCTGAAATTCTGTTCACTTCATGCACTCGAGTAAATTTACCAGCAAGAGCCAGAGTATAGGAAGAAAGATGTCAGTGTAAATTAGAAAAAACTCTGTAGCAGACTTCTATCGCATAGATAATATCCTACAAACAAACAGAACTTTTGAGAAGATATTAGTAGCCCCATGTTTTTCTTCAGAGAGAAGAGCTTTTTTAAACAGTTGACTTGCAAAGAATAAAGCTACTAACAAAAGAATAATGCTACTAAAAAACATTTTCTTAATAAAACCACAATTAAGCAAAGGCTCCCCAAGAAATCCTACACTCCCTAAGAAATCCTACCAAAGAGTTCTACTGTCTAAATTAAGGCATTTATAATTATAAGCAGATTCCATAGGTGCAACAAATACTTAATTTATCCATTTTCTCTATCCTGTTTGGGCTCAACAAGATAAATGGTTTTTATATTCCTGTATTTCTGTCAGGTATGATATTAAACATTCCCTGGTTGAACACTGGCTACAGGAATTTCAGAAATGTAATATAGCCATAGTTTTGCAATGATACCATCCATGGTGTGAGCTAATTGAGTTTTGAAAACTGATGGATTTACCTGCTGTATGGAAAAGCCAAAAAAATTCTGCTTTGTGGATTTTTAAATGCATAAAATATTTTATTGTTACTACAGCTTCTGCTCTGAGGTGCTTTTCTAACAATACAACAATTTTAAAAAGCTATTTTGGATGATACAGAATACAATAACTTCTGGATGCCTGGAATTATGCATTTAAAGTACACATGCGTGTTTCTAACCGAGCTTCAGAATACATTGTTATCCTTTAGGTAGTATACATATAGCTTATCAAATTACAAAACTCAGTTTTTTACTGTCTTTTCTTTGCAGATGAATATCTCCATGACAAATACATATAGGCAAACCATATATTATTTTCTCATTGCTTTCCCTATTGTGGACATCTAGTTATCACTGTATTTCTTATGTGTGGACAGTGACTGCATGGACTATCCTAAGTGTAGATACCTACATGTAACTTAGGAAAACCAGCGTCACACAGTCTTGATAAGCTCATATTTAAAACTTACATGTGCTCAGCTACAAAGAGGAGTAAGTTTTTAAAGATTGGCTGTGGGTTGCTTCAGGAATATTTGTGTGCAAACATTGCCCAGTGAAGAGAGCAAAAAAAAAATTGCTCTCAAACTAGAGCGGCTAAATGTACCCAATAAAGCCTAAATGACGCAAACCACATCTGGCTTCAGGTTTTGCAATGCACTCCATAAATGAATTTTGATTAGTTGCAGGTTTGCAAATCTACAAAGCAATTTGTGCCCAGTGTCTTCTAATGTGGAATCCACTTATGGTATTCTACTGAAAACCTTGCAAAATTTGTATTTCACCAGGTTTGTGAACAGTTTTGTGGTTGTATCTGAACTGCTCTTTGATTTTTGGCTTGCTCAACACAAAGCACAAAGCAGTAATTCACAGCTAAAGATTCCACATGGGCAGAAGCAGGAGATGATCACATGAACAAACTATGGCTCCACAGCCAAATTTTCATAGGACTATTCTTTTTTCCTCCTTCAGTATATGAACAATCCATACTTTGAAACTCAAGCCCAAACACTGGAATTAGGATTTGAGTCATGAAGTCGATTCATTGTTCTTAGTTGACTGACATCACTTTAGACAGAAGTTCTGCAAAATTTTCTCTTCTGGACTAAAATCACACTTTTAGGCTTACTCATGCTTTTGTTGTTCCAGATAGGTGTTGGACTCTGTTTTAGGGAGAATAGCTATTAGAGGTGGAGAAGAAAAACCAGTTCAATCTGGGAACTAGCGGAGGGGGACAACAAATTATCTTTATTATTTATAATCTTTATATAAAATGACATAATAAAAGCCCAACCTTTCTTTTACACAATGCACAGTTAAGATTTTGGAAAAGTAGTTGTGCCTATGTGTTTTTAAAAGCTTTAAGCCAAAGCATCCAAAATTTTGTCAGATCTGTATCACTGTAACTATCATTTTCATTTCATTTGCCATTAAAGAAACCATCTCAATCTAGTACTTTGCTATTGCTCCAAGATTGTCAGAAGCAATTTCGGTCCATATCTGGCTGTAAGGAGGTACTTCAGTACAGAGGGGTGGAAAATCTTGTCTGACCAAAGGGAAGCCTTGGGAAAAGGGAAAGCAAGATGATGAGGATGCTTGGAAGAGGGTCTCACCTGCAGAAAGTGAAAACTTCGTCCAATCTGGTTTATCTCTCTGAATGGCCTGGAAGAAATGATATGCATAATGCTTTTTGTAATATTTCAAACATGTCCCAGATGTGAGCCCTCAGTGTTAGAGTAGGGAAGTCTATTTGTTTATAGGGAAATGTGATAGCTGCAATTTATGGTCTGACAAAGTCACTTTAAAAACTGATTAGTCAGTTAGTGCGTTTCTGGTACTTTGCTTCTACTAACCACTTTAATGCTGTTAATTGAGATGTCTCATTTTATGACTTCAAAGGTGCTCAGAACAATGCTAGAAGGCAAATGGACTTAGCACAGCCAATAGAGCTGGATTTTATTTAAACAAAACAAGAACAAATACAAGTACTATTTATCCCAGCTAGAAATTTACCTTTTGAAATGTGAAAATCACCACTAAACTAGTTTCCAGTGTTTGAGCACAACATTAAAAAGTTCTTGATTTTAATAAAGGTCAGATTCTTTCACAATTTGAAAACATCTGACAGAGAAGTTTGGTCAAACCAAACAGGCATTTCCGCAGTCTCTCACTGCATCAGGCAATAAAATAAGTTAAATAAAAAAAAAAAAGCAAGGAACAGCAAATGTTGAGCTCATATTTTTGGTTTTTCCAAAGCTGAAGAAACAATCAGATGAGAAGACCCAGCCATAACATGTTTGATGGACTGAGGGGGCTGCAATTATTTTGCATAGCCACATTGCATACCCAAGGTCATAAACTCCACTCCACCTGGAATACACTGTGGCAAAGAAGGGAGTTTGGGTGGGAAGGAAGAGACAGGGCTCAGGTGTGAATAGTGGAAGAGACTGGGCGAAAGACACATCTGAAGAGCAAAAAAGGAGGGGCAAGATTCTTCACATGGGTGAGATTCTTCGCATGGGATGGAGCTGTATATGCTAGGGAATATCAGCACGGCAGCTACATGACAACTGATTTGGCAAGGCCAATGCAGGAGGTGGGATCCACAACTACGGCTCTGCAGAGCGCACACTGTGAAGAGCCAGCTGAGAGCTCAGTATCATGACCAAGCCACATCACGTCTAGTGTCATTCTGGATTCATAGCCCCATGTGTCATGAGGGTGTTGATGATGTGCTGCACCTGCAAGGGTGGACCAGATAGCCTGGATACCCCTGCCACAGGTAGACTGTGTCACAAGGAAAGTGACTCAAAGCCAATAAGGCTGAGCAGATCTGCTCCCTCTGGCAATGGAATGTCCTTTCTGAAGTCTTCTAGGTAGCTTGGATTTCTGGCTGGGGAAACTGCATGGGTCCCATCACAAAAGCCCCGTTGAGCCATGCAGTAATTGGGTCCAGGCTCAAGCAAGGTGGGTGGATGTTCTGGGAAAAAATCTGAACGCGGCTCCCTGAGAGAGGGAGGGGAGAGAGAGACTCCAGGAGTTAAACTGAAAGCAGACTGGGTTGATAAAAACTGGGGTTGATCAACCCCAGACAGGGTTGATAAAAAATGTGAGTAGATACTGATCTATTTTTGTATACAAAGTCTGTCTAATATAGCTTGTAATGAAGCATAAGATTAGTTGGGACGACATGTGCATATGTTGTTTCAGGACACTTTGTTCCCTGCTGCCCCACAGTAACTGCTGAGCTGTAAAGAGGTCTAGAAGGTACCTACCTCCCTGCTGGCATTTGTCACACATTCCTGGATAGTGTCTGTAGAGGTATTCTATTCCTGGATAGAGGTGTCTGTAACACAGCGTGACCTTCATGTTGATGAGTGGCCGGGACATGCAGGGGAAAGGTAGACATCTTGCCACCTAAGAAACAGAAAGTACTTCCATGAGAGCAAAAAGCTTAAAAGATCTGTCCAGGGCACGTATTCTGAAATTGGAAAACCTCAGTGAGTCCTAGTGCTATGCCATGGTCTACCAACCAAAATAAGAGGATGTGACTCAAAAGATTGCAGGGGACATGGCTCTACTCTGATCGAAGTGGAGAAAAGACTTGAAGACCATGGTCATATAGAGACATAGTCAACCCTATTGTAATGTAGCCCTCAGAATGGAAGCATACATGAGGTTCCAGTCATTTGTTTTTGACAATGAGAAATTAAATTTTTCATCCCTGCTTTCTTCCTCTGGCTCGCACACATGCGGGTTGCCTGCAGCCACTTTGCATTCGTGGGAAGGTTTGAATGGATCTCCGGAGAAGTGCCTAGAGGCTGTCTGAACTCTGGTCCTGGCAGACGATTCTGTGATGAAAGCCCAGAACTGGAAATGAAGAGACCCCTTGCTGCCAGCAGTGTGCTGTCCTGTGAGCTTAGGCAGTCTGCTTAAGGTTTCAAATAAATTCTTCAAAACTGGAATAACTTCACTCTCCTGTCTCTTAGGAGTGGCATGAGGGGAAATTGGATTGCACAGATGCAGAAAAGGTTGAAAGAGCATGCAGACCCCTTCTGCTCCACAGCCACAAACACAACGAGAGGCCTACTTTTGTTTTGGTATCGTGGAAGGAAGAAGCAATTAGCATTACTGCAATTCACAGGCTGAACTGTGTCCCTTGGCTCCAGACACTTTCATTTTCCTGGGAGGAAAACTGTTCTGGGGCTGGGTTATTTGTCCTGTCTAGACAGGCTGAGGAGAGGCCTTGTACAACCATCTTATCCCATGAGACAATGGGGGGAAATTTGAGGTTTTGGCTTTACATGCAGTATTTGTCACCTATAGAGAGGAGATGTCATAACTTCCCTGGCCAAATTGCCTGCAACTATTTGCTTTTCTGTCTTAACTCCTCAAAGCAGTCCAGTTTCTGGAGAGTAGTAACTGTGCCTTCAGAGTTGTGGGATCTAGCATCAGTACATTTCTCATGAATTCTCCACATTTCACTGCTTCACAGTCATTTTTCGTCATTTTGGACTCTTTGCATAAATTAATCATCTCTTAAAACTGGTGTTGAAAAGAAGATGTTGAAATACATCCTGAGGCAAATAAATAATAGAACAGTCTAGAAATGTGATCATGTCTCTCTGCAAGCCTGTGTTATTTCATTTACCCAGACTTGCCATTATCTTTTCCCCAGCTTTACTGTGGATAACAACTTTTCCTATAATGAAGTATTTCCTCTAATTCAGCGACCAATATCTTGCTAGATAAGAGATATCCAGAAACATAAATTAAGCCATATTCTTGACCTGCACTTGTTTCTCTGCAAAAAATAAAAATTAAAAAATATGTATTGAGTTGTTTATAAAGAAGCCTGTCAGCACTTACCAATTAGAAGCAAAAAACTCCATCTGAAACATAGGACATAGAGAGGATGAATTAAAACTGTTGGGAAAGAGTTATTAGCTTCCATATATATTTCTGACTGCTTAGTGGTAAGATTTCTTGCAATTGAAAGACATAAGTGCGGTGGGCTGCATTCAGTAAAATATTGAAACATTAGCTGATTTTTTTCCTTTTTCAGCAAAATTCTTAAGCAGATATTTATTTTTAAACTAAGCCCTGAAGAAGTCAATGACTCATATACTCAAAGTTAATCACTCACTGTCTTTGTTTGGGAAATGGACTGCCCTACTGGGGCTCAAGGATAAGAGCAGATTTCATATGGTAGCAGCTATGTGGATCATCATGTGGGGCTGGTAAGAGTATAAAAGCATTTGCGGCTGTGTCATAAGAGTGCCAGAAGGATAGTCTGTGGTATGTTGCAAACAGAAAGGTTAAAAAAGCTTAGAAAAAACATCAGAACCAAAGGATGACCTAGCCAAACATCCTATCTCCAGCAGTGTCCAGTGCCAGATGTTGAGGAAAGAGGCATATTTCTCTTGAATACTTTCCTAGTATCCAACAGTAAGTGGTTCAGTAATTTCCTGGGCCTTCATAAGCAGTAGGCCCCAGTAGGCTTTTCTTCTCTGAATTGTTATAATTCTTTCTTGAAACCTTAGTTACTTAGCATGCACACTGTCATGATGCCCCATGTGGAGCACCCCAGTTTAACTGCACACTCATTGCAGAGATCTTGTTTGTTTGTTTCTTTCTTTCTTTATTTATTTATTTTGTTTTTTCTGCACTCACCTAATTTGATGTCCCCTGGTTCCTGCTACAGTGGAAATGTACAGAGGAAATTATTTTTTCCCGTTGCACTGATTGCCTTATTAACAACTACTAACAACAATCTAAATCATATTTCCAAAAGAGGTTTAGTCTGTTTAATTGTTCCTTGAACAAAAGTATCTGATCACAGATACGGGGTTGGAATGGGATCTTTGGAGATCATCCAGTCCAACCCCCCTGCCAAAGCAGGGACACCTAGACCAGGTTGGATAGGGACACGTCCGGGTGGGGTTTGAATATCTCCAGAGAAGGAGACTCTACAACTGCTCTGGGCAGCCTGTTCCAGTGCACTGTCACCCTCAAAGAAAAAAAGATTTTCCCTCATGTTCAGATGGAACTTCTTGTGTTCCAGTTTGTGCCCATGGCCCCTTGTCCTGTCACTGGGCATCACTGAAAAGAGTCTGGCACCCATCCCCTTGACACTCACCCTTTAGATATTTATAATCACTGATGAGGTCCCCTTCTCTAGGTTAAACAGACCCAGGTCTCTCAGCCTTTCCTCATAAGAGAGGTGCTCCAGTCTCCTAGTCATCTTCTTAGCCCTCTGCTGGACTCTCTCCAGTAGGTCCTTGTCTTCCTTGAACTGGGAAGCCCAGAAGTAGGCACAGTACTCCAGATGTCTCCTCTCTCAGGGCAGAGTAGAGGGGGAGGATGACCTCCCTTGACCTGCTGGCCACTCTTTTTAATGCACCCCAGGAGACAATGGCCCTTCTTGGCCACAAGGGCACGTTGCTGGCTCATAGACAACTTGTTGTGCGTAAGGACTCCCATGTCTTTTTCCACAGAGCTGCTCTCCAGCGGGTCAGTCCCTAACCTGTACTGGTACGTGGGGTTATTCCTCCCAAGGTGCAGGACCCTACACTTGCCCTTGTTGAACTTCCTCTCTGCCCAGCTCTCCAGCATGTCCAGGTCTCGCTGAATGGTGGCACAGCCTTCTGCTGTGTCAGCCACTGCTCCCAGTTCTGTGTCCTCAGCAAATTTGCTGAGGGTACACTCTGATCCTTCATCCAGTTTGTTAATGAATATGTTGAACAAGACTGGACCCAGTACTGACCCCTGGGGAACACCACTAGTTACAGGCCTCCAACTAAAATCTGTGCCACTGATCACAACCCTCTGAGCTCTGCCATTCAGCCAGTTTTCAAACGACCTCACTGTGCACTGATCTCACCCACACTTCCTAAGCTTACCTATGAGGATGTCATGGGAGACAATATCAAAAGCCCTGCTGAAGTTAAGGTAGGCAACATGCACTGCTCTCCCCTCATCTACCCAGCCAGTCACACCATCATAGAAGGCTATCAGATTGGTCAAGCATGGTTTCCCCTTGGTAAATCAATGCTGATCACTCCTGATTACACTCCTTTCCTCCACATGCTTAGAGATGACATTCAGAATGAGCTGTTCCATCATCTTTCCAGAGTATAGAGGTGAGGCTG
The DNA here is from genome assembly GCA_003697955.1 of Calidris pygmaea. NCBI lineage: Eukaryota > Metazoa > Chordata > Aves > Charadriiformes > Scolopacidae > Calidris > Calidris pygmaea. The sequence continues at coordinate 637,017 of QJSC01024120.1, forward strand.
ACTGGCCTGTAAGTTCCTAGTTTTCCAAGACCATTCTTCTTGGTTTTCTCTTTGTCTTTTCCATTTTTTCTATATCCTTAAGGGACCACACTGTACTCAAGGTGTGAGAATAAAGATTATAGAGGGACATAAGGACATTGTCTGCTTTGCTATTTATTCTTTCCCAAGTAACGCCTAGCAATTGATTTTCTATTTTGACCCATACAGAACAGTGTTTGATTTTGTTTATTTATTTGTTTGTTTGTTTATTTATTTATTTTTCTATTGAAACCAAGATTCTATTTCCATATAGAAACACCCACACCAGAGCTGCTGGTAGTGTAAGTAAAGCTGGAACTTTTTTTCTCCAACATGCACCAGTTTACAGCTATCTACACCAAATTTCATCTGCCATTTTCTTGTTTAATTTCTTAGAAGGCTTTTAGAAGTGAGACCCTTCTGTAGTTCTTTTTAATCATCTGTCTCTTTACCTCCTAAATAGCTTAGATATAATCAGCAGATTCTAATATCTTTCACTCCCTTTTCCAGACCAGGAATCCTGGCTCATATTCTTCTGGGCTCCCCTGATGACCTCCTTCCAACTGTGAAGAATGACTATTAATTCCCATCATCTAATTTTATTCCTTTTTTTAGCTTATGCAAGACTGATCCATCTTATCCTAAGGCTGCTTAGCTTCATGAAGAACCTCTGCTGAGGGACAATGCCGCTGTCTGATACCAGGTCAGGAGCCGTTACATCCTTCTTGACTCACTCCACAGTGAAACAAGCAATAGCAGTGCCTGAAAATCCCCTTGGTGCTAGCTCAAGTTTGGCCCCAGTTATCAGGACCACAGTAACATCTTCATGAGCATAGCAATTTGATAGCTCCTGGTTCAGTGCAGTGATGTGGAGATGCCTGTGGCCTCTGTTCCTGATGAAGAAGACTCCCTTCAGTTGCAGACACAATGGGACAGGCAGCAACTCCTAGCAGGTGTAGTTGGGCACATTCCTCACCCCAGAAGGTTTCTTGCAGCAGCTTTTCTTATTACAGACCTCTCGGCCCTCCCTGTTATCTGTCAGCCAAACTCCTGAGGTATCTCTATCATCCACACTCCCCTTCCACCCTTAACCTTTTGCAATTGTAAACGCTCATTAACTTGACACATAGTGTAGCTCCTGTTCCAAGCACTCGGTATAGTGACAGGGCAGTTGCTCCCTCTCTCCAGGCTGTGCGAGCACTCAAAGTATTTTTTACCCACAGGGCAATAGGTTGTAGTGAATTTAGGATATTTGGACAAGTGTCAACTGGAATAACTGTGTCATCCCTGTGTCAGCTCACAGGAGTGTGGTTAGGGCAGAAAAAGTAAAAGCACACTTCATTGTAGAGAATGCAGGTGCTTTATTTTCAGCAAAAATGGTTTAAAACCAGGGTTAGAAAGATATATTGCCTAGTTCTTGAGAATATTTGTCATAGAATTATTTGACTACTTGACTGAAAAGCTTCTAGCTGTAGCAGGACACACAATGTTTGGCCTTCAAGTTATGCCCTAAGGTAGCTCCGTTGCTTGCTTTCTTCTCTGTGTAACCTCAGAAACTACCATTGCTACACATAAGTAACTTAAACCACCTGAAAAACAGAAGTAACTGTTTCACATGCTTTTAGCTCGGCTGCTCTGGGGATAATGTGAGCTAAAGTCAAGTTTGAATGAAAATAAGGGCAAAGATGTATGGGAGCTAGGAGTTCGGCCGGTCACTTCTCTGATGCCCAGCTCCAGTTCTGAAATAAAATTGCCATGAGCCAGTTAAGAAACCTGTCAGAAAGTGAAGTTGAGTGAACCTATGCTGGATTTAATTAGATTTATATTTGACTAAACTAACGTTATCTGGACCATTATAGTAACTAACGAAAAAATGTTTTTGATACCAGCAGACACGTCTCCACTGTTATATTTCCACTCCCTTTTTGCCTACATGTTTATTAACTTTTTGCAAAGATTTTGAAAATTTACCATTTTCAGAGGCAAGCACAGTGCTGATGAAGTGCCACCTGTGATTTTAGCTGCTCCCACAGCAGAAAATTGGAGTCGAAAATTTATTTTATTTGTGGAAAAGCATCATTCACTCGCAAAAGTAAGAGAAAAATTCATGCTGCTTTCTTTCAGAAGAGCTTCCCCTTGTGGGACTGATGGGGAGACCCTCTATTCATTAGATGATGATCCTTTCTTTTAGTGTTTCCATTTGCTACAAACTGTCTGTCAGTAGAGTGAGACAAGGATGAAATAGCTCTGTGCTAGCTCTTCAAGTTACCAATTAAGAAGGTCTCCCCTTTGCATTTTGGCTGTTTTTTTAGGAAATCTCCCTCTGAAATCAAAAAGTATCTTGGGACCAGCATATCCTTAAAAAGAGATTCTGCTGTTACTTTCCTCTTGCTAACGACTGCAAAAAGATCTGCATTTGGTTATTTTTTGACTGCAACATGACATGTCCCAGTAGGTCCTAGCTCAAACCCAGAATTTCCCCTCCCCCCATCCCATTTAGCCGTAATGAAGCAATCGTTCAAACTAAGAGATGACGACATGACACCTGTGAAAATACAAGATCATAAATACCATGATGTCATCGTAAATCTGCAGGAGTTAAATAAAATTAAGAAAATTACAGTGTTTTATTTCACACCACGTATTGCCCACTAGGCAATCCTGAGAGTGCGAGTGTTGGGACAGTAAGAAGCTCAGCACGTGCACTGGAGAAAGCTGAAACCCCTGCCAGCAGGGCTGAGTTGTATGTCATTGTTATACTACTACATGGTCTCTGAAGTCCAGGTTCCCATTAAGTTCAGTAGACTTTGGATGTGGTCCCAAATGCAGAACCTAGAACAACATCTCATATATATGCTACGTTTTTCTTCTGATTCAGAATTTTGTCAATCTACAAATAGATGCAGGCACTTCTTAGGCCAAGACAGGCATGATTCTAGAGCTGTGCCCATTTTCTTTTGGCTTTTGAACACTGGGCTCCAAACCCCAAATTCAAGCTTCGCTTAGTCTATGAGCCTTTTCCTGCCCTGTGGAATTCACCTGGAGACCTGGGAGCTACACTTACGCTTTCTCCTCCTTCACTGCCTCTCAAGCCCAGGCTCCAAGCATTGCAGCAGAAGCTGGAGGCGTTCAAGGGCCAGGATTTCAAAGGGCGAGGGCTGTGTTTGTGCACACAATATTTGAATGCACACTCATTGCATGCTTAATCCCCTTCACGTGCAAGAGAAAAGGGGTGGATTTGCATTTGTAAGATAGCCCTGGCGTGCCCCAGAGCTGGTTTGGCTGCGGCTGCCATCTCCCACTTTGTGTGCGCCTGCAGTTTGCATTTGTCCATTTCACTGACAGCGTGGAGGAGTGTGTGGCCCCAAGAGGGATAAATTAGACTTTAATCTTTGTGCCTTTTCTAGCCATCTGGGCACTTCCTACCCTGGCACTGCCCCTTCGCCACAGCTTCTGCCAAGGCTTGGGTGCCTTCAGCAGCTGATGAGGCTTCATTTCCTTGTGCCCACGTGTAGCCTGGAAGGTGGCTCAATCTTCCCTCCCTCCCACTTCAAGGACCTGAGGCTGAAGGATTATGTCAGGAGAAATTCCACTCTAATCACAAGCACAGAGGGCTTGATTTTCTGCAGGTATGATTTGAATAAATGACGTCATACCTAAGGGCATTTTTCAGCGTAAGGTTCATGCAGGTGCTTTCACCACAGAATTGAACTACTCTATGCTGAATAAATTAGCTCATAAAAGAAATAATTAATGTCAGAGGAGGGAAGGAGAAAACAGTATTCTCAAACCATTGGCATTGTCTTTGCTTGGGACGATTCAACTGACTTTGTGCCATTTGTGGCTTCATATTGTGGGGCTTTCATGTAAGTCTTTCTACTTCATTCCCTGCAGAGACATTCACACACTGGTTCACAGGTCCCCTGCTCTTTTTTCAGCAAAGATAGGGTGTGCATCAGCCACACAGTTTCTCTTTTCATTCTGCTGCCAGGGAGCTCTGAAAAGAAGATTTGGAAACCCTACAAACCCGTCATCAGTTGCATTAGCCCACAGGGAGGGATGTTGCAATGAGTGATATCTGAGGGTGGAAGATATTTATCTCCATGGCAGCATGAAGTTTACAAATATACCAACTGTAGCACAATCACCCTTTTTCTGGCTGAAGCAAGTGTACTGTACTTTGAGGATAACTGATTGACTGTCAGACTTGTGGTCTTTAACGGGTTAAAAAGGCCAGAGGCAGTGTGAGAAAGCTTTTTTTCACAACATTTCTAACAAGCTGAACAAAATCCAGGCCTTGTTTAATGAGCACATATTTTATACAAATAAGCTCAAACGAGCTTACCCATCTCTAATTAAACTAGAAAGGAAGCATTTGTCCTAATTGGACTGCATAACTGAAGAATTAATTGTGTGGCTGCTTAGAATTGCAATCTTACGGCCCAATTCACAGAAAATACCTTCATGGTAGGACATACTATATGCAAGTTTGCTCATGTCTTTTTACCAACACATTAGCCCATGTGTGATTTTGATGCTTTGGTTTTGTTTTTTAAAGAAAGTCTGTTCACGCAGACATACATGGGCTTTAGTGGAGGTTAAGTACAGTATTTCAATATTCTAATTAGGCCACAAGAGAATAGTTCTCCATCACTGTAATTAGGTACTCAGTTAATTCCTACAGCGAAAATGCCATGCTAACTTATTTACAAATATCAAAAGGATGACTATTGCATTGACTTGGCTAAATCTGCAGAAACAAAAAGCATGGCATGGGAATTCATATTTCCTTCCAGTGAGGCCTAACACTGTGCATGGCATTGCAAGAAGCTCGGAGTTGCTGGAGTAACATCTTCTGTGTTCAGCGGGTGCTCATTAAAACATAGAAGAAACATTGCTAAATGCCTTCTCCCTTGTGAATCTTGCGAGTCTCTCCTGCTCCATTTACCAGCCAGAGCAAGTTTCGACGCCTGACCATGCTGTACAGCCAACCCCACTGTGAGAGAGGAATGACATGCACCCCACCCCAAGCATTGCCGGCGGGACTGTCAGCACAGCTCCCGCTCCGAGATCTCTGCTGATGATACACAAGACAGAGCACTACACAGCTGTCAGACACAAGCCAGGGCATGTGGCAGGTTGGCAGGAACAGGAGCCGCACTTTGGCTCGTAAACTGAATGCCTTCTATAGGACCCCCACCTGAAACCTCGCTTCCTTCTGGCCAAGCTCCTGTGACTTCAGGTTAGTCTGTCTAAAGTAGTGTTTTCGAAGTACCCTAGGTGATTGAGGTGCATGGAAGTCTTTTGAACTTTGCTGTGAACAACAAGATGTTGAATTCCTTGAAAACGCTATGAAATTCCCGGACACCCTACTGAGAAATAGTAGTTGTGGAAACGCTATCCATAAAGTTTTGCACTAGCAACAATATAGGGCTAGTGTCAATTTTGTCTTGGCAGGGACTGAGTATAACGTAGGTCAAGACTTGAAGATTTGGCTACATACGAGTATCAACAATGGAGAATGAAGCATCAAGTGATAAGTTTTGTAGGCTCCTTCTGATTATTCTGCTTGCAAGGAGGGTGCTGTTGTTTTGCAGCATAGGTAGTGAATTTGTATTATGTTAGCTGCTCAACTTTTGATTCCATTTGATCTTTCAACACATAAGAAGTTTGTTTGTTAGGCTCATTTTTTCTTCCTGTATCAGGTTTTCATTTAAAAGTTCCAAAAGTGCCTATCTGTCTTTTCCTTATTTAGAACTTTTTATTGCTTGAGTCATGCCTGTTTTCGTTTATTTTCCAAAATGTACATGAAGTGGTCAGAAAACCAGAGGATCTTCCTAAATTAGACTGAGTAAATAGAAATGCAGACCTGGATATGATACAAGACAAAATTAAAGCCCTACAAAAAAAACCTGATCTGTATCTTACAGTCACTGCTGCAAATCTTGGCTGACCAAGTTTAGCCAGGAAATGCACAGAACCTGATAGAATTTTTCCTTCTGGCTCCAGAGCAAACCCTCGCCCTCAATCAAAAGTTATACCAGATATGTCAAAGGTATATGTGTGTACTCTTCCACATGTCCGAAGTTAAACCGAAGCAACATGAACTACAGGTGCCAGAACAAGAGCCATTAAGTGTACCTCTCATGGGCAAAGTTCTGCTCTTAGCACTGTAGGGTGCCACTTCTAAACCACCAACACCAAGACTTTCTGCACTTCTGGGTCCATGCTGAGAAGAGGACTGGGTTCACAACAGCCATCTCTCCTGTGGTCAGATTTCCTTAGCTGGGACCTGACTTTGAACACCTGCCACCAAGAGTGTCTGCCATGATGCTGGGGTATAACCAGAGGCCTGTTCACTCCTTTTTTAAAGGGAGTTTTTATAATGAATATCCAGTGAGTTTATGCAACAAATTCTTCAGGTTTAGTAACCAAATATCTAAATCTTGAAGTTCAACCACGTCAGCTAAGGTTCTGTGGTCTCCAATGAGTCACTCTTGACCTAACATTTCTGTTGGCATTTTAGAGGGAAAGAAAACAGACTTTGACCTTCCTTGATTCTCTATGGTTCAGCTGTAATGATTAATGCCCAGGATTTTAAATAGGTGCCTGAAGAGAATGAATGCATCTCCTTGTTGCAGGTAAAGCATTATAAAACATCAAATATGCTTTCTAGGATTTTTTTTAAGAATGAAATACTGAAGCAGTTGAGTAAAAAACGTTTACCCGTGGGACGTGTGGGCAGTGCAGTCAAAGGCCTGAAGAGGATTATAACATTGTTTTTAGTCTGTACAACTGCCAGTGGTACGTGGCCACAATAATGGAAAAAGAAGCCCCCATGTAAAGTATCAGCTGAAACATGAGCTTTTCAATCCTACGTAAAAGAGCTCAATGGTTGCAGTCCAGTCAGTGACTTAAGTGAAGAGTCCACTTCTCTGGTATTCTGTGGGAGATAGGTTGCACTGCCAAAACCTTGACACATAATTTGGCGCAGTTGGCCAGTCTGCTGCAGGGAGAGGAAACTGAAGCGGTCCGGAGACTAGATTAACTCATGGTGATAAGGAAGACAATTACTCTCTTGAGAAAAGTCTGGTCTTTGCCTGGAAGCATGTTCATACTATCTCAATCCTGTCAGTAGAGGAAATAATGCTTTACTGAGTTTAGGAGAATATATATTCAAGAACTTGCTGGTTTTATCCATGGAAGAGGTTCATTGCAATACTAGGTACTAGGCAAAGGGGTATACTTCATAGCCACCACTCTTCATTAATACAGCATCCTCAGGCAACCATCAGTGTTTTTAATTTAGTCTCTTCAAATTATTGTGTAGCATTACTCATTGCTTTCCCAGTGCAGTCTGTATATCTTGGCCTGTAATCCATCTATCTCACCACAGGAATGAAGAGTTAAAATCTGCCATCACTCACAGCGGTGTAAATGCTGAGAAAGTACTTGAGGCCAGTGGAGTCATACTGGATTTATGCAGATGTAAGTGACAGGAGAATTATTAAGTGTCTGTTTAATAACAGGAAAATTCTATGTCGTTTTATGATTCAGGCTCTGGTTCACAATTCTTTGCATTGGACAAGTTAAAACAGTATTTGACACATTCTTAAACAGCAGGGTATAATTTATTACAATCCAATTATGAAAGCATCACAAGAGAAAGGAATCAATTAGTTAGACTGGGAAGGCATAAAGAGCCACTGATAAGATACACAGAGCCAAAAAGGAAAAGGAAAAAATCCTCCATGGGTCAAATACAGGAAGGTCTTGCCTCTTCATGAAACTCATCTTTCTTTTTCAGTTGACAAATGATCATAAATTCGGCAGTGCTGAAGAAGCACCTGCCTCTCTCCAGGTCTTGGGACAGAGGCAGTATGTGCAGACTCTCTAAGGCTGCCTGAAGGTAGAGCAGGCCCAGACTATTTTTGGAGTGCTATATTGACACTGATTTATGTCTGGTATGACAGATACAGCAAGGAAGACAGACTTCTTGTTAAAAGGAGACTCTGATGGAACAACATGTTCTGTGTAACCCTCTCCTGCAAGAGAGCTTGGGGATAGAGTGTGTGCAATCAAAACGCAGCTGCAGGCAATATATGTAATCAGGAAAGACATGTTGAGCATGGGCCAATCTCAGGAAAGCTGTAGGTGATATTTTCTCTGCATACAGATGAGGTATGCCAGTGATAACTTGTGTCTTGAACCAATTTCCTGTTCAGAAATTGTATGTTCAGAAATTGTTCAGAAATCATAGATTGCTCCTGGAACAGCACCGTTCTTCTCATGAGGGGCCACTTAAAATTATGGTTGCAGGGATGAAAATCCAAAAAAATTTCTTCACGTGGTTTTTGCTTTTCTGCCACAATGAGAACGTGAGTTCACCATGCAAGACTTTCTGGAGACAACGTAAATCACCCAAGCTGTGCTGAAAGTGTTACAGCTGCGCCTTCCTCTCACCAATGGAGCATTGCATGTGTCTCTCTAGAAAATTAGATTCCAGTTCAGTGCTGCAGCTAGCACATAAACCTGGTAATGAGGAATCACTCTGTGTGCTTCACCTTGTCCAGGCACACCTTGAAAAAGTGACTGAAGAGAGGACTCAGAGGTGTCTCAGAAAGCCATTAGCCTCTCCTTTAGCACACACTGTAAATGTTGTTTCTTGTCCTTTGGTTTTCTCTTTCTCATGAGAATCTGTACAGTATTTCCAAACATCAAAACATTGTGCAGCTCTAAGTAATAGAGACAAAGTCTCCAATTGTTCAGCTTAATGGCATAAACCCATTGCTTAGTCGGCTGTTGCCAGATTGCCTCCTTTGCTGCAATGAAGTTTTCAAGAAAGATCTTGCAACAACATGTCAACAGGGCAGCCTCTTTCCTGTGGAGTCTAATTTGAAAATTCTTGTTTGGTATGCTGATGTCCCAGTGACAGAAAACCTTCATAACAAAGCTTGTGCTTGGTTAGTGTTTCAGATTGCACTATTGGAAAACGCTAGAATATGAACTGGGAAAGACCAAAATCCAACGGAAATAGGTTATAGTCAGATGCCTCAAGAAAAGAAAGAAAACATCTGCAGAACTTATGTTCAACTTCTTGTTGAGATAAAGTTTAAAATTACTTTCAATTTTCAAGAAATATCCTTCCCTAGCCTAACTGTGAAACACTCAAAAACACCTGCAAGTTCTTTAAATTACCTTTCAGGGAGTAGCAGGAAAAATATAACTATTATTTTAGCCTGGTTTCCTGTGAGTGTGATATTCAGACAATCACATTCTGTGAGTGAGTGTGCATAAATACACAGGAAGAAAATATGTGAAGGGGAAGAGAAAGTAGATTGTTTTAATGCCTCAAGGTGAGCAGCCTTTCAGAGCTCTTGCTTGGGCTCTTCAGGGCAAGAGGGCATCTTCAGGGGACAAAGTCAGAAGAAAGCCACCCATGGTAATTCTTTTTTTCTTTTGCTAAAATCAAAATCAGAATAAAGGGCGAATTTTATTTTCATTAAGCCGCATGATGCAAGTACTTGAACTGAAAGCACACAAAGATGAAATACATCCTTCATTTTGCCATGGTTACCTTCTAATTTGTATTTCCATCATGTGGTACACAATACCAGAAAAAATGGCTATCTGAGTCCTCTCCTTTGGGGCCTACTTGTCATCACCAATACTCCAGCTATGTCAGTTGAAATGAATAGGTGGGATAACAGTAAAAGATGCCGCAGCAGACTCTGCTTTATGTGACAAAATGATACTCTGTTCATGGTCAAATTCTGAATTCCTTGGTGTCTCTGCCCTTAAGATCATTTGGTTGTTTCCAGTTGACATAAGATAATGTGAACAACTTTGGAAATGCTGGCAGCAAAAACACCAACTTCTGTTCTCTTGGTCTAGAAAAGCTATAAAAATGATGCAACTATGTAATCACTGGGTCAAGAGAGAAGACAAAAAGATGTGGATATGAAAAACCGAAATATGATAAAGCAAAGTTTAGGAGCTGTCACATTACCTACTACTTCCACAGTTGCTACAGAGATTATAAGGTCTGGTTTTCCACTTTTAAGTTGCCTTTGACAACTAGGAACTTTGGCTACTTGAACTCTCATCCTAGAAAGAGAGGTCATTAAATTAAATGGAGTGTCAGATCAGTTGTCCTGTCCCACAAGCTTGCCAAAGGGAAAAGAATTCTTCAGTATGCCCCATAATTTGTCGAAGTGGTACTGCCCCAAGATCCTTTGCAGAAAGATCTATAAATCATAGAATCTCTTGCAGTGAATAAAAACTTATGAAAGGCAAATAGATGTTGGCACTTCTCCTTAGTAGTAATTAAATCATTAGAAACAATTACAGATCGATGAATCTTTACTTGATTAGCAGAGTAAGAATCTCTGCTAAGAGATCTGTTAAGATACCAGTCTTGCCTGGTATCATCAAAGAAACAGTTTTTTTCCAAATGTTTCTGCACTTATCTTGCTCTGAAACTTAGTGCTGTGCATGTAGGGCTGCTTAAATAGAAAATATTCAATTTATGTTCAAATTAACAAGAGTATTCTGTATTGAGTTGCAGTAGGAAAAAGGTGCCTTCAAACTGTGATGTTCAATTGTTATAATAAGAGGAATCAATTTGACACTTTCCTACCTGGAGTTTTGAAGACAATTTTTCTGTATCCATTGTTATATCAAGAATCAAGCATGATAGCAAAAGCAGAGCTGAGATAATGATTTTACTTCATCTCATTTTCAGCAAGATACTGTGATAGTGCCTTTTCTTTCCTATTCTGTTTTCTTTACTAACCACCACATCACCCTGAAGTGATCTTTCCCTTCTTCTGTTTCTCATGCTCCTCTTCACATTCTTTTCATCATCAAAGTCCCCTCCTACTACTTTTTTTTTTGGAAAAGAAAAAAAAAAAGAAAGTCATCCACTGTGTGCTTCTGGCCTTTCTCTTTTGGTCTTTCTTTTTTTCTGTTATCTACCAAAATTTACTAGCTTAGCATTAGTCAAATACTGCCAGCTGAGTAGGCAGATGATTATGCCTTTGGCTCCTGCCTCTTTCTCCTTGGCATGGAAGGAGAGCTGGAGTGGATGAGACAGCAGCTACTGCGTGATGCCACATGGCTTGTGTAACCTCCTTTTTCATGCTGAGAAACAAATGCCAGGCAGTGAAGGACCTCTAGCAGGTAGAGTGACATTGTACTGTGCCACCATGATCTTTGGAAAAGAGTCCTACACTGACGCAGTTTCTGGAGAAATTATTCAGGCAAGACTCCTACCTTTGGTTGGTTGGTTGGTTGCCCTTTAACACTTTGTGAAGCTCATGGCAAGAAATAGGGACACCGACACCAGGAACATCAGCTCATTTCTCCACATTTCTCCTGAGGCCTTCCTGTGCTTTTGCCAGAACCTGACTCATTAATGATCCATTTGATAGGTAGCCCTAAAGCCAAAATCTCATGGAAATGCCACATATCTGATTGGCTGTCCTGCTCACTTGTATAAGCAGATTTTTAACAGTAATGCTTTCCGTTCCAAGGCAGTCACTCTTACCGTGAAAAGCATGGCCATACAAGCCAGCTCCAGACTACTATATTCTACCAAATATATGCACTAAAATCAATGGAGCTACTGCTCTGCTGAAAGCTTCTTGATGAGAATGAGGGTTACACTTCTTTCTCCCTAACTCCCCATGAGGGTGCTTGTTATGGTAATGGTTACTTACAGGAATGCCAAAACTCCCCCATCTCTGAGAGTAGCCAATTACCCTTACTCAAGAAAGACAGTAAGGAGGAGGCAAGAACCTGCAGTTCAGTTCCTAATGTGGTGTCATTTTGCTTAAACAAAGACATAAAATTAGGATCCAGTGAGGAAAATCTCTGTAACAACCATGAGAAAATTTATCATGTTGTGCCTGTGGTCCATGTCCTAGTACATCCACACAATGGAGCTGATTCAATGGGACTTCAGCTGCAAAAGTAAGATTATTCTCTGCCACACCAGGTTAGTCACGTGCCCACATAGAGATACAAGCTCCCAGTGAAAATGGAACAGTAGTCCCTGTATTTCAACAACTTCCAATTTAGATGTTGACACTGTAATTGTTCTTTGAAAGATTGAAAGTATATCCTTAAATTCAGCCATGTGAAACAAAGCAAAGCACAAATCCTTTGATGCTTAGTGAATACATGGGGCCAAATGTAGTCTTCAGTCAGACTTTTTTTAATTTTCCTGTCCCTGGTAGGTTTGCAAAAGTATGACTGAAAACAAAACTGTCTCTCAAATTATGATCTGTAACAAAACTCTAGTCAATGTACATGTATGTTGATAATGCATATGCTGGTTGATATCTTTTCTCCATTGTATATGGTTGTAGAAATATTTTACCCATTGATTCTTTTAGAGGTTAAACATCCATGTGATTAGTTTTGAAAACCTTGGGCAGTACTGGTAAAGCAAAAGTTCAAGCTGAAGCTTTACAAGAAAATACCAATGTAGTATCCTTCATCTTTGCTCAGAAGTCCTGCTAACATCAATAGTATCTCCATCTACAACGTGTTTCAAGACGACAGCTCAAGCAATACCCCAGGTGATGACAGATAACAGAAAGTTGGAAGAAGTGCACTGCAGCTTTTCTTTTTTTTCCCCATCTGCTCTCTGAAATGCTTTGGAGCACATCTAAAATAATTAAGATGGATAGAGCACATCTTTTTTCCTAAAATGTTTTAACATTTGTGGGGATTGTAATTTCTTCTTGAGAGACCTGTGTCACAGGTCTGGTGGAGTCCTATCAGTGTAAGATTACTTATACAGGCTGAATCTGTATTTATGTTGCTGGCAGTCATCTGTTTCAGTACTTTTTCCACAACCAAAGAAGCTTAAAAAGACAATGAAGTAGAATGAACCTCTGGTAGTTTATCCGGTGATGTTTCATTGCATATTCTGTCAGAGACAAAAAGGGATGAATGGGAAGAACTGTTAATGCTGCATATTTTCAGGGAACCAATAAATGAGTCAATTAACTAGTTGTGCCTGGGGCAATTTCTCTTGAAGGTTTAGTTGCCAAAGTTTATAGCAATCACAGAATGGAAGCAACAAAACTAAGCAGAATGATTATGTTGAAACCCACAGAAAGTACAGAGCTGAATTGTCACATACATATATTTACAAATGCATTTGGAGCTGTTTTCCATTTTGAAACATGTTTGTCATACAAAATATCCACTTTGAACACTGCCTGTACTAGTTTCTTCCTGAATTTTGTTTCTGACATTGAGGCTTTCTGGGCTGACTATTAGCAGCTGGGACGAGCACTCACACTGAGTTCTCTTATCCTGAATTGCAATGAGTCTGGATGGATGCTGAGATTTTGTCCAGTGGGGATGTCTCTGTGACACTAGTTGATGCATGTGCCATTAGCTGTGATATATGGAGAATGTTGAGGCAGATACAGACGTTCTTTGAGGGACGTTATCACTTAGGTGCACCTTAGCAACATCAAGGACAGTGGGAGAGGGTGCTGCTTGGCTGGATTTGCCCTCACTCTGTCTGACATCCAGAACAAAACTGAGGACCAACACCTTTTCAATCTGAGGCAGAAATTTTGCCTCCTGGAAGAAAAGAATATTGGAAAAACACAATAAAGAATTAAGAAATGTCACTACGCTCATACACTATGGTGACAGTGTCTTAAACGTGAGAGGAGATAAAAATGTCTCCCCTTAGCCCATAATAAACCCTACATCAAGAGATGTGTGTACCTTCAAGGAAAGAGGTTAAGAAATTTTCTTCTATACACATAGTTTTCCTCATCTAGGCACAGCATCTCTTCATAGCTGTAGCAAAGAAAGAAGATAATGGAATTTTGTCAACAGCTTAAGCTCACAGACCAGTAGGTCAAAGCCAGAAGGGCCAAGTATAGGCTAGTCTAGTCTGATCTCCTATGAAACAGATGCCAGAGAAAGGCAGCCAGGGCCTATGGGCTACAATTCCTTTCCCTCTCCCTGTCTGCTCCCCCACTGTACAGTGACTTTACACTGCCGTAAGCACATCACTGTGAAAATGATGCATTTCTCTGCAAATGGCAAACCACACATGTCTCCAATGGCCCCAAAGAACTATTCTGGAAGAGCTGCTATGGATCTAATTGTATTAAAGATCAAATACATATATATATTTAATAAGGAAATAATCTCCTCCCACATCACAAGGAAATGGGACTGCAGTGATTGCCCTATAGACACTGCGGTTAATAAAAACCACCTTGTTGCACAGCTGTTTATATGCAAGTGACACTGCCAGAGAAGGAGCTCTGCCTTCCAGGTGTCACTGGAAGGAGTATGGTGCCTGAGAGGCAAAGGTATGTATGTTCCAGCCCAATTTCAGCCCAGATGTGCCAGCCCAATTCAGTCAGTACCTCACAGAAGAAAACAGGACTTCAACAAACATTCACTGGTTGAAGATCCTGAATTTGCAACAAAGGCTAACACTGATACACTAATCAATTAACCAGTATGTTTTTACAGCTCAGCTTCTCTCACAAACGACGGATCTTCCACCCATATCCCTCATTTGCTTAACTTTGGCCATTCTTGCCTGCAGTTGTACACTCCACTGAGTACATAACCTCCTGTCTTTCCCTTCTAGTTGTTTCAAAGCAAGCAAAAAGCCTTTTTCTTCATTTTTGAGCATGACTGTTTCTACTTGAGTTGCTGCTGCCCCCAATGTTTCTGCTGTTCATAACTACAACTTTGATTTAGCAACAGCGATAAGCCACAGGCTTTATTCTTTGGTAGATTTTATACTGGTTAGGTTGTAATGTTTAGGATCTAGGTAGATCTCCAGCAGCCCCTCAGATTGCAATTAATTTGAGTGCTGGGAAGGATTGGGAAGGACTCTATGGCTGTTTCGGGCTCATCAGCCTCTGTGGCAAGGAGGACCTCAGGGACTTATCAATGAATCTAGAGGACTTCAGGATTCCTTGGTTAATAAAATCTAAAATAAAATATCAGTTATCGTCATTATAATTATACAGTTATGCAAGTTAATTCAATCTGATTAGAAACAGCCCTGTGAAGAAACCACATGTTTTACCTCTCTTTAAATGGTTACAGTGGAACCACTTCTCAAAGTTCCTATCTGGGGAGGGAAAAAAAAAAGGTAAAACCAAAGAAAAACATCGATTCAGACTTTCAACTTGCTCCCCTGGGTGATGTGGGGAAGCAGTGAAGAGAGAGGAAAGGGTCATGCTTCTCACCTTTTCCCCATTTATTAAACTTTAATATTTCCAGCTACAAGGGGGACTAAATAAAAAACAGGCACATATTATCTGTGGTTTTTTACATTAGATCAGCTGAAAACCGTCCTCCTTTACTAGGAAGTGTCTGTATTTGCCAACAATTCTTTGTGTCTGACTCATTTCCTTATTACCTCTCTCCTCTCCTCTGTTTTCCCTTAAGGGATTGACTTTCCCCCACCTCAAACAAAAAGAATTTCTTTGGCATATGAAGGTCAAGGACAGATTTTCTAATGTCTGCCTGCCTGCTTGCCTATCTCTATCTCCCTCTCTCTCCTTCTATCTGTCTACTTTTCTAAGGCATCTATTCCTGTAGGCTCCTGTGGAGCATATAACAGGCTTTGCTCCATATTAGTGCACTTCTTTTTTTTGAGGAAGACAAACACAGATGTGCCACTTAAAATTTCCACAGAGTTAGTGTTGTGACCAAGACCTGAATCAGTAGCTGTACAGTAACATAAATCAATGCACGTAACAGCAAGGTTTTATTTTAAGACCTCTGTCAGCTCAGGTTGAGTATCAAGGCCATTTTCCTTCTTGGTGAATAATTTGAAGAGGCAGAAGGAGCTTCAATGAAGTATTGTCTCTCACCTCCAACAATACAGCATGACCAAGAGAAAGGTAGCATGTCCGTTGCTCTCTGTGTTGACGGTGCATAACTGGAATCTTGGAAAATGCTCTTTGTGCATTAAGTGGGTACTGGAAGAGTTTATCACTACCCTTTTAATGCCTTTTTCTGATTTTTTTTTTTTTTTCACAGGGGACAAATATACAGTATATGAAATACAGAAGGTAAAGTATAGCAGAAAACCAGCTGCAGTGTATGTAGGGTAGACAAGAACTCTTTTGGCCTTGCATTTTTATGATTTAACCAGCAAGGGAGCAAAGGGTGGAACACAAAAACTGCACCCTTACTGTTAGCTAAAGAAATAGGTGCCAAGGCAATTAGTCAATCCAGAACAGGGAAAATCCAAGAACAAGCAAGAAAACCTTTCATTCTTCAAATCTCATTACTCAGTAATAGCTTTTTGTTTCCACTCTCAGAGGGCATTTTCTCTCTCCTTGTTTTTTCTCACTGACATTTTCATTTACTAAATAATCTACATATAAATTATTCTTTCTGCAACTTTCAGACCGCTTTATCTGGCATTGTGTGTCATCTCAGAGATAAATTTGGCAGAGAAATCAGTTGATCAGGCTAGAACTGAAAGCAACACAGTTGTAGAGTAGAAGAGTGACCAGTGAAGAACCTCTGGAATTGCTATATATCCTATAGCAGACCAGTAGGCTAAGAGTACATTTCATCTTTTATAACCAGAGCTCAAAAAGAAGAAAAAGCTCAAAAGTGAGTAGTGATTTGGAATATTCATCTTCAGAAACTGTAAGGGACCCTGGCCTTCAGGGAACACTAAACCTTCATCCTGAAGGTCCATCTTTCAGCATTTCTAACTGGGAATCAAAAATGGAGACATTAGCCACCATTAATCACTTTTCAAAACTGAACTCTTGGTGTACAGACCAGCAGCCCTAAAAAGATGTCTTTTTCCAAACTCCAGCCATGCAACTATTACTGGCCAGGACAGTGAGTGAACTGGTTGAAATGTTAAGTAAACTTTACAGCATTTGTAGAAAGAGATACTGAAATTATAGACTATAAGTCTTCTTACAACAAAGTTGAATCTAAGAGTAATGCTTATTCAGTTGGGAACAGTAAACATGACTACTACCAAAACAGACCTCCTGCCAGTACTAAGCCATGCAGGGTTTTATTTATTACTCCTAGAGGGTTATTCACACCATCAAATTTGGACATCTCACTTAGGTATGATTCAGAGGATCAACATTATGTTCCTTACAGAGTCAACAGAGAGAGAAGCAGAGACCCAGGCACAGGATACTTCTGTGTAATTAGGTCAGATGTCTAATGCAACATAAAGTATACAGTTTGCATGCTTCCTGCAGGGGCCTTGCTGACCTTGCTAGTTCCATGATAGAGACTTGAAACTCCCTAGCCACCCTAGGTGCAATTTCCTTGGTGTGACAGAGGTTCAGTGGCTTCAATTTCTCTGCCACTGCGGCCTCATCGGCCCATCAAACCTCACCCTTTCAATTTTGCCTCTTACTGCTGTGGCCATTCTGCTCCTTTCCCATGGCAACCATGATCCTATAGGTGAGAGTGGGGGTTGCAGAGAGGGTGGCACAGGGAGGGACAGGCACCTGCATTAAGGATACAGCCAGCCATTCGTAGGTGCGATGAATGTTGTAGATGCAAAATGCAGCTGCTCCCGATACATCCTTCAACCACCCTAACCAGCAGCCTTGGCTTTCCCCTGTTCCCTGATTTGCTGTAGCTGACAGCTCCTGAGATGCCTTTTAAGGGTTGATAAACCCTGCAGTAAAAGGTAAAAGAGCAACCTATAGAGTTATGGTCTGCTGTGTCCAATATATGAGCTGGATTGAATGTCTCTATATGATAGTAAAGCATGCTGCAGGCACAGCCCCTCCACGCATTTTGAACATTTTGATAAGCCCAGTAGCAGGAGCTATTCAGGCAGTATTTGGTCCTCCATGAAAAAAGTAGACAAAAGTAGCAAAGAGGAGTTTCCATATCAAAAAAGTAACATCTCCACAGACCAACTGTGACTATTATTCTTTATACAGACTGAAGAAATAAGGTGAAGAAACATACCATGAAATACCGTAACTAAAATTACAGGTGATTTGGCCAGCCCAGAATGCTATAGGAGTCATGCTCCGAGCTGTAGTTGAGAGCACCTGAAAGTGCACAAATGCTGCAAGTCTAAAAACAATAATTACAAAAGCAAAAACTGCTTGGCTAGAGGAGAAACTCCCAATCTCAGAGGGCCTGGGAAGATTAACCCTACATTTTGTAGACTCCTATACCTTTAAAATTGTTAATGTAAGTTCAGCAAAAGATATTGCCCTAGGCATGACCAACTTTAAATGCTGTATTTGCATTCACTATGTTTTAAAATAACAGTCTGGGTAAATTAGTCCCATTTGGACAACATCTGCTCTTTCACAGTTCCCTGGACTATGCTCTATGGGAAATGAACGTGAATGTAAGATTCTGAAGTTGCCTTAGTCTCCAGAAAAGCCATTTTACTCCACTTTAAATAAGATACATGATGATAATGCCTTGCAAGTGTAATTTTAGGTTGTAAAGGTTTAGGGGGTTTTCTTTTCTCATGACTATTGCACTATGGGGTCTGGATATGGTTACCAGCAGCATTAAACTGGAAAACAAAGCTCTGCATGAGTCAACAGTGCTTGAAAATTATTTAATCTTACCCACAATAAAATTTTACCATTAAAGAAATATATTGTATTTTCTGAGGTTGAGTTGCCTTTCATTAAAGCAGCAGTGAAGAGAAGCACTGGAAGCCGTTTATGACCACAGTGGGCCAAATGGCCCTGCTCAGGACAGGGCAGGAGCTGCTGTGGGTGGCGGCACTGCCATGGGTGTGCTGGGACGTGATGGGGTCCCATGGCTTTTGAGAAGCACTGGCACATTCCCAGCCCATCACACTGGGATGACTGGAGTGCAGTGTTGGTGGTGAGAAATGCATTATCATGAAAACACAAAGCAGTCACAGGGAGATGGCCTGAGGAGGCCCACCAGGCAGATAAAGTGCCTGCTCCTCTCGCTTGGTTGTTTCACCCTCAGTTTTTTGGTGTTTAAACACTATTAAGCCTCTCTATTGCCTGCACAGCTCAGTTATACAGCACTCATCTCCATGATGTCTTGGAGACAGCAGCATCTCCCCTGCTCCAGCATGTCAGGGAGAGCCGCAATTTGGCTTTTCCTCTGGAAACCAGTATTTTAGAAAAGGTTGTGTACAGCATACTCAAAGCCTTGTTAAGTTTGACTCATAAATGTCTCTGCAGACACAGAAGCTTGAGTTTCTTGCTTCTTGGTTTTCTCCTTCATGACCCAGCAAATCCAGCACCAATTATTGGCAATTGTGGTAACAGCTCTGGGACCTATCTTCTTGGCTTGAACTGAAGAAATTTCAGCAAAAGTTCAGACAAGCACAGACCAGATGCCATGCTTTGAACGTTATGAAATCTTGCAACCTCATTTAAAACAAGGAATTCAGAGTAAATGAAATATAAGGAGAAAGGATCTTTCCTCATCTTCAAGATCAGTCTTGAAGTCTTTTGCACTCTCTCCCTGTGTACAGTTGCTTGTTGTATCATAATCTTGGCAAAAGTTACACATGAAACCAGGATCATTTGGAGCAGAAGACAGATGTGTTTTTCCATCCACAGATATGGAGTTCATCCTTGCAGAGGACTTGGATACACACCACATTGTGCATGTGTGTGTGGAGAATAGAGTGCCAGAAAAGGAAATAAAAATCACCAAGAAGTGCTGGGAGAGTACTTTTGCTCATACAACTGATAATTCTAGATGATAGTCATTTTGGCTCTTCCTTCAAAGTCTCCAGCAACAGCAATTGAAATCAAAACAGGAAAGAGAAAGGAAGATGAAAGAAAGAAATATTAATGATAGACTGAAAAATGATACACACGAAACAATTTAATCCGTGACTGAAGACAAAATGATTGCCAAGTAATATTTTAGTCAATCAGTATGTCTCCCTGCCTTGTACACAAAGGCCAGTGATTAAAGTCAGTCAGTCCTACTTAGACGTAGTAAATTTTCTATTTCATAGTAGAAAGAGATGATGAATAACTCCAAGACACGTATTTCCTGAAGATTCAAATGCCTTGCATCAATCTTAATTTTCACTAAGAAAACAAAGACACAAAAAAAGAATCTGAACATCATTTACAGAGAACGTTGGATCACGTACATGAAGGTTTCAAAGCCCTGAATATGTAGACTAGGATCTTTTAGAAATGAACTCAGACTTGCTAGCTGTAGAAAGCCAAGAAAGAGAACCTGAAAGCAGTCCTGAGGAGAAGGGCTTGGGGGTGTTGGTGGACGAGAAGCTCAGCATGAGCCAGCATTGTGTGTTTGCAGTCCAGAAAGCCAACCACATCCTGCACCAAAAGAAGCATGGCCAGCAGGTCCAGGGAGATGATTCTGCCCCTCTGCTCTGGTGGGACCCCATCTGGAGTACTGCGTCGAGCTCTGGAGTCCTCAGCACAGGAAGGACATGGACCTGGTGGAACGAGTCCAGAGAAGAGCCATGAAGATGATAAGAGGGCTGGAGCACCTCTCCTATGAAGACAGGCTGAGAGAGTTGGGGTTCAGCCGGAAGAAGAGAAGATTCTGGGAAGACCTTGTAGCAGCCTTCCAGTACCTAAAGAGGAGGCCTACAGGAGAGATGGGGAGGGATTCTTTATCAGAGAGTGTAGCGATAGGATGAGGGGTTGTGGTTTTAAACTGAAACAGGGAAGGTTTAGACGAGATCTTAGGAAGAAATTCTTTACTGTCAGGGTGGTGAGACACTGCAACAGGTTGCCCAGAGAGGTTGTGGATGCCCCTTCCTTGGAAGTGTCCAAGGGCAGGTTGGACGAGGCTTTGAGCAACCTAGTCTTGTGGAAGGCATCCCTGCCCATGGCAGGGGGGTTGGAACTTGAAGATCTTTAAAGTCCCTTCCAACCTGAACCATTCTATAATTCTATGATTCTATGAAAGAGCAAAATGGCAAACAACTGTGGAAAGGGAGCAGCGGGCAGAGAGCAAGTGCCTATTCTTTTTCTTCACCCATCACAGTCCGTAATAGTTTGTGCAATTAAATAATTATTGATACTTTGACTGAAACAAGAATGCTTATAGCAAGGGAACAATCAGGACCTCCAAATTACATGTCCTCTTTTTGCATACTTTTTCATATGTTTCATTTATTCACTATTATAGTTCTGGCAGCAACCTGGTGACCTGAAAAATGTTGGAATCCTTTGCTCTTCAGAAAGTGCAATGGCAGCTGTGGTAAAAATACCGGATTCCCAGTTGTTTTGACTCCTCCACCTCAGATGCACTGCAACACCCTCCAGGGTATGAAATCAGGACTTCCTGCAGGCCCTGTGCCTCTTTTGTGGGCCCTGCAAGGATGTCTCAGGTGGAACCAGGTGCCCATGTCTCACCTGTGGTGTCCTTACTGTCATGATGGTAGGTACCACACTTGGACCCAGGTGGAGAAGGCAGATAGGTGAGCCTTACCTTTGCAGACAGTCTGTTTCAGGCATGCTTTTTCTGAGAAATACTGGAAATATTTTTGACTGCGTATATAGCAAACATTTTGAAAAAGGGATGGTAAAATACATGCTGTTGTTAACCCATAGTGACACAGATAATTAAACATTAAAAATTCAGTGTAAGGCATGATTTGTGAAGTGTTTTCATGGTCCCACTCAGATCATTTCAGATCCAATTCAGGTCTGACCCTTGTGCCAACTTTCTTCAAAGATAGTATTAAAATAGTTCAAAACATATCTTAACTCATAAAGAAAATAATAATTTATTATTAAATTCTAAGAAAATTCATTTGTACCTAAAAAGCATGTCTCATATTTCTGAGCCTGATCCATTGAATTTTTCATGGATAATAAGAGTGATTGTTTTCCTTCCTTTCAGTACAAAGCTTGGTACATAGGTGTGGTAGGTCCTTAATTTATTCCATTTGGACCAGTGACTATAGACTGGTAGTTGGAATCTTATACAAACCATGAGGCAAAAAAGAGCATTTTTTAATTCTTGATAAGGTAGAAATGAAGTTAACACAACTCTACCACCAGCAAACATTTAAGCTTCTGTACAAATTTTGGGCAGATAGGTAAACACGTATTTATGACTTGTCAGGTTGTTTCACTTTCTAAAGCAGTAATTTGTGAAATGGAAAAATGTATTAATACAAGTCAACTCTTTGGATTATGTGTCAAAAGCCTCTTTAAACATGGAGCTGACTCTTTTTTCACTTTACTCTTGTTGGGTTTTTTCCTCTTCTTTTTTCTTTCCTTTCCTTCCTCTCCTGTCTTCTGAAAAATTGCAGAATTATCACCTATTGTCATCTGCATGTATGTTCATACTTGTTTGAACGTGAGTCAAACATTAGTCTGTCATTTAATTGAAGAGTATAAAGTTTACGTTGGGCTGCCTGCTGAGCAGCTACGTGTTTTGCACATGGCCCTGAATCAGAAAAAAGGGGGCAACATTTCCAGTGAATGTGAGGATTTTTTTCTGAAGTAAGGTTGATGATGAAGGGGAAAGTTAGTTCTCTTCACCTTCACAAAACCATACAAGTATGAAGAGTTTGTTCACCTTGGTTGTCTCTTTGAACTGGTTAGGAAAAGTTCTATGTTTTCAGCCACTGAGGCGCCAACCTACACTGCCAGAATTGCAGAAAGTTAAGAAGCCAATGTGTTAAAGGAAATTCCACAATTATAGTTATTCATAGACTCAAAAGCATGTATTTGAAGAACTAGAAATATAATACTGGTCATCATGCGAATATATTGTCTTTCCTATCCTTTGATACCATCGAAGAAAATGGCCATAATGATAATTTAAGTCTTACCACAATCCCAATTCTGTTTGCATTCTTTATTGTTATATTTGATAAAATGTAAATAAGTCATCCTGTGTTTTACCATAAACACTGAAATGGTTTACTGTGTCAGCCGCTGAATGTACCTGCTCATATCTCTGAGGCCAGCCAACACAGAGACGGTCAGCTATAAAAGCTCATTGCATTTTTAGACCTCAGTTCCCCGTAAGTTCAGGCAGCATAATGCAAAATCCTGCTGGATTTTTTGCTTTGGGTTGTGTTTAGGATCTTAGCTATAAAGAGTAATAAGATTCTTTTTTGCAGAAGTGGCTGGGACGGTTGTCCCTCTGTGGAGGAATAAAATTACTCCGATTCAGTGTCTTTCAATGACCTGCCATAAGGATAGAGCCACCTAAAAAGAGACCCCCACCCTTCCACATGGGTGCTGAGTGCTTCCACCCAAGACTTCAGGAAGCTTTCCAGAACAGTATTGATTAGCTTCTTGATGTTTGGAAAGACACATTACACGCCATTCTAGTTCACCTTCCCTGGCTGCTCCAAGACCACTGTCAGCAGAGGGCATTGCCCAGATGCCTGCCCAGACAGATGCAGCAGCCTGGAAACTAACAGGAGCAGCTGGAAATAAACTGCTAAGAACCTTGAACAACAGACACCAATGCAAGCTGGGATTTCAGTGTCAGTAATGATCAACCCTGCACGTAAAGGACTAGTCATGTTCTAAAGATAGGTGATATCATAAAGGACAAATAAGCTACTAATAAGCACATTTACACAAAATGTCCTGGTTTTCAAGTGGCAAGCACCCAACAATAGATTTAAATAAGTAAGTTTGTACCTTCCATGTATGAGCACAGCTATTTTATTACTTGGCAAAATACCGAAACAATTGTGTTTGCTTATTTTGCTTTTACAATTATTTCCTAATTGCAAGCCATTACTGATGTATTTTAAGAACAATTTGTTTTGTCACTGGATGCTAACGGCAAGTAAAATACTTTGCTTAGAGAAAGTTAGAAATTACTTTATTTCTCCTGCCTTGGGAATTACAGATGTTTCAGTGTTCTTCATGCTTCCTTTGCAGACGCTGGCCTTTAGCATTTGAATTATTTTAGCCCAAGGACCAAAAAAAAAAACCAACCAAAAAACCAATTTGCTTGGTTGCCAAATGTCAGTGCATCTTTGTTTTTGGGGAACAGCCTTGTTTTACAGGAGAAAAAAAAAATATTTAAAAATACCCTGGTACCAGTTAGGAACATATTAGTACAACACTAATTATGAACTGGAATGTGTCAGAATTAAATGAGTTATGATCTGGCAAGGACCTGCAAACTATAGTCAGATACTTAATAAAGTTTAGACATGCAGCTGTGAAGACTCCTGGATTCTTGCCACCTTTTATTAGAGTGGCGCCCAGCAACACTGCTGTAGTTAAGGGTCTGTCAGCATTTCCATTATAAAACCCCATTTTTTTAGGGCTTTGTAACTTGCCCGTTTTAAATCACATCAAGCTGAAACTTGACATTAAAATTGTCAGGAATAATTTCTTTTAATACAAAAATGTTACTTACATTTTTGCTCTGTCTTTGTTTTAGATTCAGAGAGGTAAAGAAAATAAAGTAAATGCATGTCATATTTTATTAGAAACTTATTTTTGTCATACTTCAAAAAAAAAAACAAAACAGGGCTTGAGTTTGAAAAATAAATATTTTTAGCCCCTTAGGGCTGAATTCTGCTCTTGGATTCCCACTGAGGCATAAGCAGAGAGTACAAAAGATGGCATTACAACCTAGTCTGAATCTTCTGTCTTGAATCTGACCTGCAATTTTATATGAACTAGCAAGATGGTTTGAATAGAACACCAGCTGATTATCACCATTGTGCATTGTGGTTTTTTGTGTTTCTTTCTTCGTTTTGTTTACACTTGAGATTTTAGAATAGAGTTTTCATTTCATTTCCTACTTCTTTTCTGTCAAAGCCTCAGGTAGTTCAGTGCAATGTGTATATACCCCCAGAGCAATGCAGCTTTTATACCACCTAAGCACCTGCCATTCACCTGGTTACACACTTTAAAAAGATTGCTTATCTCCCTGGCCTCCTTATTTCTACCTTCCTTCCTGAAATGAAAGCAAGGAAAATTATTTGGAAGGGTTAGTTTTTAACATCCTTGCCCCTTGGTGCAATGTAATTCATATCACTATGAAGGACCTGCAGTTCTAGCCAGGCTTCCCCGTCAGCTGAGGTCACATCTCTTTTTTGCTCTGTATATGCTGTGCAGATGGTCAGAGTAGAAATTAGCTGATGAGCTCTCTTAGGGATCCTTCACTTTTGCTCTGCTTTTTCCCTAACATATATGGAAAAAAAAAAAAAAAAAGTTATTCAGACTGACATTTACCTTTTTTGTGGTGGTCACATAACAGGAAACAATATAAGTTTTCAGTCTAGATAAGCCTGAAAATCTCAAAGGGAATTGAGAGAAGAAGGTCTTGTAGCACTGCTGTATTTGATCAGAGGGACAAAGAGCAGCTTTGTTGTCAGCCATTAGAAACATGCCAGTAATTAGGGCAATTATCTTTCTGAGATACATAAGTAACAGACATCTGCATATGCTGTCAAGCCATCACCTGGTGCCCCCTTTCCAAGTCTTGCAAGCAACTGAAACAAATGAAACATAATGAAAGATACAATAAGCAGCGATGCCTACAGCTTTAGGTACTGGAAGCATGACGTGTCCAGCACGCAGCCAGTTCAGTGGTTGCAGCCCCGGCACAGCCAGGGCCCCTGTGCACCAAATCTAGGTATTCTGGGCAACCTATGGTCAGAGCATGAAGGAAGCCCAGCTACTTGACCTGACATTCCCTGTAGATTTACCCTGATATCTTGCTCCCGTTTATTTAGAGATGGTCTCTCATCTCTTTAGTTGCAGCTCTGGTTTACTATCCAAAATTTGGCACATCCCTTAGTGCCTCTTGTTGTTGTTTCATCTGTATCCCATGTTTGATACCTGTTTCATTCCCTCGACCTTCGTCTAAGCCAGAGCATGACTGTCCGTATCCTTCCTGACAGTCAGATATATTGATCATAAGGGACCGAGTTTGACTGTTTTAACATAACAAATCCAAGGTCACATCAGTGGCCTCAGCAAAAGAGTAAGCTAACGAGTTTAGCCTGAGTTTGGGCTGGGCTAAAATGCATTCAGTATGGGTTACCACAGCTCAGCTGATGCGCAATAACTGGTTAATCCACTTGATAATAGCGCATCTGAGAACCACCTTTGAAAATCCACTCTCAAGTAACCCCTCCCTCTCCTCCTGGCCCTCCATCCTTCCCAGATCCTCAGCGGCTTGAGAATGGTCTTTAATTCCTTCAATGACATGTCAGGAACAGATCAATTGGCCGTGAAACTCTGGCTTTCTAACAACCAAAAAAAATCACCTGGACAGAATCAGTCCTGGAGCACTGCAACACATGCTGCGTGAAGGGTCACAAGCACTGCAGCCACAGTGGGGGTCTAATGCTGAAGTCATGGTTTTGGTGAACCATTGTTCCCAGAAACTCCAATCAAGCCAAGGTCTCACCATCTGGATTCGTAAAGTCCCAGACCTTGGTACACCTGGGTGTCTCATGGAGCGGTAAATTAGCACCCTTTAAGCAGAGAGTAACTTCTGCACTTTGCTGTGTTGAGTTTCATTGACCAGTGTCTCCTGATCATTTATTTCAAGTGTTACATTCTTACCCTTCAACTTACCCCTTTTTTTAAGGGGTTCTTTTCCACCTTCCCCAGCTGAAACGGAGCAGCTAATTGGCATTTTGGCTCGGGGAGCAAATCAAAGGTGTGGGTTATCCCAGTGCTGAGCGCTGGATTGTTTTACAAGCGGTCCAGGAGTACTCATCAGGCAACACTTGAAAATCAGCCAGGTTGTGTAGAATGGCCTAAAATATGAAATCATGAAGGTGACAGCTCAAGCCTCCAGATGCTGGCTGTGCCTCATGGAGCAGAGGCATAATAACACCACTAGCCTTGCTGTGCCTGTTCTTGCTTGCTTGCTTTCCTAGGAGGGAGGGCAGTCCCACAGTGCCAAAATCACAGCAACAGCCACCCCAATTTTCAGGCCTTTAAAGCCCGGGGAGAGCATCTCTTTGGCCTTTATACTGGTGTGTTCACTCTTTCTGCTCCAGCCAGAGAGGCATTTTCTTGTCAAGTTCAGAAGAAGCAGATTAAAAATTTTTTTGGCCTGCAAGAAAATAAGAACTTAGGCTGGCTTAAGCTGTAACAAAAGTGTCTTTATTTTTTCTGTATTCATAATTCAAAAAGTAGCTTAAAGTCTTAATATCCAAACATTTCTAGCCCCTGAAAAGCTGCTGATAGGGGAATGCTAGAGCAAATTATTGGAGCGAGAGTGTTCTTAAAACTGTAATGCTGATTGACCAGGTCAGTGGGACCAGTTGTGGAGGAAACGTATTTTGTTGTTGCCTTGGCAGTTGGCCTCCTGGGACCCTTCTCTCAGAGCCCATCTGCCTTGCTCTTTGCTCAGTAGTAGCACAAAGCTACAGGGCACAGGAGACGTCCAGCCTCAGGTGGGAGTCAGGCATACTCTAGGACCCATGAAGGCAAGCAGCTCCCCAAGAAGGCTCCAGTGGGCTCCAAAAGGCAAAACCACAAAAGACAAAAGGTTGATGTCACTAGAGGTCAGGCTGGATGGGGCTTTGAGTGACCTGCTCTAGTGGGAGGTGTCCCTGCCCATGGCATGGGGGTTGGAACTCGATGATCTTTAAGGTCCCTTCCAACTCTAACCATTCTATGATTCTAGAGGGCCCATAGGTGCTGGCTGGGCTCACTCAGGGAGCAGGGCAGCAGCAGGCATCGGCAGCCCCTGGTACAGCTGGGGGCGATGGGCACCTGTACCCTCCCACTCACCTCCAAGCACCGGATGACAAAGTTACCTTCTCGCGGACACTGCTTCATGTTTCAGGGTGATGTTAAACAGAAGCAGAAGAGTAATGGCAGCAAGAATGGTGCTGTTGGGAGCCCAGGAACTGGAGTTTGAAGGGTGTACCCCATGAATGTACCCCATACTTCCTATTTACCTTCTTAGTGATATTCCTCCAGATTTTGGGACAAATGGTTCCTAAACTACCTTAACTGACACTACATAAAGATTTCATTTAATAACTGCTTTATCATGTGGTGATGGCTTTAAGATACTAAGAAACGTTATTATACCTGTTATTTAACTGTGCAAAGAGCTGTTATAGCACAATTTTAATAATCTTTTTTTTTTTTCATATCAAATAATGGTCTTGTTAAATCTTAAGGAGGCTGTTTGCAGCTGTACCTTTCATGTGTGTCTCTTGACCGTGTCTCTCAAGTCACACATTTTCAAAGGACTATGTGAGACATTTTGCTATTACCCTGCCCGGAGCTGCTGCAAAAATTGACCTCTTGCTAGTGCAGTGCCAATTCTGTGTGAGATGTGGTGAAATTAAATGCAGAGAATACCTGCTATGGAGGAAACCAGAACCTGGGTCAGACAGCATCAGGGGACTTGCTGACAGCTATGTTCCAGATCACTGCACACAACAGCAAGCTGCAAAGACAAGCCAAGTGCCCACAGAATAATTTCCACTAATGTCAACCAGGAGCAGTCTCTGTGTACACAGCCAGTCAGTAGATGGAGTATAAAAGTCAGCCTCACAGAAAGAAATAAGCACAGGAAGGGCCATACTGAGGCAGCCTACAATCCACCCTACAGAATACTGGAAGAGAAACAAATTCTGCTGTCCTGTGAAGGTCCAAAGCACAGAGTAACACAGAGACAGTTATTAGGAAATGCTAGGTTTAAGGGGCTGTTGAGACAGGTTCATTATTGAACATGGAAAACCCAGTAAACTGCAGAAAAGTGGCCTCTCCATGAACTGTAACTGTTGTCATTAGTATCATGGGAAACATTTAACTACCATGAATAGCTAATATTTGTTTTAAATTAACATGTCCAGCTTCATCTGTTATGCAAAGGCATTAGCTTAGCTATATATGCAGAACCATAAGGAAGAGTACAAATAAGAAAGCTTAGCATAGCTTAACTCTTGCGCAATGAACAGATGAAAAAAGAAATTCCCCAGGTCACATCAGTGTCTGGGAAATTAATGGCATTGGAATGAAGAATGAAAAAAAGTTGGCAAAGCCGTAAAATCCTGACACCTTGAACTACGAGTAAACAGCCTGAGCCTATAGAAAGCAAACAAGTTGCTGAGATCCGTTCCAATAGCATTTTCTGGGATTCTATCCTATATTTATGCTTCCTTGGAAAAGGTGAGATGCAGTAATCAGGAGAACTGATCTATTACAGACCATCAGTTATTCCAGCATTTTGGTCTTTCATGGTCTGATGAAGCTTTAATAAGAGACAGCTTTGTCTGTGCTGTGCAAAATCCTCCCAGGGAAGCAAACAAACAACTCCAGCGAGACTCAATTCATATTTACATCGGGGCCCATTTAAACAGCCCTATTAATGCAAAGAGAGTTAAATAGAAATGAGTGTCACTAGAGCCCTGTAACTATTCACCCATTCTCTTTTGCTGCGTCATGCTGAGTGTCTGTAATAGCAGAACAACTAGGTGGGAGATGCCAAGGAGTCAGTCTGGCTTCTCCCATTTAAGGACACTGCACTCAGCACTCCGGGCTCAGCTGTGATTCCTACTTGCAGCTCTCTACACCACTCTGGTGGTTTCGAGGGACTTTGCCCTTCAGTGCTGCCAGCATGTCTAAATGCCTCACTGCACCATTGGCTGCTAGAGCGGTCCTGAGCAACTCAGGGTTGCTGTCTTCTCCAAGTGTCTGAACATCTTCATCTGGAGCTGGAAGGGCTCAGCTGCGTTTAAGAGGACCTCAGTGCTGCAAGACTGAGCTCATTCGTGTGCTGTTTCTAACTGCCATGTAGGTCTGCAGAAAGAGAAACAACAATGTCCCATTCTCGGATGGATCCCATTTAAGGGAAGAATTCAGACTTGTGAGAACAACCACAGCTCGGACATGTGGCTGATTGAAATACAGCCATTTTCCATTAGGGGAGGCTGGAACTACAAATGATGAACATGTTTGTTTTTCATTTCATAGATACTTTATTAGGGATTTAATTTGACTACAGTACATGCTTAGGGCAGACTGCAGATTTGAAGAAATTTTGTTGTTGATTTTTTTAGTGTTCACAAATTAAGAGAGTGGCTGATTTCTGCCCCAGTTCATTAGAAGCAGAGCAGTAGATCCATCAGTGTGCTGACCCTCTGCTTTTACCTCCTCTGCCCTATCCTACAGATGGAGATCCGGCTACAAGAAAAGAACAGCTACAAAAAAATTACTCCATATTCTAGAGTTTTGAGAAAACTCACTGCCATAAAAACTGATGCTCACCACTAACGAGTGAGAGCGTGCACATCACTAACATCTCCCTTTTCCAGTAGTTACTACCATGCTTTCCAGGAAGCACAAGGAAGTCTGATGGGAGCCAGAGAATCTGGCAGAGGCATTTGAAAGGTGCAATGGGAACCGCTCAGTAATGTGACCAGCTCCACCTGCCTTGGCCAAAGCTTCTTGAAAGTGCAGCTGGAACATTTGGAGGCTTAATAAGTATTTCATCAGCTTCTCAAACCATTTGGGGGTTTTGCTTTCTTTTTACAGCGTGCAAGTCAAAGTGATGTATCTATCAAAAGTACATTGTTTTCTGTCCAAAACTCAGGGCAGATATATGAAGAAACAGAAGGTGGCTATGTGGTCCTCTTGTTGTGCAATAGTCCTCGTAGGCCTGAGCTGCCTCACCTTCTAAATTGTGAATGGCTGTACCAAATTGCTGTGATGGCTGAGGTAACCCTACTGAAACGAACCTCATTTGACAAGAAATAAGAAGGTGGTAATGAAAGCTGAAAAGGCCCTTAGATGTATCTGCTGCAACATACGCCCCTGGCAAGCTGCCTGTTATAGGATGTTTGTGGAGGGAGGCATTGCTCTCTAAAACTTGAGAATGTGAACACCGGTGCCATCCACAACTGCACAGAAAAGGCAACTGATGTTTTTTTCCCTTGTCTGAACTTGGGAATAGTTTTGCGTGCTTTTGCTGAATGGATGTGGGCTGTTCCCTCCACAGAGCTTGCATGGAACATCAATAAACAAAGTCAGAAATATAATCTGGTTCTGGACAATA
This sequence comes from Calidris pygmaea, assembly GCA_003697955.1. Taxonomy (NCBI): domain Eukaryota; kingdom Metazoa; phylum Chordata; class Aves; order Charadriiformes; family Scolopacidae; genus Calidris; species Calidris pygmaea. The sequence goes on from QJSC01024120.1 coordinate 668,022, forward strand.
ATAAGCAAAAAGTGGGAACGGAAGTGGGGATGCCTGCTTATCTTCTGTAACGCCACTTCTGAAAACAGAGCCAAATATTGTTGGGAAATTTGTGCTCTTGCATTTGCAGGACAGAGTTCTGGGCAAAGTCTCATTGGGCAGAATTTCTCATTGGGCATCCATTTTAGCTGTCAAGCAATAGGTTGTGTTTTAAGGATATTTTTGTTCATATTGACCTCTGCTGTGATGGTATGTTATGCCCTTCAAAATGCCATGCCAATAAATTGTAAGAGATCTGATCTGGTAACAATCTGATTTATTTTTTTGTATTTTGAGAAGGCTAAAAGTAGGTAATATATGAGCAACAAGGCACATAACTGACTCTTTATGGAGTACATATGAGAAAGGGTGAACATGCCTTGTTTTCAGTATGTTTTCAAGAAGTGATGTATGTATTTGCTGTCCATCTTGAGAGACCCTAGGCCGCAGAACAGCCAACCACTGGGAAGTCATAATCTAAGGCCTAACATTGCCATCCACAAAATAAAATTCAGATGAATGCTACAAAATGCAGGTGAACTTTAGAACAGTAAACAGGAGAGCTGTAAAGTACTGACTGTCTTCAATCATCCAAAATAGGGCCACAGAGGTTGATTCAGCAAGGACTGAGTAAAATCTAAAAAGATAAATTAGGGAAAACTCTGTAATAGTTTCTCTTTTGACCAAGTCTAGAAATCTCCTCCAACTGTGTCAAGTAGAACTTGATCCAGAAGGCAAGATATGTCCTTAGAAACTGAGAATAATAAGGAGCTTTTTCTGTATGTTTAAATATCTCACCTTCTATATCTGCAATACTGATAGGCTTCAGCAGGAGTTTGTGGGTGCTCAGCAGGTGCTCAGCTTTCAGGCTTTTGCCTTGTGTGTTTAATTATAAAAGCAGTGGAAGAGTTTTGTATATAGAAACAGCAGGTCATTCATATTAGAATAACTTAGACCTAAAGATGTCTTAGTATAACTGACAGCTGGGACACAATAGCTCTACCTCAGGCAGCTGACGTGAAAGGGCTTTGTTATTGAACAGCATCCTGACACCAGTTGGGGGAAAAGAAGAGAATTAGCTTGCCACAAAATGGTGTAAACATTGAAATAAATGCAGTGCAAATAATAAGGAAATCTGGGAAACCTGCCAATATAATGCTGGTCGAATTGGCGAGTAAGAACAGAGTTAATCCTTGGGACACTCTTCAGTGCCCAGAATTAGTTTGAATCTATGAAGCCCTGAAATATTGCTTCTGCTAAAGCTGTTTTATGGAATGATTACCTAGAGTCCCCGTAATCCACTAACACATTTACTTGTTATATGTTTTTATTACACTCCCCTGCAGATGTTGCTGTTTCCAATTAGAGACGTAACTCCTACCACTGGCTGTTAATAACTATTTTGCCCTGAGACATATCTTATTTGCTAACTGAAAAAGGCAGGTTAATGGTGTCTGCACTATAGTATATTATTAGAAGTGAGTTTGTGAAGTAAACTCCCAGTGACTCTAATCTCAGGAATGCTGACTCCTCCTGAGGTCAGTAATTGGGTATTTTGGAATTTGCCATAGCAGCAGGCCTAAGCCTGTCTTCAGCCCCCTTTGAAATTCGGACCCTGAGGTCAGCAAAATAATTGGTTCATTTGAACAGAAAATCAGAAAAGTGAAGGGTCCACTTTTCCCCTACTGTCTGACTTCTAATTCATCAAACAGATTTGGAGATGTTCCTCTCTTTTAGGTAACACAACAAAGTCAGTCACTGTCCAGTTACATTTCCACACAGCTCCTTGCCATTTTGCACTCCCTGCCTGAAGCTCTTGAGTCTTTGGTTTGTCGTGAATCCCAGACAGATAGTGGAGCAAGGCAGGGTTACTCTCTATGTGCACACTAGAAATACTTTTTGTTTTCACTGTTTGACCATCACAATAACACAAGATCTATTTCAGTCTTTTTTCTCCAGTTTTCATCCAGTTTGTATGAAAAGTTCTTCCTATTGCTCTCAAAGTGGAGCTCTTACTGCCTCAAGTGTTTGCTTTTGAACCACCCTATTGCTAAGGTCTCAAGATTTTTGTTATGAAGGAATTCAACCATAATCATTGATCAGTAGTCATCCTATTTCTCCAAGCAGAACTCTAGTTCTTTGACATCTGTTACCAAGTAACAGGGTTGATGATGTCAACAAAATAGTAGAACAAGGCCAGGATAAGTGAAGACTTGAGTGTATCCTTCACTAATGAAAACACTAAAGACAGTTGAGGTTGCTTTGAACAACACAACCTAAGTGAGCCATAATCATCCTATATCTCAAATGTAAACAAAAAGAGAACATGCAGGATAAACAGAGTGAGAAAAACACAGTAGGTTGGCTACTGTTTCTGCAAAACTAAAAATAAACGATCTTCCCATCAGTAATTCAATACACATGGTTGTTTAACAGTTTCAAACATGTAACAATTGAATAAAACGCACTGAATATGAGTGGTCCCTTCCAGAGGTCTGTGCTTCCAGAGGAAGGTGCTTCCAGAGGAAGGAAAGTGCTACATTGGATCTAGGTAGTGTTATTATTACCAGCACTCTAGAGATAGTCCCAATATGGCTCATGTTAAAAGTAGGTGCCAGATCAGGTTCCCACCAACAGCCAGGCTGTGCTTGAAAAGGGTTGGAAAATGTCAGGAATGAGTTTTGGGTCCTTGATCTTGAAGGTCAGCCTAGTACTGCCTCGATGTGAGTTAAACCAGAACACTAGTTTATGCAACTTGTTTGGACTAATGTTAATAAAGCAATAATAATAATAATAATATTTTATGTTTTTAGGGACAAATTTTGAAAATCTGGCTTGATTTTTCGTCAGATCTGCTTGAGGAAAAATCTTCATTCATATTTTCTGCACCTTAGTTATTTTCACTTTTTCCCCCCCTGTTTTTTTTCCTTTTTGCCTTAAGGTGGTTTTCATTACTAATGTCATCTTTGTAAACTATAAATGCTTCCCTGCTGAAAGGAATGAAAAACGGTTTTGTAAGTGGGAATGCCATGAGCAGGGACAGACACTGGAATTTTTCCCATATTTTTCTCATTTGCCATTGTTTTTTGTTTGTTTTTTTTTCCTGCGTTACTTATGACTTAAACTTTCATTTTCCAAGAAGTTCTGAAAAATTTTATTCCTGCCAGATTCTGTTCTGGTCAGCAACAGAGTCTGAATTAAGATTGAGGATGCTCTGCAGTCTTCACCACCCACATTTTAGATGCTTTGTGGTGATGACAATGTCTATTTTGAATTGTTAGGCACCTCAGATTATACAGAATATAAGGCTAAAGTTATAGAGTCTTTACATACTTTTTAGGTCAGTTTAGCAAGGATATTAAAAACCAGCCTGTTCCTCAAAACAATTATGTCTTCCAAGCATTACTACTAAAAAAGAAGGGTATTACAATGCATCCGTAATACCAATTGTTTTCTTTGTCACTAAGATTCCTGGCTCTCTATACTCTACTGTGCGTTTCTTCTTTGAAGCCTGGTAGTTCAATCAAAAAAAGGAGCCAGATTGTGGCTCTATGAAGAAGAAAGCAACGCCACAGCAGGTGGGGTTTTCACTGGAATGCCTATAAAATCCTCACTACTGAAAGCAACAACAGGATACCCAAATTGCCCAGTGCTGGAGATTTGTTATGGCAATCAGCTTTCTGTCAATACAGGAGGGAATCGGCTACATAGCAGAAACAAAAATCCAGCGGACCTTTGCTAGGCACCAGACTTCCATTCTACTGTTTCTGCCACAGTAGTACCTGTGGGTTCTGTCTCTGAAACTGAACTGCATCTGGCAGAATTTGGGGGGCTGGGGAGGAGGGTGCTGTTACAACACACTGCTCCCACGCCAGTACAGCGACCAGCCTGGCTCACGCCACACAGATTAACTGGAGGCTGATCAATTTTATGCTGGCTGACAGCTTTCCAAGGATTTGCTTTGACAGCCTGGGATTGCTAAGGAAGAATAGACCCTGAAAATGCCCACCTCTCTCAGACAAGTTCCCACTGTGGGTAACTGGATAGGGGTTCGTATGGTGACAGTACCATGGATGGATCAAATTCTGGGGTCAGAGCTAGTGGTTTTCTGCTGCTTTTTGTGCCTTGGGAGGTGCATAAATCAGGCAAAGGGGAGGCAGGGTCTGCCTCATGGGAGGAGTGACCACCGAAGATGGCCTGGGGAAAAGATGACTTCTACACTTGGGGTCTGGTAAAGCTTTCAACATAAAAAGTGAAAAGCAAACAGAAATGTATCCAGACCTGTGCATGATATTGGTTACCATCATTCCTGACTCCTGCAGTGTTAATGATTCCATGGACACATTTTTTTCTGTCTGGCAATCTTTGCCTTGGCTCCTTTTTGGAAAGAAATCCTTTGTTCTTAACTCCTCTGTTTCTGTGTTGGTTTGACTAAGATTTCTGTGGGAAAGTCTTAGATTTTCTTTTATTTCACTGGCAATGTTTCACCTTTTCCCCTGCCCCCTCCTCATTTTTTTGGACAGATTTCATTTCCCAAACAGATGTCTCTTGTTTCTGAAAGGAACATCCACACACTCAAGATTTCTTTCTTTTTCTCTATTTTTCACTCTTTTTCTCTCTTCTTTCTTTCTTTCTCTCTCTCTCTTTCCTTCTATTCTATGTCTCTGTGAAAGTTTCACAGCTCTTTTCTGAAAAACCACTTTGTGAATTGTGATTTATATCTTCTCTACTACTCCATGCCTGCAAACACACACACCAGAGACCCTGAAGGCTGGATTTGCATGTAACAGGGTAATAGCAGAGCTTCTACATAATCATCTGCATAGGAAATTAGGGCACATATGCATACAGATGCCCCGCAACAGGTGTATCGGCATATTCCTTACACCCAGGGCCTGAGATTTTTGATCGTTCCAGTGAGAGGCTGGCAAGCTGCAGGGTCCTGCTGCTGCTTGGGAAGCAGATGGCACAAGGTAAACAACTGTACTTATGAGGAACATGGCTTCAGCACTTGGTACAGCCCGGCCTTCGAGCTGCCCTACATATTCACATGATGTGCCAAACTCTACAGGCAGAAAGAATTCAGTTCTTGTCATAGGATGTACAGGTATATGGTTGCTGACAGTCCATACACAAAGTACTGAGCAGCCCATTTTTTTATCCCCAACCACTTAGCAGCTGTGCTCAAGAGAATGACTCCCCATGACAGACAGGCGGGGATGTAAAAGCCTGTATTTTGAGATACTCAAATGTTTTTTTAGTTATATCAATTCCAGGTCAGATTTTCAAAGTTGAACTTTGAGAACTGATCTCTTCAGTTCCTGTCCTTGATGTCAATGGGTCTTGGGTTTCCTGAGCTGTGCTAAGTGCCTCACAGGTGAGGACCTATGAAACAGGACCATAACCAAGACTTTGCATAAACAATTACCAAGGTCTTGGTTATGCTCGTATTTTGCATATGCCCCAGGGGAGCTGAGGCCTGGACTCCTACACAGGAACAGGGCTAGCAGAGGCACTTCTAGTCTGGCCTCCCCAAGACTAAGGAAGTTGCACAAACATGTTCTCAGCACCCAACTCATTAACAAATGAAGGCAACAGTATCTTTGCTCCTGGGTTCTCCAGAGCCTTTGAGCCTGGCTGGGGTGGCAAAGGCATAAGCAGTACTGCTTGTTTGGGAGCTCTGTGCTAGGCATGGCAAGGAGGACTCCTGCCCACCTCAAAGATTGTAACCCATGTAAACATTTGCCAAAAGCCATCCACATCCTTCCTTCTAACCTGTAGGTGTCACTGGCAAACTTGAGGTTGGTCAGTTTGGGCCAGATACCCTCTCATGGAATCATGGAATTGTTGGAGTTGGAAGGGACCTTCTAGAGATCATCTAGTCCAACTTCCCTGATAAAACAAGATTGCCTAGAGCACATTACTCAGGACTGCATCCAGGCGGGTCTTGAAAATCTCCAGAGAAGGGGACTCCACAACCTCCTTGGGCAGCCTGTTCCAGTGCTCTGTCACCCTCACTGTAAAGAAGTTCTTCTTCATATTTGAGTGTAACTTCCTATGTTCCAGCTTGTGTCCATTGCCCCTTGTCCTGTCACTGGCACCACTGAAAAGAGCCTGGCTCCATCCTCCTTCAAACCACCCTTTAGATACTTATAAGTATTAATAAGGTCTCCCCTCAGCCTTCTCCAGGCTAAAGAGTCACAGCTCTCTCAGCCTTTCCTCATAAGGGACATGCTCCAATCCCTAATCATCTTTGTTGCCCTTGTAGGCTGTCCTTGTAGGCTCATATGGGTCTGCACAATGCCACAAAGATAAGGACATGTTCTGTGCATATGGGGTTTGTAGGAACCTAAATGTACTGTGGGAAGAAGCCTTCGACTACCTCATGGTCTGATTCTGGTGTTTAACTTATTTCTGAGCTACTGAAGTCATGGCTGGTCTAAAGAGAAGAGTCACGTGCCTATCACTGAGGAAAAACAGTTCCATATGTCCCACACTTCCTCTCATTTGGTGCCTGGCTTCCTACAGGCAGCAACACCTTGGGATGTCAAGGGAAGAGGGAAGGAGAAACAGAAATCTGCTTTCGTTTAAACCTGCTTAGAAGGGAGGATACATTTAGGTGACCTATTCTGAAGTGGTTTCATTCCAAGGTATTGACTGCACAGCTCATGTAGAAAGCAGTTGTCAACTTTACTTTCTTTTTTTCTTTTTTTTCTCCCCTCATCAAATCTTTTCATAATCCGTAGCCAGAGTGCAAGGATGGCACCTTGCACTTTTTTCAAGGTTTTTCCTATGCATATTGAAAACAGCTGCTTGCCTCTGACTGAGGAGCAGAGCAAAGCCTGCCCAGCAAATGAGAAAAGCAAGCAACAAAATCTCTATAACCTGATAGCTGGAGTGAGAGTGTACATTTATAGTAGTAATAATCTCACATTTGGTGCCATTTTTTCTCCAATCAGATGCATGTTCTGTTGCGATATAGAGGCACACAGTAAAAATTATGAGGTACTCTCTGCAGTCTATTGTAAGAGCAAATAAGAGAATCAGTCTCTCCTCTTAGTCCTAACATCTGTTTCCCTATCTTTCCTCATGGGAGTCAAAATGCCAGCACAATGTCAGCAAAACTGTGTAACGGAGTGATACAGTTATGCAGTAAGGGGAGGAAAGCAGTGTGTCGCTTCTTCAATTTTATGCGGTCTGCCAGCCTGTACCAAGGTGCGCTGGAAAGGCCCAAGAAAACAAATAGAGTTCGGCACATTGCAGGACTAGTCCACAACTTGCCATGAAACTGTAGCTCTATAAGCACTTTTTGACTCTTTCTGTGCCACCTTAGATTAACTAAGCTCTCATTCTCAACGCTACTATTTGGTAAAATCAGACTGCAATACTTTTGATAGATTTTAATCTGCTATCTACAAATACAAAAAGATGAGCAAAGTGGCCTTGGATTGGTGGTACCGCATTTTCATAGACAGAATCAAATTTTTTTATATATATATATAAACGAGACTTTCTTTATTCTATCAGTAGAAGAACAATCAGGGCTATAAAGGCATACATGTAAGATGGAAAACGAGTGTGCAATTTGCTTCAAGTCAGGCATTGATCTCCCAGCTAGTTTATCACCACGGAACTGTGGGACTCGGTTCTCTGTACAGCTGGGGAGCATGAACATTATACACCAGGGAAAGTTTGGATTGACCCTAAGTAATCCTTAAACTTTGTATAGCTTCACATGAATTGAATTGGCTATATGGTGTGTAATTGCTAAAGAAAAAATAATTGGCAAAAAAATCGGTCAAAATGAGATATTTCAGCTCATTAGACTCCTTGGCTTATAGAAAGAAGGACATGTTCCTGGAAGCAAGGAGTCATTCTGATTCTCTGTTGTTCATGACTTGGAAATGCCTTTTGAAATACTGGGTGCAGCCCAATCTGCTGAGCTTTCATGTGTCTAATGTAAGAGTCCACATCTTTTCTCAGTACATGAGGGACTCATAATGTTGTACATTAGCATGTACAACAGCTTTCACAAGTCCTGTAGACAAAAAAGAAGAAACACATGTCTTTGTAAATGCATTCCTCATCCTTTTCTTTTTTTGGAAGAAAAAACATGGAGTTTGTGTCAGCTGTGCTCAGGTGGTGATCACTAGAACTGATTTCTGTCACAAAAAAAAGTTCTGGACATCTTCTTCATGCTGCATAGGAGTACTGCAGCTGTAGATCCTCTGAGGAAAAAAATCAGGGTGGGTCCTGAGGGTTGGAATGATGCATGCAATGGAGGGAACAGCGTCCAAAAATATATTTATTAGAAAATGGGAAAACAAAAATATAAGAAGACAGAGAGAATGTCCAATTGGAACAGCACTGGAACAAACTGTCAGTGGGGACTCTGCTGGTCTAACATACAACAGAGCTGTAGGCACAAGACTCTCTGTTCATTTTTATTTGGAAAAGAAAAGATGCTCGTTGCCAGGATCATCAGAGATTGTTATTTTTCATTAAAGCCATGAGACCTTGGAAAAACCTGCCTAGCTCATTTTTTAAAAACAAAAACAAATAAGCCCTGCAAGTGCCTAGAGTGAGGATAAGGTTACTTATTGTTGCTTCAAAATCCATTTGGTGCCACATCAAAGCAACAGTAGGTATATTTTATAGTGACAGGTCTATAAAATATTGTTCTTGCTCTCACCTGCCCCTGAACTCTCTCCACTCCAAAAGAAGCATTCTCCGTTGGTCCCCAATTAGTGAGCTGGAGTATTTAAAATTCAAACAAGGACCTTCTTCTCCCTCTCATACTCATTAGCTCACTCCAGCCCTCCCTTAGTCAAGGGATTTTCTAAAGAGTCCATTTAGGAGTGCTAATAATAGTAATTAGAGGTCGAGAAACCATCTTGAAACTTGACCCAAATTTTCACCCAAAACTTGAAATGAACACAAACCCTTTCTGAGTTTTGAAGGAGCTGGGAACTCCTTCAAAGACGAAGTTCGTGACTTGGAAATTTTCTTTTTAAAATGTTGTTTCATTCCTGCATACCAAGCCCTTGAAAAATTATCTAAGCAGAAAGCCTGCTTTTTAGGAATCTTCTAGAAGCATTTGTTGTGCCGTTCTTTTGCGCCTGCTCAAAATGAATGCAGTATTACTGAGCCCATTGTAAACCGTGGGTCTCTTTTCTCCCTCGTTCGCATTTATTCTGTGCCAATGGGATGATACTAAATTGCCTCCCGCACCTCCCAAGAGTCCAAGCTTTCTTTACGCTACCTTTTTCATGTGACAGATTCCAGGCTGTCCCGGTCTCCCGCGGGTAGCTACAGCAGCCCAGTAGCTGCTCTGATATACAGCTCTTTCATACAGCTCAGTGTGTTCCAGCCTGTAGCTCAAAACAGCTAAAGCAGTGAGTGGCCCAGCCATTCCTCTTTCTTTGATGATAGGACATTCAGCTGTACATCACATTAGTGCTCAGCTAGGGTGGCTACTGCAGCCTCCATACACGAGATGATGCAAAAAGCCATACGAGGCTAAATTCTGGCTCACTGGTTCCAGTGGAAGTTACTCCTGGATCCTGGGGCAAATTAAAAAGCAGCAAGGTCCAATACTTCTAGTGACGGCTTTGCATCATCCACATCCATCTTTCTCATGTGTCTGACTCCAAGTGAACAAGGCATTTCCAGAAAAACAGAAGAATCAAACCTGAACTGGGCAACACATAATCTTTTCAGTACTCAAAAAAAAAAGTTTGAGCCTCCTGTTACTGAATTGATGTGAGAGTAATTTAGATCTTGAACTATACACTGACCTTTTACAAATATTATTAACCTTTTTTAGCTATAATGCAAGCACTGGGTTTCATTATGACCTTGCACTGCCTTAATAGTTTGTCTTATAAATCTTATTTTATAGCTGTTCCTTAAAGCTTCTAGAAATGTATTTTACATTTTCAATTCTGGCAGATTACTTTGGAACAAAAGGATTCTATATCTTGCAAAGGACTTTTAAAGTCATTGGCAAGTTTTCCCTTGTAATTTGAATAAAATAAGAACAGTTTTGAACCTTCAGCTGCAGTTCAAACCTGAACCAAAGTTTCTGTGAGATTCATAACATCTTGAACAACTTTACTTGTGGTTCATTATCAGAAGCAGACCTGGTCCAAAATTGGAATTTCTTACTGCAGGGATATGTTAATATTTGGTTTTGTCCTGAACTGAAACAAAATGTCAAAATGGCAAAACAATGTACAAAATGAAAAGCGGAGAAAAAATTGGTTCAGAAATATCAAAACATTTCATTTTGAAAATGTCAAAAAAATTGTTCTGGAAATGTCTAAATGTTTCATTTAAGAATTTTCCATCCAGATGGAACATTTCAGCATTCTTAAACTCAAATATTTCATATCTCACTGGGCTTACTCTTTGTATCAAAGCTGAATTATCAAATATGATCACTTTACTGGCTAGACAGAAAGCTGTTGCTTCTAAACGGTGCATGAACTATGTTCTGTTTTAAAAAGATCCTGTTTATACTATGTTAAGATATTTTCTTTCAATATTTAATCACAAAATGTTTCTATTATATAGATTCTCAGTTAAGGTGTGCCTCCCGCTAAAAAAGAGAAGACAAACTGAATCATAAACTATGTGAAAACTCAAAAAATGTAGCTGTAGCTAGTTTTTGTTTACTAATGCCTACTATTTAAGAAGGGCTGAGATTCCAGCATGTCAGTGATTAAAGCTGGTGAAAAGTTAGAGCAAATATAGAAGAAGCTTTACAGAGAACGATCCAGGTTTTATACAGGTTTTACAAAGCATTTCTGAGAATGTAATTCTTCAAAGCACAAAATATATGCAGATGTATACCGTATTAACTCCCCTGGCCTTTCCTCTTCTCAGTTCCCTTGCTGCTCTAAAACAGTTTTTGTGATGGGGTCAGATTACATTAAATTATATGTATATTTCTGTAGCATTGGACCACGCTTGCATAAGTATTCTTTGAAGACAATGCCTCTTTCTCAGAGACCATAATGGGATATTGACTTGAAGATCTTTTTTGGACAATGGGCCTTTTATTAAAAGTGCCTTTTCATTAAAAATATTAATGTCTATAAAAATTGTTTAAGTAAGGCAATTTTTAATTACTGAGCAAGTTTTAATTTGTCTAATATCCCTTGTACAGTCAATATGAGCACTGCCTTCCTTAGAACCAGATATTAGTGCTCTAAGTAATAAACTCCTAACTTGCTGTCAGATTGATACTATTCCTCTAGTTTTAAGAGAAAAAAAAAAAAAAGAAATAGAGATTTGATTGGTTGATTGTTCTCTCTATGTGAGACCATTGCAACAAACGTACTTGAAATCTTCTAACTGCATAATGAATGACATGAATGTTAAGTGTGAGAAAGCCTGAGATCAGTTGCACTTAGTTTGTGTTTTACACTTAGTTCCAGCCTTAAATTAATAATATCCTGCCTCAACATATTATTTCCACTAAAACCAATAGCAATGTTGGATTTTGTGAGGCCACATACCAGCAAAAGTAATGAAAATATTCTGTCTAAACAAAAATCTCAACAAGAATTATTCATGGCAGATGACAGTAAATTCATACTTTCCCTGCCATCTTGAAGAGCTGTTGCTTGGTTAATGCAATTTTTACGCAACGCTCAAGAAAATCTGAGTGTTAGAAAGCCACTGCTGGTCTCCCACAATTGATTTCTCTCTCATTCATATTGCTGCAGGTCAAGAGCTGTTCCACTGAACTCAACAACAGCGTAAAATCAGGACGAGGTGAATCAGGCTGTGGGTAACCAATGCTTTGCAGTATATAGAGTTCACAGCTTTATAACCAGTTTGTAAGATTAGACTTTAAGGTGTAGGCTGCAGACAAACTAACCTTTGAGCACAAACCAGCATGTACTGGACCCAGAGTTACTGCACTCAGTAGCACCTATGCTGATCAGCAGCCTTTGACTGAACCATACAGCCAACAGAAGATGTAGTACTTTTTTCTCAGAGTATGAGTGTCACATGTTGCTCTGGATAGCCAAAAAGATTTACGTAAGACCTTTTATAGCCTCATGCGGTCAGGCCCACATCCCGAATCAAGCCCATAAATATAAGGTATCAAAATATTGAGTTATTGGTTTTATTCAGATTTTTTTTTTTAATTTGGTGCCCCTATAGCATCTAGTCTAGAGTACTAGGATGGGAATGAGGAATTGGAATCAAATGGTAACTGCCAGTGCCCACTTGCTTTGGACAGTGCCCTGGAGCCTACTGGGTGGACAAAGGTCCCAGCTTTCAGCCACATAGCCCCTGCAATGGGCTAACTGCAGTATAGCCAACAAAAGTCATAGCATCTCCTGATTTTACACGTTGAGCTCTCTGGCACAGTGGCTATGTTTGTGTGGCTCCTGGTCTTTATCAGGGGTTGTATACAGCAAACAGCAGTCATGGTTGCCAGTGGTGTGACCTGTGATTCTTGAACCCTGGGGCCAGCACACACAGCTATCCCGTGGATTCCCCTGAGAGGAAGGGCAGATAAAGGCTGACTGTGATACAGTATTAGAAATCCTGCTATATATCCAAGCTCTATGGGTCTGACTAACAATGAGTAAATTGGGGTATTTATTCCAGCAGCTGAGGCGTAGACAATTTGGATGATATGGGAATGAATTAGCTGAGTAACTCTCAGCCCTACGTTTTCTCTCCTGAGGTACAGACTCTCCCACTCTCCCTACTATGCTTGTCCCAGTCATAATGATCTTCTCTAAAGATTCATGAAGGCCTGTGTGCAGAAGTGACAGCAGAGAGGAAATACTAACTGCACAAACATGAAGCCAGGGGAGATTTGAACATTTTGAATATGTTAAGGCCAGCAGCATCCTCATTAAACTCTGATTAGCAAGTGGACTTGTTCCAGCCTAATTCACAGCTGAATGGGATTTTTCTTTTTTTTTTTTTTTTTTTCCTTGCTGCCAGTTTATCAGAGGTAGGCAATTAAGAGCTCACACACCTCCAGGTCTTGTAGTTTTTTTGAAGCAGGGATCTCATACCAGCCTTGAAATAAAGCCTTATTGTCCTTGGGACAATATTCTTCACTAATCTCACTTCTGGCAATTTACTTTTTCTTGCTGAGCAGATTTAGAAACAAAAAACCTTGAAAGGGCATGGGAGGAGGAATACTCTAGGGCTATCTAATCCCGTCCCCAAAGTGGGAGTTTTTCATTCAGCTTTTCTTTTAATGAGCACTGGATAAATAAACTTTTACTGCAACACTACTTTGATTCAAGAGGCCTATGAGGACCCAATTATGCATCCAGTGGGAGCGGCATGGCGGTCTGGTTTTCAAAGCAAATGCAATGTAGCAACACAGGCCCCTTGTAATTATGGCTTCCCTACAAATTTATAAACCCAGAGGTGAGCTTTGCTTTGGTTGATTGTTTAAATACAATTATTACCTTTCTTTCACTTTCAACTTGTTAATAAAGCTTTCCCAAATGCAGTGCTTGGAGTTATTCTTCCAGAGCCCTAGGATCCCAAAGATTTAACTGGAAACCAATCATCTGCTTCACTGAAAGGGGCACAGTTATGTCTGGTCAAAGGTTAGCTGAAGAGGCAAAATGTTTGACAGACACACTGAGTGGGCCACATCCTATTTTCCACCTGAGAAAACGAGATGGAGAGGGAGACAGAAAGAAGGAAGAGAAAGAAGGAGACAGGGAATGACTAAAAGAATAGAAAGGAAGAAACACTAATCTAATAGCAGCCTGGCTCACAGGAAGCCATGACCCTGTTTATGTCATTCCATATGTCTTCCTTCGCAGCTGTCAATATTGCATTCACAGCAGTAAGGTATGTCTTCCTCTAAAGAACACGTAGATTTGCCTACGACCTACCCCTGTTTAAAAAAAGGAGGTGGGACAGGTGTGCTCAGTGACACATTTTGCAGCACTGGTTTCCCTTTTAAAAGCCCATGTTCAGTGTGTCATAAGGAAAAGTTCTCCTTTCCCACTTTTAGGCTCCCCAGATGAACGGAAGCAGGGAAGAAAGTGTGGCTATGACATGTAAGTGTAGGCATGGGATGTATTGCATTGCATGTATGTTCAGCTTGAGGGAACCAAGACAGTCACTGCAACCTTGTCTTGCAAAGTTTTTATGAATACAGATCGGGGGGGGGGGGTATGCTTAAATTTATACTAACAATATAAAGTGCTTTACATATGATAGATATATAGTCTACATCATAGTGTGCTTTACTTATCAAAGCTATATGAGATGATACATTATATACACAAGTAATATGACATAGCCAGTTGCATATAATGGAAGAACATAAGCCTGACATACATAGAGCTGAGTTAGAAAAATCATTTCTTTGTTGAAATTGCAGTTTGGGAGCATGGCAACCATTCACGGCTTAGTCTTTGTGATGATTTGTGGGATTTGCACATGTATACTTTTCAAATTGCTATTGATTTTAATGGAGCTATGGTCTTGCTTTCCATTTTAGTACCTCTATCAAGGAGCTTGCTGTATACATTACATCTCTCCCAAAACAGATACAAGGGAGATCCACTGGACTAACAGAAAAACATGCTATGAAGAAGAGGAGATGCAATCACCCTTCTTCCTGTACAGAGGAAGAATTTTGCAAAAGGAAAGTCATGGAGCACAAGCTGAGCTAAAGCCAGTCAGTCTCATACAGTCATACAAGATGTTTGCAGCAAGAAAAAAGGGAATAGGCTCAGGGAATAAGCTTGCAGTGGAAACAGCAAAGCAAACTGGACAAGACAAATCACGGTTCAGAGCGCGTGGCATGAGCTGTACTGAGGATTGCAGTTTGACTCCATGACAAATACTGTTTTAGAGCAAGGAAACTGAAAAGGGAAAGGCAGGAAGGAGTTCAAACTGCATGCACATGCATCTGCATTCTGTGAGAAAAAATGTTTTCAGAATTGCCCTATGTGTGTGCACATTTGTGCACATCCAAGTCTACTTTGTTTCATGAAGTGTCTCTCAAGGTTTAAACAGTATGTAAAATATGACAGGGGATTTTGGAAAGGGTGTATTTCTACTGTGTCAGACTATGACAATTCAGCATTAGCCTGAGGAAGACAGCAAGCTGGACTGCAAATCACAATTCTCAGGAAATTATGCTATATAGTGGACTTCTGTCCTCAATTATATTTGTAGAGACCCCAACCAGGATTTGCTCCTGGACTCCATTCAGACTCCAGGGGCTTAAAGCATATGGCACCTAGCAGATCTGGAAGCCAAGTACCAAATGAATGGTTACCTGAATAAGAGCGACAGTACTACTAGCTCCGCAGCAGAGCAGTTTACACTGAATGACTTTCATCCCTCAGAAAATGAAGGGGGAAAAAATGAAAAGAAAAAAGAAAAAAAAAAACACAAACACCTGAAAACAATTTGGAACAGATTTTTGAAAATCTCCAAAACATTTCAGTTTGGGAATTCACATGGAGACACAGACTAATGCTCTAGTCACAACATTGCAGAAGCGAAGCCACTCACTCTGCCCACAGGAGGTGATTCAGATCCTGTCTCTCAGATTTGCAAGCAATACCAACTTTCAAGAATAAACTGCAGCATATCCTCATAGTGTACTGGATTCCCTCAGTAACTGTATGAAAGATGTCTACATCTCTAGTCAGGGTCTTTAGCCACAAATGCATGGTGTCATTCCTTGTTTCTCTTGCTCAATGGAATAACAATGGCATGAGAAGAGCCTGAGGTTACAGGAAGTTTCTTGCGCTTGTCACCATTAGGTGAGCACAGGAATAACAGGAGCCTGTTTTCTAATGTGTTTTCTTTGTTTCAAGCAGCAAGAGATAAAATCTCTCAAGAGCTGCAAGCTTGCCTGCAGAAAACAGATGTGATTCTGTGAATAGGGAAGCAGGCATCCTTTCCTGAAACTCAGGTTGGGTTCTAGATGAGTAAGACCCTCAATGTGAATAAAACTCAAAGTGCTCACAGGCACAATCAAGTGATAGGAAATTTCCACTGAGTTGCTGTTGAAAATTCAGGACAGTTGGCCAATTCAATGTGTGTGGTTGCTTCAATGTGAAACTCCCCTAGTTCCAAACTCTCCTGTGGGCACCCATCTCAGAAGGACCTGACTCCTTTCTGAGGTTTTCTGTGATAGGAAACTACACAACACCCATTATGAGCTATTATAAACTGGAAAAGCCCTAGCTTTCCAAAACACTAAGAGAGAATGAGGGAACCGTATGTATTTGGCATACACTTTTTTTGCGACTGGCAGTAGAGACCACCCACATGATCTGGTTTGCAGTCCACTGATCATCCAAGTTTCCTTTGTGAACCCAAGTAAGCTTTACAGTCCCTTTGCCATATTAAAAAAAAAATAATCCAGCAACTGCTTTGCACTGCATGAAGCATTCCTTCAAGAATAAGACCTTCAAGGATTTGCCAAGTTCAGATTTTAATCAAGTGTAATGTGACAAACTAAGAACTACCAGATGAGAGCTGTTTCTCATATCCTCGTATTCTCATCTCCTGCTAAAAAGAGTTTGCAAGGATCAGCCATGGGTTTGGCAAGAAAGTGCATTTAGTGAGTGGAGCTGAGCATGCTCATAGCTCTTGACCTCTGGAGGATTCAGGACGTGCAGTTGATCTCTCATTGCTTCCAGTTAGGTGTCTCAGTTTCTGATTTTGGCATGTACCTAACAGCAGTGTGGTCATCTTGTTCCTGCCCACACTGGATATCATCAGGGTACTGCAGCACAGCCCATAGCTCAGCTAGGATAAGTTTGCCAGTAAAGTGTTCTCTTTTTTTCAGTGGTCTCCTTTAACTTCCAGAATCAGATTCTCTGAATCAAATAATACTTGCACACACCTAGATACAAGCTTGTTTAAAAAAAAAAAACCATGAACATGTAAGTAAAAGTGTCTATCTATAGCCCAGCTAAGTAGAATATCAGTTAATATCTCCTACAGATTCTACTCAGGGCTCTCCCCCATGTCTCCACCAGACTCCCTAAATCACCACACAGAAGAGTATGATCTGCCAACATTCAGTCTTAAAACTTTAGTCCCTTCTGACACAAAACTTCACCTTCAGTAGTTAAGACACAAGCAAGCAAAAGCATGAATGTGTAGTAATACTGTGCATGCTGTTTTCACTCCTTTTACATGACATCAGATGTGATTAATTGTGAACGCCTGTTCAGAAAGCTGTCAGAAGAGGGTAAATTACTAATTTATCTCAAGAAACACTATTACCATTCTATTTTAGTCAAAGTTCATTGTCTTTTCCTCCTAGGCTGGTGATCCACAACTACCTTTTTTTCTTCCTCCCCTAAGTTACCACTACTTGCCCATCACTTCTGGGTCCCAGCCCCAGCAACAGCAGTGCCTCACAGCAATTGCTTGAACCGTGTCCACCCTGAGATCCCAGTGCTCAAAGGTGTGGTTAAACCAATTGTTTATCCAAATTAGATCATATTATCCATGAACACTGGAAAGGAAAATAGTTTCTTAAAAGCAAACCTATGTTTAACTATCCTTGATTAAAAAATTTTGCAACCAAAGATCCCCATGTTATTTAGCTCCCTGTGGTTGGTATAGGCAGTCTAACACCAGAAATGACTGCAAGGAGAAAACTTCATTCACCTTTGCAAAGAATGAAAAATGAAAGCACAAAAGCAAATGAAGTTTATGCTCTTTATGGGGTTCTGATGGCACTGCAGTGCATCTTTACAGGTCTGGCAGCCTATTAGTAGGTTCCCTAAACATGCAAAGTCACAGAATCACAGAATCACAGAATCACTTAGGTTGGAAAAGACCCTTGGGATCATTGAGTCTGATCAAGCAGATAATTTCACCCAGACTTGATATAAGCAGTTTTTTGTTTGTTTTTTTTTTTTTTTTCAGGTGAGCAACTGTGATTTCATTCATTAACCAGTTTGTCAAATCCTGGTAGATCAGGGGTATGCCAGGGAAAATGTGGAGTTTGAAAGGGTACACATCCTCATTCTGTCTGTAATACCAAGGATGAAATATACATACCCAGAGAGAGAAGAGACAAGTTATATGGGGTGGAAAGGTTGGTTACATGAAAAGTGCATGAAGAGGAGGGTTCACCTTTGCTTTTGGACATACCAAATGACATCTAGTTATATGAAAAGATTTTGGCCAAGTCAAAGGAAATACCTTGAAATCGCTTCTTTTTTAAAGTCTCTACCATCTTTACTAACTGAAATCTTTCCAAATACAGTATGATTTCAAGAGCTAGAAGATGCTGAATAATAAATCCTTTAAGAATGATAATCTACTCATTTAGAAAAGAAAAAAGAATGAGAAAAATGCACATCATCCAAATTCCAGCAATAGTGGCCATATGCTAATTTAAATTTTCATATTTCAGTCATCAGCCTTTACTCCTCAAATGCAAATGTGATGTGCCCCACAACGACCAAGAGAAGTTAGAAACTTAGTTTGATTTTCAGATGCAGTGGGTTCTAGTAATTCCAGTGAAGTAAGCAAGAGTGGGTAGGTGTTTTGTAGTTGCAAAATCCAGTCTTCTGTTTTGCTGCCATTTGAAGGGGTATCTCTGGTTATAATTTCACCTAGCTCTAAAAACAATGTGAAAAATACATTTCCTCCCCAACATAACACAAATGTTTTAAATTATTCAAATGACCCAACTATTTAGAATCTAGTTTACCTTTAGCTTGCTTTGCTATGTTTATTTAATGTTTGCCTTTCAGCTGGAACCTAGACATTTTATTAGCCAATTTTGGTTTTGAGCACAATAAAAACATGATCAGAAATAGTGCAAACAATAAGGGAAAATCTGGACCACAATCTTTTTTTATATTATTTAAAAAAAACATCTGTTCTCATTGTATTTGGGAGGGGAAAAGAAAAAATTCTGTTGTTTTTGTACTGTGTTTTTCCTGAAGCTTTAATTTGGGAATAGATTTCCCTTTCCTTTGAAATTGCAACGCAATGAAAACTCTGCCAGATCAAGCTCACGGCATCCTTTTGTCTCTCCTGTCTGCCAGCTATTCTTATGTCCTAGGACATGCCATGCACATCAAAAAGATATCGTAGGAAAGAGGGAGGCAGTGAGTAAGGGTAACCCGCCAAACATCACACTCCAAAGGGCAGCTTGAACTAAACCAAAACAAATGGAAAAAAAACTGAGTTCCCTTCTGCCACCTCTCCTAGGATGCCTATTTTTTTCCCTCATGTAATCATCCATTAGCTTCAAGTTGCAAAAAGAGACAGCTGAAAAAACTACAATCAAAAGAAAAACATGACAGAGAGTTTTGACAACTGCAGAAAAAGAGTTTAACACAAGCTGAGTTTATACAGCAAATTCTTTAGGGTCTGTTCGTAGAGAGAGTTATGCTTCATTAACATGGCATTTCATGGAGCACTCTCCAATAAATGTGTGGCAAGCATTGCAGTTTCCTATTGAGTGAAGACGTCTGATTCTGAAGGCAGCAACAGTGCAGCTATTACTCTGGAAGGACATAGCCACTGGAGCATAATGAAAACAACACAGCATCAGGAGGGACTAGACAAACTTCTATGCCTCTCTAAAATGGAGTGTGGCATGTAGACAAAAAGAATCATGTCTAGATGAGCATCTGCTCCCTTAAATTCAACCACCTCCATAAGAACGGTCCGCTTGCACCCTGTGACATAGCTTCTATTTAAAATTACCTTTCCAGTTCCAGGAGCAGAAAGGACACTGCCTCATTTGTAAATCTTCTGAGGTAAATTACATGTCGTGTAATAGACATCCATGGGCTTCAGGGTGCTTAGTAGGAACAGTTTTCTTCCCAGCATTCCTTAGTGGGAAGCAACTGCAAGCTGGGTGCTTGTGTTACAAGCAACAATATTAGTAACCATGGAGGACGGGAAGGGCAGAAGTCTTTGCGCTGGGGCTGCCAGAATATATTTTGTGCCAATAGCATAATGAAGCAAAGTTGCAGATCTCCTGTCTCGAGCCAACATGACTCTACTGACCTCCACACCTATCTACTGTGAGGCCTCTGAATAGAGACTTTCAAAATATCAGTACCATAGCTGCATCCAGCACTGCTGCCTTGTCATGCGAAGTTTGTCTCACCAGTACTAGCGTGGACCAGTTCTTGTCTTTTCCACCTGCACTGCAGGCTGGCTGGAGGTCATTCAGCTCCACCCAAGACAGCGCTGCTGGACTGAGCACCTGGAGCCATGCTTATCTTTTATCCTAGCAAATACAACCCAAAGATGACCTATTGCGTTGGGACAGACTTTCTCTTTGTTTCGCTCCTTGTGTGGATCCTCTTGTTGAATGTATTGGATTCTGCATCAGACACGTGACCCACCACTAAGAATTTATTAACCTTGGGCAGATTCTCATAAGATATCAAAAAGGACATGGCATAAAAGAGGGAGAGAAAGAAAGAATATGCACATATATCTATAAAGAATGTGTATCTATAAATGTATATCTATTTATATGCATACATGTAGACCAGAACCCCTGATCTGAAAATAGTTACTAGAAGATGAGAACAGGGCAGCAGTAGAGTAGCCATTTCCCTGCCAAAACCCAAATACCAGCTTCCTGCCATTTAGGACATTACTGAACAAGAGCTTGTATCAAACTTTTTATCAGAGCCTGTTGTGATAGGACAAGAGGTAATGGTTTTATACTAAAAGAGGGTAGATTTAGACTAGATGCAAGGAAGAAGTTTTTTACAATGAGGGTGGTGAAGTCCTGGAACAGGTTGCCTAGAGAGGTGGTGGGTGTCCCATCCCTGGAAACATTCAAGGTCAGGTTGGATGGGGCTCTGAGCAGCCTGATGTAGTTGAAGATGTCCCTGCCCATTGCAAGGAGGTTAGAGTAGATGACCTTCAAAGGTCCATTCTAATCTAGACTATTCTATGATTCTATGTGTATTTTTATATTTTATATATCCTGATGACTTTTTTTTCACCCAGCATGCTGTCTGATGCCTCTTTGAATCCATTCACACCTTCGGCCTTTATGACACCCTGTGACAATGAATTCCACTATTTAGTTGTGTGGCATATGAAAAAAAAAAAAGTTGTTTTTTTTTTTTTTGTTCATTTTACTTCTGTCTGATAATTTAATCAGCTCAGTCACAAACATTCTGTGTGATTTTGGACAGTGCTTATAAGCTACGCCTCAATTCCCCATTTGCAGAGCATGAATAAAAGCATTCCCTCAGGCAGACTCCCACTGAAATCAAATGACAGTAAATACTACTTTAGCCAGATATATGCTGTCATTATTTTAGCATCCCAGCTTATCTGATAAAAAGATTTGCTAAAAAAGACTATAACTTCTGTGGGAGTATGGTCAGGTAAGGATGAATGAAGGCAGTGGAAGGACTTCAGAAGCTGACGTAAGAAATGCAGCAGGCAGTTGTAGTTTGAAAAAAGGGAGGCGGCCACCTTTGACTCCAGAGAATAAAACACTCTTCTTCCATCAAAAGTGCTAGTAGACAAGGATGGCGCAGACAAACCTTGTTTTTCATTGCCAGGAGAGAGTCACACAGACCTGCGTGAGCTCTCCCTTTGACGTTTCAATAAGAGGTAGACACCAAACTCCAGTCAGAGCTTCTGAAAGGGACATTTTAAGGAGAACTGAAGCAAAGAAAGACTGGTTTGGGGCTTTGTGTGAGATTTGGGGTTGTCTCTGTCTCTCTGGTTTCCTTGCATCCTGAATGTGAGACGGAGGTGGATCTGCAGCTGCATTCTAGAAAGAGAGCAGATGAACTTTTTCTCATCCTCAGCCTCCCACTCATCTCTCTCTCATACATGCCAAAAAGAGACTTTATCGCAGAACTCCCGAGGCAAAAAAAACTGATGACAGATGAGAGAAGTTCTTCAGGAAACTCTGTCTGCCACTGTCGAGGTGCCACAGGGACTAGGCCTCCCTGGTAGGGGGGCATCCACACGGGGGTCCATCAGGGCAGGGCCAGGGCCCATCCCACCACCCCAGCCAGGAGCAGGGCAGCCAGGGGACACCAGGGCAGCCCCAGGCCAGGCATCAGGAACCTCCCTTGGAATGGGCCGGGGCTGGGCTGAGCTGTGGGCCCATCGGAGGCCATGGCCATGTGAGAGCTGAAGACAAGCCCTGCTGCAGTGTCGCTGGGACAGGGACTCTCCCCTGCCAGTTAACATTTAATAAACTGCCGGCTCTAGACACAGGTGTTAATTGTAGGTGCCCTCTTGAGTACTGCTGGTTTTTTGTGTTTCTAGGTGGTTTTGGTAGCAATCTGCGCACATATGCTGGCAAGAACGTTAGGTGCCGAGCCCACAATGCTACAGTCCTTAAATGTGCTTTTATGAAGAACAGCAATTATGGTGAATGCTAACTATTTATGTAGCAATTCTGACCTTCATAAATGGGCCTAATCCTTCTCATTCAGCAGGTATCTCTTCAAAGGCTGCAGAGTGGACACATGATGAAGGCAAGCCTGCCCTGCGTACTGTCTCACTGTGGTTTCAGAAGGCATGGACATGGGTTGGGAGCTTCAGGCATGATACAGGCTCCAGTGATGCCAACAGCAAAATTCTCGCTGACTCTGAAAAGCTTGGAATTTCACACTGAAAGGGATGCTCGCTCACCTAATCTTGTAATAATGAGTGTCCATTCCTCCCTTAATAAAAAGTTCTGCCCTTACTCGATGCAGAAATCACAGTTACTCTGTACCACCCACCTGATCAATGGCAGGAAAACTTAACTCACTGTGGGCTCACAAATGGCCCTGAGCAGCATCTGAGGGCAATCCCTCTGAACGCCATCTGACGGCAGGAGATTTGCAGATAGTGAAGACACTATGCATTTTAACTTCGCTGATGCTCTTTGTTTACAAAACATATGCATGCCTCATGAAAAAAGACCCCTTTCCTTCAGACTGGTTTTCAAAAGACCTGCAGCTAAGGATGGCGCAGATACGGTACGCTGACCCCCATATTACTGGCTGTAAGGACATCTGTTTTTTTCTTGTTGTAAGATGTATATACAAGTTTCCACAGTCTTTAAAGCCATTTGACTGTAAGTGTATTGAAAGCACTGATATACGTGTCAGTAATGTAGCTGTAGACAAGGACCAGATCCACCTCCAGAGCGGTTTTTGACAGTTTCCAGGCTTTGCTATTGAAATGCAAGTAGATGCTGAATGTGGGAAAGGCTAAAGCTATGCTGCTTGGCTTAGAGCCCAGGACTGAAAGATTTGGGTCCATTTTTCCAGCTGAAAAATGTAATGTACTTCCTCCCAGAACTTCAAGGGGTTTACATACTAAGCGGGGAGAACAGAGGTAGCTCCACTGAAGTCAATGGAACTGCAGGCATAAATTGTAGTTCCAGGTCTGACATGCATTATCTCTTAGTAAGCAGCTAGCTTAAAACTCATTAAAGGTGGATCAGACACAACAATCGCTAGCTAGCAGAAGAAACTTCTTTTAATTTTATCTTTCTTGCATTAATCTCCATCAAATAATGAGTATTTACCCTTAAGATCAGCTTGTTCTGTGAACTGTATAGAGATAACCTCTCTGTTAGTGCACAGAAATTTCATGGGAAATCTGGGCAAAGATGTTGTTGGTCTGGAAACTCTTGAAACAATTACCAGATATTCCTTTGCTGCTATTTGCCTTGGATTTTCTCAGTTTATGTAGTCAACTTCTCAGTCAACATTTTTCAAAATTACTACACTGAATTCAATATATTGTGCTATTGGGAAATTACCAAATTTTTACCACCAGAGCATGAAGAAAAAAAAAAAAAAGATTTGTAATATGCACAGCTATATATGCATTGCTCAGTCCAGGCATTTTATTTTCACTAATGGCCCTAGCCATGCAGAAGACAGAGGTGCTTTGAGGGGGCACTTTGGTTAGCAGATTTGCTTTGTTTTATTTCTCTCCTTTCCATCTTTCATGTTCTTTGGACAAAAGTCAGGCCCTGATGCCCAAATATGTAGCCCCAGGGTACTCTGTGAATGGATCTGGTAGCTCAGGTTCTTCCACTAATCCAGGTCAGCATCCGTCCCAGACACAGGCTTTATCCTGCAAGTCTCTGTGAGGACGTGCAGCAGGAAGTGCCAAGTTATTATCCTCCTTTACAACTCTGAGTGAAATCTACAGAAGCACACAATAAAGTTAATTACTAGGCGTTGTCTTTCACTTGGAGGTAAATCTGTGGCTTCTTGGGGCTTGCTTCTTTACTGAAGAGGAAAAAAAAAACAGAAGCATTATCAGACACTAAGTATATCTATCAAAGCAAGGACTGACATTCTGGCAACTAATGATCTGAGCTATATAGAATCATAGAAGCACAGAATCATTTAGGTTGGAAAAGACCCTTAAGATCATTGAGTCCAACCATTATCCTAACACTGCCAAGTATGTGCCCTGTTTAGCTTTCTCTCTATGACTGGACAAGAACAATTTGATAAGAAAGTAGAGTGACATCAGGGACAAAGAACCACAGTCTTCTGAACTTTCTGGTCACTTTATGCCTTTCATTTATGTCTGGCACTTTATAGGATCATAAGATAATTAAGGTTGGAAGTTCAACTCCATGCTTAAAGCAGGCATTGGAAGGCTTTTCCTAAGTCCTCCCAAAGTCTCTCCTTCCCTCTCTTTCCCTCTTTTCCCTTCTCCCTCTCTCTCCTTGCACTGATGTTAGCTTTGTTGCAAGTCCTCCTCTCACATACTCCATGGCACTCACTGTTTTGCCTACACTGATTTGTAGGCAGAGGTCACAGCCAGTAGCAGCTCCAGATCAAGCATGCAAAGTCTGTGAAGTCCCCAAGGATATCAGTCTCAATTTGGATATTCTCCAAAGTGACACTAAGCAAGGACCCTGGTTACACAGCGTACACAGGAGGATTTTCCTCAGTGCTGAGCAGCCAGTGCCAAACAGGGAACCAAGCATTAGCAGCCTTGGCAGATTGTCTCCATTTCCTAGGGCAGTGTGTTTAAGCAAAAGGAAAGGAAAGAACAGGCGTGATGCACTTATCCTTTCCTCTCTCCCCTGCTGCCTAAGCAAGTCAGGTAAGCGCAGAAAGCTCACACAGATGTTGCTTGGTAGGTGTCATGCATCGAAAGTCCAATGTCACCTCACCCTGGCCAAAGACAAGCATGCAGTTCATTGCGGAAAATATCCAAAGAATCTGGAGAGAGGAATCAAGAAGAGAAGGTGAGATTTACATCTTAGTCCTTACATGTAGAGCTAAAAAGTGGAAACGAGAAAGAGGGAAGAGGAATGGCAAAAAGGGAAAGAGGAAAGAGGAAAGAGGAAAGAGGAAAGAGGAAAGAGGAAAGAGGAAGCATTGGTTTGAAAAGCTGCTCTTATCATTTGGTGTATGCTGGAGTCAGGGTCAGTATTGAGCTTCCATTCTTGGCAGAGGTTGTACCGTGGACTGAGTGTCTTAAAGAACTGGTGATGGAATGCAGTCTTTTTCCTTTTGGCCATTTCAGACTTTCCTAGTTGCAACCACCAATGAGCAATTCTACGATTTCAGGTTTTACCCAGAGAAGTGTTAGAAAACACATTCCCAACAATGAAAATTTGCCAATATTGCCATTTAATAGTATTTGAGGGTTCTTGAAAATGGTTGGCTGTACCATTTATCTGTATATGTCTGGGGTATCTGGAAATACCCTAGAAAAAGTTTGTCTTTTGATCCTTTAGTTTTGGAATTTTCTCTAGATAACCATGGGAAGCTCTCTCTGATGAAAATGTACTAACTGTAGGACTTCGTTGGCCAACTTACCAGCTGATCGCCGTTGATTCCTCTTACAGTCAATGTAGAGAAAACAGATAACCTTGGAGAGAGAGAATAGTAAACAGTTAGTTGAGCCTAGCAAATAAATGCTGAAGCTGTACATTCATGAAACTGAACTCAGGTCATTGGTAATCATTATCGGCAATTGGTAATCAGTATCATGCTATTGCTGTTTAGTGGTCTACATGAAATGAGGATAAGTAATGAGAAGTTACACTATAAAAATATCTTCTGTTTGCCATTTTAATTTTTATTCACTCATCAGAGAGGCCAAATACTGTCTATACCTAAAACATCAGTAAACTTTTGTTGACCATCCCAGGTCTTTCTGTACTTACTGTGTTTCTTACAAAACAGACAGAAGGTGAATCTCTGAGAAGCAAAACTAACTTTGGTTAGTGGTATAGGAAAGGAAACTAGGATGTGATATATAACATTAATTTGATATATGAGTATTTTTGGTTATTGTTATTTAGGTAATAAGGCAACAAAATGCTGCAGCATAATAATTGTTAGAATAACACAAGACGTGATTTAAACTGAATACTGAAGGTGACTGAGGAAGATTCCTTTCTCCAAGGAATATGATCAGATGTTTGATCCTAATAATATTGGTAGTAATGAAATTATATAAGTGAATTCCTGCTTGCTACAACAGTGAGGTGTCTTAAATTGTAAATTAGTTTATCAGGGTTACAAAAGACATGTGAGGAATAGTTCTTCAAGTCTTTCCCTAAGATGATGCCTTAAAGTGCAAGTCATTTCATCTTGTTCTGCCAGGCCAAGATGACTGTGAATATTAAAGGATTAACATGTTTTTAGGAAGAGCTGTTGGGCTGTTTTTGGAAGAGTGTTTTTTTAATTATTATTTATTTTGGTAATCAGATGCTAGTGGAAGGTTTCTTCTAGGTGATGCCTACTAGTAGCTAGTGGCATAACCCTGCAGGAGGTGTACTGAAGGGAGGGAAGGAAGGAGTAGCAACTCTCCCACCACAGGTAGTTCTCTGCTGACTGCAAGACGCAAGCACTCCTTTTCTCTCACTTGAGGAGGACCTTGCACAGACATTGACACCTGCCCTGGTTTATGAAAGGCTTACCTCTTTGGCGTTAGGGAAAGAATTTATGCTGGTGTTCAAGCTGGACTTCCACTCTTAAGAAGGTAAGGTATTCACTTTTCACTGATGTGAATTAAGTTGATGTGAGAAGTAATCACATTTAATAACACAAATTCGCTGCTGTGAATCCATTGAACAGCCACACAACGTATAGGCTGCAGATCCACAATTACCTGCCATAGTCTGACTTGCAACAGAAGACTATCTCTATTTTATTAGTTTTTCCTTATATTTCTTCTATTTTTCAGCCCAAAGAGATAGCACTTCCTTTTCCACATGATATGTTATAGGACTGGGGAGGGGGAAAGGGAGGTTTCTTATATTCTGTATTAATACCATTTCTTAACTTAACCTTATAAAAGCGAGATTTTTCTGGTGTGTGGAAAACAAGAATGCACTAGCCCATAGGCCTGACATAGTGGTATGCAAAGAACATGTATAATAACCCTGATTCCCAAATGTGACAAGTTCTCTGTAACCATTACTTCATCATTAGGTCATTCACTTCATCGAGTAGCAATTTTTGCCAGTAATTACCATAAATCAATGTCTGCCATACATTCGTTCTCAAATTCCCTATATTTAGAATAGGGAATGAAAATATTTTTCTGCCTTTATATCCACCATCTGCACATTCATTTCTTATTCAGCATGGTAGATAAGCAAGTATACCATTATTTAATGTTGGGTTGCTAGACCATAGTAATTTATTTGACAAATTAACATAAAGTGCAATATTTTCATAAACACAACACAAATCCAAACATTTATGAGAATAATAGCTATTAGTAGAGGCTTTCAAGTCAAACTTACGTCAATCTTTGTACAAGGAAATTGCTAACATAAACTGTTTATTATCTTACCTCAGGGGTCATAAATAAAAAAGTCTGTCAAAATCTAACCCACAGCATCGTTTTAACTATCATAGTTGCATTGTTCATGTTGATACACTGAACAGCCATGGATCAGAGCAATAGACTCTGGCACCTAAATATTAATTATAAGTAATCTGAGGTCAGCCAAAAAGCTCAGTGTTTGTTCTGGGCACATGTAACACCTCATGAACTGTTCACAGACAACCTGGTAATGAGTCACAAACACTAGGCAATAGGTTAAAATAATATTTCAATTCTGATCTAACAAAACTGAGGTGCAATATTGGTTAATATCATCTGTCTTTTGTGCATATATGCCCCTAGGTGATTTGGAATTCATCCCTGACTATTTTTCTTCTTTTTTTTCTGTAAAAACTCACTCGCTATTAGACACCTCCAGCCCTGAAGCAATATGAAAAGGAAAGCTTTAGGTAAGATATATACACTCTTCTCATCAAAATGAAGACATGAAGAGCAGCACTTCCTCTCTTCACAGGGCAGATGTTATTGGTAGGATCAGCAACAAAAAGCCAGAGTATTGCAAAAGCTTAGCCACAGGAGGTTCTAAATGCTTAAAAATGCAGAACTGCAGACTATCTACAAGACAGGATGGTGACACAGGAAAAGAAAATATGACAAGAATGGCAGAGAAACAGAGGGACAACTTCATTCAGCTGTTACAGGAGGGGCTGTGAAACCAGAGATGAAGAACTGTCCCCGTGTCTGTGGCCCCAGGCATGTAATTTAATTCCTTCTCCTACTGCTCTGTTGGGTAGTTCACTCAGAAGGGGCCCAACAAGTAGCAAGGATCTGCAGAGTAGCTATCACAAATGGCCCTAATTTTTCTTGATGATCTTAAAATACATCTAGATTATGCATCCACATGAGGAATCAGCATGTTGCAGCTCTTCCTACCCATGTGCCCAGAATGAATTTGAGATACATTTTAAATTACATTTATAAAATTAGCATAATGCTCACATCTGTACTCAAAATAACAGTACAGAGGATTTTCTGATACGTGTTTTCTTCTGTTTCCAATTTTTCATTCTAGATTTCTCTATATACTCCCTAGACCTTTACAAGCCTAAAAAATTGAAAAGTCCTTGCTGAAAAGCCAAAAAATGAGTGTTGTTTTTTTTGAAGCTATCTATTAAAAATATATCCTGTACTTTATAAGTCTCTTGTTTGCCTGTAAAAGTCAAAGTTTATTAGAAGAAGAATGCTGAAGTGGATTAATCTATGATTATAATAACCTATGATTATCTTCTCCTGTGTAGTACACACTTTGTATCACGCAAATACTAGGCGATAAAGATTTTCATGTGTAGTTTCAGTCTAGTGCAAGATCGCTATTCCTTTAAGAAATCTGAATCCAAAAATCATGAGATTGGCTTAAAGAATATGAGGTTTAAAGAAAGCAATACCTTTTGGTGCTCTTTCACATTTTGTTTTTTCTAGGAAGTGCTCAGGTAACATTTTTAATCTTTTCTCTGAAACCGTAAAGGCTAGAAAGCTACACTCAAAGGAGTGAAATATGAGCTTCTCGACTCTTAAAACATCTCTGGGATTTGGATTTTAAGAAACACAGCAGTAGAGCACAAGACTTAGGACAAAACCATGAGAGATTGCCAGGCTGCCTGTACTCAGCCAGCCTGTTTTTTGTATAAGTCATCTGGCAGAGCAAGCACTGCTGAAAGAGCTAAATAAAATAGTATGAGAACGCTAAAGATGGAAACATGGGAATGTGGGGGGTGGGGTGTTTCTGAGTTAAGCACTTGCTAGGAGAGCCTAATGGGAAGTAATGAGAAGGAAAGTAGGGGAGTGGAGCAAAAGTTGTGGAATGAGTGAACCGATTCTTGTTAAGTTTATGGCCAATTAATGTTTGCCATACTTGGGAATCAAAAGTTTAGCAAGGGTTTCTCTATATTAAAGGCAGTTCTTTGAACAATAGAGCCCTTTTTCTGCAATTCACAGCTGTCAGAGATCATTTCACTCCCTATATAATTCAAAAAAGTGATGCCTTTAATTGGCAGCATAAACACTGTTGGGCTATCGTGTACTGAGTTTGATTTAGGCGCTCAGTGTACGGCACAGTTTGCATCTGTCAGGATTTGTAAGGAAAAGCTGCATAAATAATTCTAGACTCACATTTGAGATCTGGGAGGAAAAAACCAGGATTCCAAAATGTCACATAGGCTGGCTTTAAAATGACATGAGCCAGCAAAGCAACAAAGGTGAAACTCTACACCGAAGACCATTTCAGAATCTTCACTTCCCAGGTGAAGTGCCACTATACATAGCAGCGCTAGCATAAAATGGAATGGCACCTTAACCCTGCATTTCCTGCCTCTTTTTTACATTTATTTTACCCTTAGTATTTTGACACAGTCTAAGTTTAATTTAATGATTGGTTTGATGGTTTGCTGTTTGTCTGATTTTACTGCTTCTCATAAAATAATTAGCAGATAAGAAGCACGGGCCTGTGTGTTACTCCTCCCATGTTATTCTGAATTGTATTTTTGCAGTGTCACAGTAAAACCAGAGGTGCATCTGGACCATTCACTCCAGGAGAACTTCACAGAACAGGCACAAAAAACAGTTAGTAAAAGAGCATGGAATGGCTGAATACACTGCACCTGCAAATAGCCTCTACCTCAGGTGAGGTTCATTTGACCTCCAGGTACAGTCTGGAGATCTCCAAACTCCCAAACAGCAAGATTGCCATGAAATCTCTGGGGAAGAAAGCTAGGATTTACATGGACTGCATTTTGCTCATAAAACCAGCTATATTTCAAATAGAAGGAAATGTTCAAAATTAGCAATGGCATTTAAGGAACAAACATTTGTTTATTCTTCCTTTTCAGTTGTTGTAGGTTTGTGTTACAAGCATCTGTCCTTCTCTGGCACAGCTCAATATGGCAAAGTAAAAATCCACTCAACAAAGACAGTCTGCCTCACAGGAAGAGCTCACTCATTAATCAAACAACACATAGCTTCTTTCATAAGCTATAAGTATAGTCTATCAAAATTGAAATACTCAACAATGTTTCAACAACTTTCAGTATCATTAGGTGTCCCAAGGTTGCTCCTGAAATTGAGTTTCTCAGCTGGTGACATTCCCTCAGCTTACTTTGCGTCACTTCTATGAGGCATGATACACTAAACAACGCATGGGGAAGTAATTTTTAGTAGAACATCCTCATTTGGGGGCAAGCAATGGTGAGAAAGTATAACAAAAATCTGATAAAACTTTGATAAAATGGAAAAGTGAGACATCTGAATCTGCTGAAAATTAGGGTTTTTTCCCACGGAAATTGATGTGTGTTGACTTTGTTATGCCAAACTAACGTTTAGAGCTAAAACACTGCATTTCTTTTTGAAACAGTGATTCAATCTGCTATACCTACCTATTCACTGAAAAAAGTTTAGTTCCTGGCCCAGGAAGTTGCGGTTCAGTGATAGACCGAGGTAAGCCATGAGCCGTGAAGGGATCAGAAGGGAAGTCTGTATAAATCAATGAAGTTTTTGACGAGTATCATAGGAACACCAAAAAATGAGTGAGTGGGGACTTTGTCTATGTGAGGACTAGGTTTAGGAAGGTTGCATGATGCAAAAGAGCCACATAGGAAAAAGCATGGAGATGCTTGTGTAACAGGTGGGCCTGTACAACGTGGGGGTTGTTGGATGAAGGCAAGGGAGACATTACAGAGCACTGAGCAATGTGTTATGGGGTCACCTACTGTGACAGGAGGTTGGAAGACAGAAGGATTCAAAACTTGTATTGCAAGACAAATACAATCTTGTTAGTCACTTTGGAAGAGGAAGAGGAAAACCAGCCTAATGATATGGTTCTTTCAGGCATTGGAAAAAGTAAGAGGAAAATCACAGGCCAAACCTTCTGTGCAGAGGACAGAATGGTTCAAAACACATCATATTTCTTGTGCCTCATAATTCTTGTGTCTCTTGCTCCTTGTGCTCACTTAAGGAGGATCCTGTACAACAGGCAAACTGTCACCACAGCTGAGCTATATCCCAGTCTGCCTCAATATATAGGCTCTCTTGACCTAGAAAACTAAATTCCCACCTTGTGGAAAAGCCAAAATTATTTCAGGCTAAGAGTTCTCTTGAAGCAGCACCAAATAAAGCCAAACACCAATTTTTTTCATGAAAAAAAAATGTTTAGGAAAAAAAGTGTATCTCAGAAATCTCATCCAGGAAAGACTGACTGAATACAAAAAACTTGTAACCATATTAAAATCAAAAATAATTTCAGTATATAATTTGACTGTCATTTTAAATAACAACATTTGTTCAACATTTCTTGGCATCTGGCATTGCAATTTGAAGAACACTCCCAGCTGAAATAGTGATTTGAATCTAACCTGAAATGGGGATGTGTGTTAGGAAACACTGTCCCCTTCTTTAGTTACACTGATTTCACACTCATCTGTACAGACTCCCATATGTCTCTGATTTCCATTGGCATGAAAGAGCAGGCAGTCAGTGTTGAAGCAAGGCTGGAAGTATCAGTTATGTGCACCTTTCATGCCCTTTTAAAACAGAACCTGTACAGCAAGGGTAGGAGTAGTGAGGCATTAGTTGTTTACAAGCACATTCTTGACATGAGGCCATCAGGCTTTTTTACAGGGAGGAGTCAGGAATGTGCCCTGTGAGTTACAAACCCCTTGTGATTGCGGAGTGCCTCTTTCAAAAAATAAAAAAAAAAACTGAAAGTTAAATATGCTGAAATTTCTACAGGTTCTTATGCAGCTCTAGACATTTACTAGTTGGAAAGAATTGTACCCCTTAAATCAATAGCTATTTTTAAAGACTTGTTCACCTAGATGAAGTGCCCTGAACACTGCAACTTTTGTCCACCCAGAAGTGCAGTGTACAGTAATCTTTATTAACAGAGGTAAGAGATGCACGTCGGCTCAGTCTTCTCAAAGTGCTAAACGCCTTCTGACAGATGTTCAATAACTTTCTCAAAATTCAAAAGAGGTGTTCAGCATCTCACAGGAGCAAGCAACAGGAATCTATTCTTGGTCCCCAAAAAGTAAAATGGAAGGTTCTCCCTGCCTTGAGTAGGACCTGAAGTTGGTGTAAAAATTCAGAAGTGCTATTGCTAACTTCTCAAAAGAAAGTCAGTTAATTTAGCCTTAAAAATATGAAATGAAGCCAAGCTAACTGCACCTGCATAGTCCTCACATGAGGGAATTCAGAACAATGCTGGTCTTGCAGTTGATCAGCCTCACTGCACCTCTATTCTGGTGTGAAATATGGCGGAACTTTATTATGCCTTACAGACCCTGCTCTCAATTAAGCTGAGGTCAGTTCATAACAGTCCCATTGTTATCAATGATCTTAGTCCAGATTTGCAAGGGTGAGGCTGGAAGCACTGTGGGGACCTATGCCTGAGGAAGTTTTATGATCTTATTGTTTTGTACTTTCTAGTGTCAAGAGTGACAGAGGCAGATTCCTGGAATGATTGCACAGGTGGTGTTAAATAGCCATTAGCCGACTACAGGCATGGCTTAAAAGTGATTACTTGTTCAAAGGAGTGGTTTCAAAATAAATAACTGTCAAGGAAGTATTACACCTTGTGTGGAAAAGAGGAATGTGATGGAAAAAAATGCAGCCTTAGTACATATCTCATTATAGTCTGCATAAAGAGAATTAGGACTATCGTCACAGCAGAGTTTTGCAGCTACAAGGGTTCTTAATTTCGCCACCCTGATTATTGACCAACAATAAGCATAAAATGTTTAGCTACATTTTTTAAACTTTCTGTCAAACATATCAATGAACCCTCTGGTTCCTGTGCTGAAGACTGCAGAAAAAGTCTTATAGTTGCTGAAACCCAAGCAGAGGCTGAATCTTCACAGTACATCACAAGGGAAAAAAGCCTTGTGAAAATGCAAGACTCCCTAACACCCCACAGTCTTCCATTTGGTAGCTCTTAATCCCACACTCACTGTATCAAACAGGTGGAATCATGTTGAAGAGCAGTTTTACTTTGATGGGGCTAAAGAAACCTTCCTCATGACAATGAAGGCTTCCTAAACAAAGGATTAGGAACAAGTGGAAAGGAAATAAAGTCTTGTGCTGCCACTCATCATTTTTTGCCAGTGGAAAACAAGAGAGGTGGCTTACTTAGCTAAGCTTCTTGTTGCAAGTAATTTTCTCAAATCTGATTAGGATCATTTAGGCTTTTCTAACTACAGCAATCTGAGAAAACCGTGCCCGCTACCTGTTTACCTAGGAGCTTTCTTTTCTTCTTTCTTCCCCACACAAAGTAAAAAATGAAGTTCTTGGTGGCTAAAGAAAGCAGAGACAAATTCTACATCTGTAAGAAATGTCAGTATAAGGTTGTATTACACAATTGTGTAGGCACCATGTTGCCAGTTTTCAGACCCACCCCCTGAGCTGTACCCTCAGAGAAAGCAGGCCACTCATTAATCCCAACTCTCAATCTCCGTGGACGGGGCTCCTAATGACAGTGATGCACCAGAGCTAGCCCAGGGCCTTTTGAATCCTAGGATGCCTTAGGCTTTGCTCAAACTTTGCAGAGTTGGGTTTTATGTGTTTTCATCAGTGGAACAAGATGATTCTTGTGGCATTACTTTGTTTTCATAATGCATTCCTGAATCAGCAGTTTCCAAATATAGTTTAATTTGACCCACGCTCTTCGGCTTCGGGAAGATCACTCTTTTCTGTTGTCAGGAGTCGAGTATGATGAAAATATGAAGCCCCCAAGATTTTTTTCTTTCTTTAGGCATACAAGTGTTAAAGATATATTTGCACTCGGCATGTGAAGTAGTTACATAACTCTCGTAGAGGCTCACTGAAAAACAACCAAATCCCATGTAAGGAGAAAGGAGGTAGTTATAGAAATTTGCTCATAAATCTGTTTTTAATCAAAGGATGGCTTACCCTTTCAGAAAAAAGGATTGATTCTGTGTCCTCCTTTTCTTCTGGCACCTGGGCCAGGGAGGAAATTGAATTGAACGAGAAATACAATATTTAAGGGTATACGAAATCATAGAATATGATTTTTAAAATTTTTTTTTAAATACAATATTTTACAAAACTGTAATCTGTTATTTAATGGATCAGAAATAGAATATGATTTGAGGGGATGATTCAGCACCCTTCTCTCTCAGTCAGCGTTGAATTGCTATCTCAGCATGGTATTATTTCCAGGAAGCAGCATGGTACAGCAGGGTGCATTGTTCAAGCAACAATTTACATCTAGGCTACTCATTGCAGTTTAAATGCTACAGAAATACAACCCCAAAGTGCTCCCAGTAAAATTCATGCTTGATAAAAACCATAAATAGTTATGGCTGCTAAATATTAAAGGGTCACTTTATTATTTTTTTTTTTTACAAACAGAAGGAAAATGGAAAACACTTGGAACTTTAATAACTGTTCTGTACACAATATGAGGTCTATCAGAACCATGGAATCTCTGCCATGCTTTATTGAATCAAGGTGACTGACCAAGGGTAATCAGCTGGCTGAGGTGACCGACTGGTAATAGAGATAATGATAAGTTAGGTGATATAGGTGGTTCAGTCTCACCAAGTCACATAGAGCAGCTGAGCACAGTCACATCTGCTTTCCATGGCCAGCCATATGGACAGGGCAAGGTCTCAAGAAATGCCAGGACCATGATGAGTTTGGTCTGTGTTGCTCTTTAAGACACTCTGGTGTGCTAGGTGCAGTAGGGTAGAGCCCAAGCATTATAAAAGCTCTACTAGTGTTATCTGAGAGCCTGAACACGGCGGGAGGGAGCTCAGTTGTTTTGGCAAATCACAACTGGGACCAATCACAGGAGGCAGATTTCGGCACCCAGGGACCATTCATGTTATCTCTTCTTCTGTGTAGCAGGTAGGAATGGTTTTGTAGTCAGGGTAAGTTTTTCTAGTTCCTGATGACTGATATTTGCTGAGGAATGGATAGATACGGTGTCATTTGTTAAAATAAATCCTTTCTCTTTCCAATGTCACAGTAAGCTGGTTGGCAAACCCTTTGTCATATCACAGCAGACACTCTTCTGAGTGCACAAGGAAAGGCTGGAATCCCAGCAACTGCTTTTTCCATGTATGGCAAGCTAGTAACCAACCTCACCACCTTGACACTGCATGTCGCATGGAAGCACAGAAAGAGGTTTGGTTTCTCACCAGAAAGTTCAGTTTATACCCCTTGCTATTGAGAAGTTTGTGGCCCAGATTTTGCACCTCTTGTCTTCCTGCTTTCTGAAGTACTATCTGGAACTGGCTGCCTCTGTGTGTCCAAAGGGCTTGTGGCATAACTTAGGTAATAAACACCTCTTTCTTCTCTGTTTTTACCCTTCACACACAGAAATTGCAGGAAAGCCTCTTTCCAGCAGTATCAGGTATCTCCCAGGTTTTTATTATTATAATTATGGGGTTTAGCCTAACTTGTTGAGTATTCCTTTTGATATTGAATTTTCAAGATTTATTCAGGGCACCTTCAATCACACTGTATTACAAGTTCTTGATTCCTGAATGCAATTTTCTTAAAAGGTTAAGTTATAGCACTTATTCTGTAATGACTCATTTTACTTTTCATGCTGCTTCCTGAAATTCAGAGGTCAGTAAGGACAAGGAAACTGTAAATACAAGTAACACCAGTTTGAGCATGAGTCAGATATTCCGTTTGTTAAAATAATCTAATGATAACAATATGTTTCTTCCTTACCATGAGGCAGAAGATTCCAACTCTACAAGGAACTCATTAGTGGCTATCTGACCTCTTGCAGTCAATGAGTTCCTTCGCTAAGGCACAAGTATCAGATGTTTGCAAGAGGGTATGAGAATGTATCCTCAAGGAGAACAGACTTCCTAAGATACGATATCATCCTTTCAGTCAGATAAGTAAGAGAATCAGAGCATGCCTTTGATGTTGTCAGCTTTGGCTTCATCCCTTTAACCACTTCTGAAGATGATCCAGATTCCTCTGGATTGAGTTGGACGTGGGTTTTGGACTTGACATTTGTACACCAAACTTACTATTTAATTTGGAAGATATTAGACACCACTCTTTGTGCAGCACTGGAGGAAAATAGAGGCCAAGAAAACTTTTCCATATAGCTCTTGGTAACCGGGAATCCACAGAGGGAGGTCTGAGTGGGTTCCAGGACTTATGTACAAAATTCAAACTACTTTTGTGTATTATCTCTCAAAGATTCACCTTTTCTCAAAAATGCCTGTCTACAGTTAGGCATACTGACTGCACAATTGACCCTGTTGGTGTGTGTTCACCAGCACTGTCATCTTAGAACTCTTTTGAATCCTAGACTTTCTTTCCCTAGCAGAGTGAGAGATTGCTAACAACATATATATGATGTCCTATGTTCTGTTAGAAAGCTCTGGACTTGCTGGAAGCTTTTCTAGGATTTGCAGCTTTTGGGCCCTTGTTGCAAGTAGAGTTTGGATCATGCAGGAACAGTTAAGATCGTAACCAGCTGAAATATGTTTTCAGTAGAATTTCAGTAAAATTGATAGGAATTTACAAGACACAAAAGTTGTAAACAAGATCAAAACAAATACTTGACAAACTGAACACTTCTCAGCTTTTGGACATTTGTATTATTTCCTCATAAAGTATTTCAAAGTTATCAATTTGCTCAAGTAAAATTCTGATTGGAGAAGCAGTTACAATTTGTCTATGTGAGGCTGGGTTAACTGATGAACTTCCAGTAATTTCAGCAGTATTACACCAGTGTGCTCTAGCTGAAATATCAATGTAGGCTTTGTAAAGTTCACTGATAAAACTACATATTAACAAGAAATAAGTCAAAGCCACAAAGATCGATCTCTCCTACTGTTGCAACCTCCTTAAAATATAAATGTGTTTGGACCTTTGTGACTTGGCTCATGCCATGATATGACTTTGGTCCAGCAGCAAACCTCAGATTTGTACTTCTGCAGCATTCGTAAGTTTTAGCTATTGAACTTGGCTCCATCTTTAAATTTCAATGTTTCTATATGCTCATGTTGCATGGTGTGCAGCTGTCATATAAAACAATTTGTGAAAAGCCTGAGCCATTTAAATGCAACTTCAATGAATTTAAAAGCAGCTTGGGACTTTTTTTTTCCTCCGTTATCCTGGTTTTACATTGACGCTGTTCACTTTAATGCTCTGTTGTTCTTTCGGGGTTACGTTAGTGTAAGTGAGAGAATAAGGGTAATTTACTTAGCTACATACCTTCCCAAAGGACACTTTAAAGTTTTAGCATGTATTCTTCTTCATCTTTTTTTTCCTTTTAATCCTCCCTAAAGCTCAAAACATCCGAGAAGGATGAACAGAGAAAGTTTTTGCAAAGGGTGATCTTTCTTTAGATAACTTATCACCAAGACAGTGGGAGTTTTTTATTCCTTCCACCCTGTCAGTAGGAATTGGCTCCAAGATATGAGAGATTAACTGAGCTTTAATGACAAAGTAACACAAACCAAAAAGAATTAAAAGAAAACAAGACCCTGTGCTCTGATCATGTTAATGCTAATTTTCTTGTTTCTTCCTTTTTTTTTACAAACAAACCTTTTAAAATTACATATTTAAGAGGCTGTTAAGTGGATCCAACCTGTTGTAGAGTTAATCACTTTTCAGTAATCACACCCTATCATTGGTGTCTCAAAAATTATTTAAAAAAAACCTGGTTTCTTGATAGCTAAAAGAAGATGTCAGAGACAACTTGTTGCTGTTTTCCCCATCTTCTTTTTCAAGGTTGAACCATGAGGTAATAAAGGACTGCAAAGGACTAGTCCTTTGTAGTCAGCAAAGGGTGTTCATATAGACACCTTGAGTTAAAATTTCCCATTATTGCTCTGTTAATCACGCCATTCCTTTTGTACTCACAGAGCTCAGGCAGTGTTTCTGACCACCGCATAATTTAAATTACTGGAACACATTAATTCTCACACCAAAACAATGCATCTGGAAATGCAGCTGCTGGGCTGCCTCATTAAACAGCTATCTGACTGAAAGCAGCCAGCCAGATCCTAACACTTGCCCTGGCAGGCAATGGCAGCTCTAGATAGCCATAGGACTTGAGCTCAAAAACCTACCAGAAACATTAACTCAAATTAAGAAGCAGAAATCACCTTAGATCTGCAATGCGTGCATTGTTCTTTGATGGTCTCAGATATGCTACTGAGCTGTTCTGGAGGAATGCTAGCGATACCACAAATTTCTGTGCGGAAATTAGAAAATGCTTGGGGACTCTGATACTTGAGCTGGTAAATACCAGTGGTTCCATCAATTTAAATACCATTGTCCAACCAGGAAATAGAGACATATTGTACGACATGATTATGGGTGACCACATGATCTCTTTCAAAAAAAAAAAGACCCCAAAAATGCTGATTAACACAGCTTAGATTTTGAACATTGAAGAATCCCTAGCAGCAGTTTGTAAATAATAAGGAGGGAAAGAGCTACTGGGAAAGTAGTATGAAATAATAAATAATTTTAAAGACTCAG
This sequence comes from Calidris pygmaea, assembly GCA_003697955.1. Classification (NCBI taxonomy): domain Eukaryota; kingdom Metazoa; phylum Chordata; class Aves; order Charadriiformes; family Scolopacidae; genus Calidris; species Calidris pygmaea. The sequence goes on from QJSC01024120.1 coordinate 707,349, forward strand.
AATGCATATAAATGGCTTGAGTGTTCATTAGTCTGCTCAGTATTTGTTGACTGTTGCTTATCCTTCCTGACAAAAAGTTCTTTCCTGATCGTCATCCAGCTCAGAAGGGCCATAAAGACCATATGCCCTATGCAGTAACATATAGTTGAGGGCGACTCTGAAACAGCCTTTCTAAACTGAATGGTAGCTTTCCCGATCTCCTGGTGGAGGCAGTCTTTGCACAGCACAGACCTAGCACCCAGAGGGGTTTTTTTGTGCATTTGCATAGCTCCAAGACTTGCACTCACAGAAGTCATGATGCAAACTACCAATTGTCATTAATGTAACTCACTCACAAAGACCCACTTTGCCTGCATAAGCCTCTTTAGGGATGACTAGTGGGGAAGGTTGACTGCCAAAGCTTCTTTCAGGTCGGCAACCTGAGCAATATGGAGGTCCCTGCCCCACTTTTCATTAGTCCACACCTGTGCAACCGCACTGATTGTCCTCTGGGGTCATGATCTCCCAGCAAGCCATCTCAAGTGATGGGAGGGGTGCCCATGGAGAAACAAGGGCCTGAACAGGGTCACTGGTGAAACCCTGAGGCCAAAAGCTCAGAGAGGCTAAACAGTCACCCCAGGAACCATAGAAACCAGTTCCTGTGGGTTAGATGGGTCCGTGGTGCCCTGAAGGTGCATCTCATGGTCTTTTATCAAGAGCACCATCCCACCAACATCCGGTTGTGGCCTTTGGAGGACAAGGAGCTCCTACCCAAGCATGGATAAGAGTCTGGCTTGTAACTGAGGCCAGCACAACTGTCAAGGAATCTCGTGATCAAACCTCTGAGCCCAGGGAATAGCTCTGGAGCTGAAAGCAATGTTTTCTTTATGGATGCTGCAGCAGAGAGGACCTTACTTTTGTTTTTCCGGGTCTTTTGTGTTAGGCAAGAAATGCCAGAAACAGAACAATGTAAAACTACCTGCTGGACCATCTTGGTGCATACGCAAAACCATAACGGCTTTGCCGTTAAAGCCAAGAAATGCCTCCTCATAATGGTGTGACAGCATCAGCAGCCATCAGCAGCAAGGGGACCAGAATGGGGGGAGCCTGGCGCCTCGCAGGGACAGCCCAGCCCATCTGAGCACATCACCAGCAAACCACAGGCAGGAAAACACCAAGGCAGCCTTAAAGAACACAGCGTTTCACTGCACAAGCTCATTTAAGCTTTCCTCCCCCGCCCCCTGCTAATGGGTGTCCCAGTCATCAAGGCAGTTTGGAGGTTAATCATGAGTGTAAGAAAGTAGTATAATTGTATGCCAAGGTCCAAACACTCAAGGGATAAAAAGCACTGTTCATTCCAGGAACATTTTAGCAACTGTTGACTGGTAGAAAGTAAACAGATTTCAAAAAGTGTCAGCATGCCATACCACTGCATGCCATTCCAAGATGAACATTGTTTCTAAATATATTTCCTGTGAGTGGAGGAGGAAAACAAATCTAATTTTAAAGAAATAAAACCAAACCAGATGTGCACAAGAGTGCTTTAAGCTTTTTTTTTTTTTTTTTTTAAATAAAGGTTTTTCTTTACTTCAGAAGTGCCAATAAATGTAATCTGAAAGCTACCATGGCATTCGTTACCGCCCTGTTTAGTGCCCCTGCTACCCTTTGTAGCTGCACGCATTTGCCAGTTTCTCTGAACATGTAACTGAGTGAGAGAATGCAGCAAATATTTAAAACTGATGAAGGCCTTTTAGACTTATCAAAACCACTTGTGCTTTCATGGTTGTGCAAGGTGTGATGTTGAGCTTTGGCATATTATGAAAAATAGCTGACGGTACATGTAACTCATTAGACTATTGCCAAGAAACATAAGCTAAATGATCTTTACGTTGAGGGCTGTATGTCTGCTCAGTTCACTGCTAGTAGACAGTTCTGGGCTGTTTTTACATGCAATTAAAATTCCTGATTGACAGATCTCCTGTTTGTTAATGGTCAATTCCATTACACATACTACCCTATCATATCCAGTATTGGAATATGAGTGACTCTAAGTCAGAAAGTATTATTGCTGGTCTTTGATTGGAAAACAAAGGCTTCTTTTAAACAGGAAAAAGCTTTAGGTAAGTGTGAATGTTTGTTCAAATTCCTTTTTTTCTTTTCACAGGTGGGAACGAGCATGTCAGTTCTTGCAGGTTGTCTTGTTTCCTTGCTTCTTGACTCCTTCATTGAGATTGAGACTTTGGGGATATGGCCCTGGGATGCTGAAGGTACTCGTCCCAGCTGAGATTTTAATTGGCTTTCAAATGCCAAAAAATGGTCAAATCAAACCACATGACACAAAGATGGAATTTCCAGATGCTTGCACGGAAAGAGGTATGGCAAGAAACCGAAGGCCACCAGAGGAAAAAAAAGGAAATGCAGAGTAATTCCCTTGCTGACCCTCTCATAAGAGTTATACAATACTTGTTTGTGATTTTCACTTCCTTCCCACAAGACAGGTCATACAGACATGTATGCGTGCAAACACAGACACCAACACAGACACGCACACACACATCATTACTTTACCATGACCATATACCCAGTCTTAGCAATTGCCCATACAAATGACTGTTTGTACTAAAAAGCCATCTGTGAATTGTAATTTTGCACACACGGTAATTATGTGCAAATTACAGAAATGCATATTTATGAAGTTTTGACTTTCTGTACATCCATTCAGGTTAGGGATCAATCTGTGAGAGTGGAAGATGGAAATTTGTATTTAAGATACTCCTGTCTCTTGTAAAACTCAGAGGATAAGGTTAAGGAAGAAATGTTCCAGATGGTGTGATATTGGCATCCTGATTAATGTCATACTAGCAAGAAAGAGTTTTTTACCATGATAGCACCGCAGCAGGCCGAGATGGGAATGCCAGAAGAGTGAACTCTGTTACCACAGGTCTGTAATTTCTTTCGAGTGAGAAGACTGCTTCCTAATAAAGCACATGGTGACCATAAAGCTGCCGATACCGTAGTCATTAGCCAAAAGGTCAAGAATCCATTAGCAGCTGCCACTGCAGAAAGCCATAGGGCCAGTAGCTATGAGACACAGCAGCCTTACAGAGACCTGCAGACGACACAGAGCATCTGATAAGAATCAGGCTTTGCAGCTTCTAATCCCATGTCCCATGATGGATGACATAACCTTGCTATTGATTAATGCTTCCCAGGGCTTGGTTCACGTCAGGTGGCAATGGATCAATAGCTTTCCAGCTTTTAATGCAGCAGCTAAACTCCTCATCGAGATTAGCACATACAGCCACTAGAAACAAGTCCCTTTTCCTGTGCTCTTTTGTTATTCTTTTTGACAGGTATGCTACCAAGTCCTGACCTTCATTGTGTCTTTAATTACAGATGGCAGGATACAATTCCTTGCTGTTAGACAGGCAGCATACTGTAGCTATTTAATGATCACTTTGCCTTGCCCAAGCTTTTCTCTCCAGCATACAAGAAGTACCTGCACTGAGCTAGAAATGCATTTCTCTTTTCCCACACCCTTCACTCTTCTTCTCCCTTCCACCAGATTGTACAATTCAAGACAAGGAAGCAAGATGGTATCCCTCCATGAACAGACAAATAAACTTAATTCAAGCCCATAACTATGATGGTGGGAGGCAATGGACACTGGCAAATTTCTTCACCTGTCTAGCAAATAAGCCTAAGAGCAAGTGGAGAAAAACGATACCTTCCTTAAAAGGAAAACCATACAAAGTGCTAACAAAGAGTTAAGCAAATTTGCATTACTGTACTTATGTGCAAGCCTAGTGTGACTGCAGGCCGCCCCCGAGCAGTGCTTGGGTGGTCCTCTACAAATTCGAATGCAGCAATCTATTAGTGGTATCTAGCAGTGATTTATGCAGCTGTCAAGCTGCCTTCATCAGTACAAGTGAATTGTGGGCACCATCAACTAATGCAGACTCCTTCATAGTGTCTAAAGTAAACGAGGGCCAAATTAAAAGAAAAACAGCCCAAGGTACCACCCACTCATCTTCTCAGTTCTTTAATGACAAGTTCCCTCTGCAGAAAAAACATACAGCTGCTCATATGAGACCACACTTACAGAGACCCCACTGTCTAATCACAGACAGCCCGTGAAAGTTAGCTTTCAGGGGCTTGGTTGGAGCAAGGAGAACAGGAAAAGTTGGCAGAGTTCCACCAAAAACTAAAACAGTATTGATGGCAAATAAAATTGACACAGGACCAAATCAGTTAGTTTTCATAACAAATACTGATGCATTATTTTGTCAGAGAATAATATGAACCATCTGATGATGATATAATACACCCTTGTAGTGTGCGACTGTGTCTTTGTTTTCAATAGGAACCCATGCTATAGGGTATCTTGGTCCAGCCACAAACGCTAGTCCTAGCTGGCGGCCAACCCAACCAAGCAACCTCAGTTTTGCTACTCTGGATGCACAAATACACTGGTGCTTTGCAAAGGGGCAGAACAGCATCCCTGAGTCATGCGTGGGCAAAATGCCAGTCTTCACAGTCATTTTTGACTAGTTTATGTGAAAATGGAGTGAGAAATACTTCTTGCCCGAAATACTGTCAATGAACAAAAGAATCAGAAAAGCAGGCCTGTGCACACATGCACTCTCACACTTTTTGGAAAAGATGCTTATATTTTATTCCAAACTGAGAAGAAGTTGTTCCTGGAAAGACCAGAAATTTGACCACTCTGAGGCATAATTAATCATCACTGGTTTTGATGTAACAGAAAATAATACTTTCTGCATAAAATTACAGTCTTTCTTCACAATTACACATGAACTTTCAAGAGTCTTGCACTCTCTTGAGCCAGCAGAATGGAGGGAGCTTGTGATAATAGGGTCTGCCTATGGTTCAGCTTTACAGAGAACATTTTTAATATTGGACTTATTAATGTGGCAGAATGAAGAAATCACTTGTGGACACTGGTGGGGAAAAGAGCTGTCCAAGCAAAATTAACAGTCCCATTCTGCACAAAATTATCTAAGTCTAGACAATCTGGCTGAAGACTAATCTGTGCTTGACTAAAATAAGTGTAATGACCACTGAACCCCAGTGGTTCCAGTTGGACTTTCATCAGACTGCAACACCTCTCATACCACAGCCCCTTAAGAATATGCCACTCACGTAGGATTCAAACAGGGCCTGAGTTGATCTTGTCCTCAATTTTTCCAACAATTTGCTCTGAAGCGGAGTGATATGCCACAGTGCTTAGCAGCGTCCTTCCTCAGGCAGTCAGCATCTCAAGGACCAGCCCGGGACAGTGAAATGAGGAAAATGGTGCTTAAGCGAAAGTCCTGTGCTAAACAAAAGGAGACCGTTATCTTCAGAGTCATTTCACCAGCACTGAAACTCCCAGTGCTGCCAGAGGCAGGAATTCCTTAATTGTCTTAATACTCATGCCGTGATATTAAGGGTTTTGTGTCTACAGACTCTGAGAACTTTTGCTGCCAAGTACAAATGTCCTTAAAGGTCTGTACCCTGTGCTATTACACTGCTCTTTGGGACATTTCCTTTATCTCTGACACTGAACATGGTATTGAACAGCTGCAGGGGCTGTAATAGTGATTGTGGCCAGCTTTCTCTTTTGTGATTCCCCTCTTTTTTGCTTTATTGTTCAGTCCTGAATTACTGAGCTTTGTCCTAGCCTGAAAACTGCAAGTATTTCTCTTCTCTCCCAGGCGGGCCTCAGATATAACAGCACAAAAGAAATCTCCAAGCCATCCTAATTTTAGAAGGCGCTCATTTGCTGGACAGTTCCCCAGTGACCCTACACGGAGAGAAAAAAGGAGCTGGAAAAGGCACTTGCTGCGGTTTTGAAGCCAGCAGAAGCGACGAAGGGTCCTGTCTCAGTGCATTTGGTGTGCGGCTAGAGAGGGCAGTTGACTGAAGCATATGCAAATACCAACAGGCCAAAGTACCCCAGAGTGTGGCCCGCAATTGCCTTCTCATATTTGAGACTATGGGCAAAGCTGAGCAATGGCAAAGGGCTTTTTTTGCCATTGAACTTAGATGTCAAGAAATTTTTTCCTTGTAGAAGGAATTCTAACGGACAATCTGGGTGCTTTGGTGTTGGTTTTACTTTATTTATTATCAGATGTGTTTATCATGACTCATGGACTGCAGATAACACTTGTTGTCCTGACATCATGAAGACACTGTCAGGGTTGGCCAGTTGTGGGTGGTTCCTACACCGATATAAAAATGGGGTATCTGTGAACTAGATCTTGCAGGACAATAAGAGCTCTGCCTCCAGACTGCAATTAAATCCTTAGGAGCATAACCCTCTGACTAACTAGTGTTGGCAGTAGCAGAGACTGTGTCTACTTAAGGTGATGGGTTCTCGTTAAGACAGGTCTTGTGCTTCCATCCAGAGATCCAGAAAAAGTGAGACCCTCTCTGAGTGTCTTTTGTAGAATAGTTAAATACATTGGTAACACAGTTATATGAAGGACAAAATAAAGAAGTAAAACACCCTTTCCCTTTGGCAAAAGTCTGTGAACTTCATTCTTGATGCACTGGAGCAATTATACAGTAATCAAATTATTTTCTACCACATCATTTTCCCATTATCCAACCATTAATGTATTTGTAAATACTTAGTAAATCAGACCTCCTCAAGAAGAGGCCTTATAGAGATATCAGTCTGGCCTGTGACTAAACTATTGCAGAAGTCAACATGGGAGTATGTAGGCCCACGGGACCCTTTTGTACCTGAGAGACATGTTCTGGGCAACACCTTTCCATGGCCAGTGATTCCAGCCATCTATAATAAAGAAGGCAACCCTCATTAAAACCCACACTGTTTTGCTGCTGTCTCCTGGGACATCCACAAAGGTCCTAGGTCCTTTGCTGGAACAGATGAAAGAAGGTAAGTTACATGGTTCTTGCAGTGCCATATATATGTGTGTCTATTTACATAGTCCGGCAAGAGAAGCTGGGATGTCAAATTTTAGGATTCATTATTCATACCTACCAGATCTGCAATACAGCAGAGATTTAAGAATAAAGCCATCAATATGACCTGGGCTGAAAGATGAAACCACATATTAACTTCATTTTATACTTCTTGGAGAGCTGTGTTATTTGTCATGATTGTATTTATTCAGGTGTTCATTCTTCTCTACAAAAAGAGAGATGGTTGGCTTATGTGGATGCTGTAAGTGCTATAAATTGCAATTTGGTGAGTTTTAAGCATGTTCTTGAACATCCTGCCAGGTCACAATTCTGAATAACACAGATTCAAACTTTAACAACAAGGTAAATCTCTTTGTGAATGAAGAAAAAGGTAAAATGTATGCATCTGCACCTGCATTTGTGCGTCTTTGTGTGACAAGGGGATGGAAGTTCAGGAGCATGTCCATATTGCACAACAGAGATCAGCGTAGAGATCCCTGAAGCCCTGATGGCACTACATCCCAGACCAAGGAAGAGCATAGCTATGGCAGTATAGAGTCATGCTTGGGCTACCTAGCCATGCTACAGTGTAAGACTATTTAGCCTGGTTGTTTGATAGTAGCAATACTGCCTGCAAGAGAGTACAAGGTTCAAGGTGATTTGGGAGAGGTTCACAGATCTTTACCATGACTGCACTGGGCGGCTTGGGTCAGCTAGATGACGTTCATGGTAGAGTGAATCAGTATGTCCTAACCAAGAGTGTCCAAACCAGAGAACAAAAAGAGAAGAGTAATTAGTAGAGAGAGAGTGAAACTATGGCATCCCTTGAAATCTCACCTGGAGCATTAAATGGTACCAGTGCTCAGAGGCAGATATGATCAGAGCTGATGTGGTCACAAAAACCAGATGACCTTAAATAGGGAGATGCACTGGAAGGACCTCAAACAGATGGATATACCTGAAAGAAAAGGACTTCCAAGAGATGTGCTAAATAAAATAATCTTTTTTAAAGGAAAATAATTTAGAGCATAGGAGGAAAAGTCTTACTCTTGGAAAGAGTACTCTTGGCAACACAAGCAGATATAATGGATGAAAGTCTAACTCACCATGTTGAAGAGATTAAACTCAGCAGCAGCAAAAGGAAAGGAAAGGAAAGAAGGAGTAAAGGGGGCTGAATTCAGTATGAAGTACGTTTTCAGGGGACAGAGAAAGATGCCTAATGAGAAAAGTAAGGCCAGAAAAGTTTGTCAAAGTTTCCACACCAAACAATTTGTTCAGCCAGCAGAACTGTAAATCAGAGACTTTTTTATTTTTGGCACAGATATAAATGAAACCTTCTAGTCAGGAAAACATTTTTCATTATGTGCTGTGTAACCTCCCATTTGTAGAGACATGTTATAACCAGGACTAAAAAACTCTCTAGAATGTTCGATAAAACAGTCTAATTTTACCCATAATCCCGTAGCAGCTCTATTGATATCTCATCTTCTCTGCAGCTTCACTTCATCATGTTTGTTTCCCACAACACCATACTCAAATGAAACAAGAGGTTCTGGCATCTTTCCAGAAAGTTAAGTCCATAAAAATATATTTTGCATTACTTAAAAATGGTTTGCACTATCCCACTAAAAGCAAGCACACAGATAGATGATTTAATCTGTTAAAAGGACAGAAATAAGCTTGGACTTGTGAATTTACATCTGAATACAGAATACTTTCTTCTAAGAACTAATTGTACCTCAAAAGGCATATAAAATGAAAAGAGGCTTCTAAACATAACTGTTTTATGAGTGTATTCCAGAGCAGCAGCAGGATGAGAATACCAAAAATAGTCAGGGCTCTAAGTACTTTGTTAAGAAGCACTTTAAGTCTTCAATATGTTTATTATTTGCACCACACCACACTCTCATGAAGTAAACAGACAACTCTTAATTTAAAACATTTTTCTTCTTGGAGCAGCTACGGTAGCTCTCATTCACGTAAGTATATGTACATATTTTTCTCCAACAACTCTGCCCACTAGAGATGCTGTTATATTTTGACAAACAAAACAGATTTGGGTTCAACTCCAAATACCTTCCTATAGTCACAACGTTATCTTGTGCCATTCATGACCCCAGCTCACAAGGACTTAACCCTGGACTTTGGGCTGCTCATACCAGTCACACTAAACACAAGGTATATACAGCCAGCCTCTGCCTCCGTTTCCCTTGTAACCCATCTCAGGCATTTTCAGGCAGATTGCAGTGCAACCCTTGGCCTCAGAACATGCCACCTAGCAGGGGCTCGATCCCCTAGCAAGCCATAATAGGGAACAGCCTCTTGGGTTGCAGCCTATGCTGCTTCCTCATCCCATTATATGGTGTCTCATAATCTCAACCCCATCCTCCTATCCCAAAGGTCTTATACACTAACAAGGATGAAACTTGAGAGGCTGGTGCTTATGGGAGTGTGGGTTTCATTTCTGTTTCAGCTTCTCCGGGAATCAGCAGTGATTCCTCCACCTCCCTCCCCACAAAGTGGACACAGCACCCCTCTGAGGTTTCTGTGATGCTCTTCAGCTCCCTCATGTAGCACAGAACCACCAGTGGCACAGAACCACTTCGTGCCAGTGAGATCCCAGCAGTACCCTGAAGGATTACCTGAAGGTAAGTTATATTGCTATAACTTACCCTAAACAGTCAACTTTGCAGCAAGGCCTGTGTCTCTGTTACTTCATTTTCTCAGGAGTGCTACTACTTCCCCAGTGCTGGCAGATATCACAATGCCTGAGAAGATGTTGGTATGTTGGCCAAAAAAATCAACCCAACATGAATGCCTGTTAATCAGTATAGTTTCCTCTTGTGGAGAACCATCTTAAGCTGTGAAAGAAAATGTCTGCTAATACAATAAATGTTTCTGCAGATCTGAGGTATTTAAAGGGAACAGATGGAGTATGTCTTGCCGTACCGGAGAAGACCTGTCAGGAGGCTCTAGAGACAGAGCACAAAATGACTGAGACCCTTCCATGGGTAAAGAAATGTTTTTTGTTTAAATCTGAAGCAGCTCAGAGAAGTAATGACTGACCCAAGGCACTGGTTTCCTCCCATTCAAGGAGATTATTTTAGTGCTTTAACTGGTTTCAGAATATATGCAATGGTAATCTTGTCCAAAATACACCAAGACCAACCTCCAAGCTGCTAGGTGGTATTGCAGTACAAATATTTTCTTTTACATGGATGTGCTTTTTGCCAGAGTGTGTCCTCTCCCTCTCCAAGCAGCCAAGCAGAGGCTGCATGATCAGCCTGAAAATTGCAGGAACCGATTCACACAAATACTGGCAGGCCTTCCTTGGACCTGTGTCGTGATCTAAGCAAGAAATTGTCTTCAAAATTCAACTTTTCGGTTCTTTTCAGCTCTTAGAAATGATGGGTTAAACCATCCTGGCTAGGGAAAACGAACTTACTGTGCAATAACTCCTGGTTTTCTCTTAGGTTACACAAGGCAGGAAAAAGAATCATATTTACAGTTGCTGGTTGGGAGAGGGCTGGTGATACTATTGGTGATTTATGCCATTTGTCTTTCTGAAAGAACTTTCATTACCAAAGGTTGAGATAGAAACTTTCTAGTAAATTTCTTGAGTGAGTAACTGTAGAAGTGGTGAGTGACAGCAAAATCTAGCAAAGCTTGAAAGCTGTTTTGAAGTGGGTGTCAACTTTCCAGCCAGGTCTCCAGCTCCACGCAGGGCAGTGAGATGCTCCTCTGCCCTGGCATGGGCTCATGTCTGGGGCTGAGTGCACACGGGCAGCTCATTGCTGCCAGTTGGATCTCATACCTCTCTGGGTAGCAGGTATAAATCTCCAGAAGGAAGAGGCACACTTGACATTTGGTGGGTGCAGCCCCTTGTTTCACTTCTGTGAGATGAAGGGGAAGGTCACAGAGCACTCATGAGCTACTGCTAAAACTTGATGATCAGTCTTGATGTTCTGTGAATCTTGGAGTGAGGCAAGGACCAAAGATGTATGATAAAACCCATAATCCAGATCACCTACTTAAGGCTTTTCAAATTCTGATGTTGATTTTTGTCATGTGGAAATGGCAGTACTGAATTAGCTAAGACTGCTTCTCTAGGATGCTATGGATAAGTTGGGGAATGTTTTGCGGAAAAAACAAAACAATGTTTACTACAGATAGATTAAAAACAAGAGTGAAAGTGTTTACAGTACAAAGGCATTATGAAAGAGAGGAAGCCGAGTACTGAAAAGACAATGGCAATGCAGTTAAAGAAACAGTATTACCTGGTCAGCTATGATGTGCCATTTATTCTATTTCACTCCTACTTTCTCTCTTCTCTCCTCCAGTCTCTCAGCTGCCAAGATAATCACCATTTTTCCTACGCTCAGTCCATGTGACTCAAAATTACTTACTGATATGTAGCCATGGAGTTCTTTGGCACATCACTGAAAAATATCTTCACACCCAGTCCACAGTCGAAAAAAAATATTTGTCAAAGAAATTTCTTCTATACTAAAGACATTTTTCCAAATAATTTTATTTCAGTTTTCTGTCTTTGTGGTGATAAGGAGGGTGAAAATACTGGCATGAGCATACATGCCTCCCAAATGTCCTGTGGCAATTGTACATAGCAGAATCACTGAACCACAGTGTGCCTAAGAGAGCAACCGCTGTAGATCCTCTAGTCTAACTCCTGCTCAGAGAAGGGTCACCTAGAGCTCAGGGCCATGTTCAAGGATGGAGACACCACAACTCCTCTAGGCAAATATTTCAGCAAAAAAGTTTTTTCCTGCATTTAAGGAATTTGAATTTGTGCCCATTTCCTATTGTCCTGTCACTGAACACCACTAAGAAAAGCCTGGCTTTGTTTTATTTGTGCTCTCGCATCAGGTATTTATGCACACTAAGATCCCCTCTGGGGTCTTCTGTTCCACTGGCTGAACAGTCCCAACTCTCTCAGCCTCTCCTCATATAGGAGGTACTCCAGTTACTTAATCATCTTCATGGCCTTTCAGTGGACCTTCTCCAGTATTCCCATGTCTCTTTTGAACTGGATCCAGCACTCCAGATATGTCTCACAAGTGCTGAGTAACGGGGAAGGATCACCTCTCTCAGCCTCCCAGCAACGTGCTTCCTGGGAAGCCTTCTTTGCTGCAAGGGATCATGGTCAATCTGATGTCTACCTCAGGCCCTTCTCTGCAGAACTGATTTCCAGCAAGTAGGCTCACAGTGTGTGCCTCAGGTTGTTCCTCCCCATGGGAATTACCTTGCACTTCCCTTTATTGAACTTCATTAAATTCTTTTGAGCCCTTTCCTCCAGCCTGTCATGGTCCCTTTGAATGGCAGCACCACCATCTGGTTTGCTAGCAGCTCCTCCCAATTGTGTATCATCTGCAAGCTTGGTGAGGGTGCACTCTGTCCCAGTTATCAGCAAACTTTTAATCAGCACTGGTTCCAGTATTGATGCTTGGCACACATCACTAGGGACTGGCCTTCAACCGGACTTCGTGTCACTGATCACAATCCTTTGATCTCAGAAGTTCAGGAAGATTTCAATCCACCTTGACGTTCACTTATCTGCCCATACTTCATAAACTATTCTATTAGGGTCTTATAGGAGACAGCATCAAAAGCCTCTCCTGACATCAAAATAAAAGAACTCCAATTTTTCCATTGAGCCAGCCATTTCATCGCAGAAGGCTATTCTGTTGGTTAGGAGTGATTTCACCTTCCTAAGTCCATGCTGACTACTTCCAGTCATCTTCTAGTCTATCTTGGGATAGATATGCCCATGACAAGCTGTGAGATGACATGCCACAGGAACAGGGTGCTAGCAAGGGCCCTCAACCTACTGCTCTGAGAGGAACTGTCCTGAGGAACCTGAACATACAGAAGTCTATGAGATCTGAGAAGACGCATCCCAGAGTCCTGAGAAAATTGGCTGATGTAGTTGCCAAGCTGCTCCCCATGATATCTCCATGAAGAGTTGTGGCAGTCAGATGAAGTCCCCAGTGACTGGAAAAAGGAAAAAATTGCACCCGTTTTTCAGAAGGGTAGAAAGGGGGATCCTGGGTACTACCAAACTGTCAGCCTCACCTCTGTGCCTGCAAAGATCGTGGAACAGATCCTCCTAGAAGGAATGCTAAGGCACATGGAGGACAGGGAGGTGATTCGAGAGAGCCAGCATGGCTTCACCAAGGGCAGGTCCTCCCTCACCGGCGTTCTGGCCTTCTATGATGAAGTGATTACATCAGTGGACAAGGGAAGAGCTACAGATGTTGTCTATCTGGACTTCTGTAAGGCCTTTGGCACAGTCCCCCGCAACATCCTTCTCTGAATTGGAGAGATACAGATTTGATAGGTAGACTGTTTGGTGGATTGGAAATTGGTTGGATGGTCACATCCAGAGGGTAGTGGTCAACAGCTCAATGGTCCAAATGGAGATCAGTGAGAAGTGGTGTCACTCAGGGGCCTGTACTGAGACCAGTGATGTTCAATATACCTTCATCAATGACATAAAAGGGGATTGAGTGCTTCCTCCACAAAGTTGCTGACAACACCAAGCTGAGTGATGCAGTTCATATACCTGAGAGACAGCATACCATCCATGGGGACCTGGACAGGCTCAAGAAGTGGGCCCATGTGAACCTCACGAGGCCCACAAGGCCAAGTACAAGGTCCTGCAATAGGGTTGGGGCAACCCCAGGTATCAATACAGGCTGAGGGATAAAGGGATTGAGAGCAGACCTGCCAAAAAGGGCTTGGGGGTACTGGTGGATGAAAAGCTGGACATGAACTGACAATGTGCTCTCGCAGCCCAGAAAGCCAACTGTGCCCTGGGCTGCATCAAAAGAAGCATGGCCAGCAGGTCGAGGGAGGTAATTATATCCCTTTGCTCCTCTCTGATGAGACCCCACCTGAAGTACTGCATCCGTCTCTGGAGTCCTCAGCACAGGAAACACATGGACCTGTTGGAGCAGGTTCACAGGAGGGCCATGAAGTTGATCAGAGGGCTAGAGTACCTCTCCTATGAAGACAGGCTGAGAGAGGTGGGGTTGTTCAGCCTGGAGAAGAAAAAGCTCAGGGACAACTTACTGCAGCCTTTCAGTACTTAAAGGGGCCCACAGGAAAGATGGGTCAGGCTGTTCAGTAGGGCCTATTGTGATAAGACAAGGGGTAGTGGTTTTAAACTAAAAGAGAGAATATTAAGACTAGGTATAATAAAGGAATTTTTTTCAGTGAGGATGGTGAAGCACTGGTTGCCCAGAAAGGTGTTAGATGTCCCACCCCGGAAACACTCAAGGTCAGGTTGGACAGTGCTCTGAGCTGCCTGATCTAGTTGTAGATGTTCCTGCTCATTTCAGGGGGTTTGGACTAGATGACCTTTAAAGGTGTCTTCCAGCCCAAACTATTCTATGACTCTGTTCTATGATTCTTGTTCCTAATATACTTGTACACAATTAGTAGCCAGGTATCTCACTGTAATTGATAGTTAATCAGAAACTTGACAAATCAATAAATTGTGCCAAAGAACTAAAATCATCTGGAAAGTAAATGATAAAGAACTTTGTTAGATTGCTGACAGTGTTCAGGTACTTCCTGTGCTTCATGATTTTTACTACGTTTTATATCTAGTGAAAATAATATGACAAGTTCAATTCAGTTTCCATAGCTGATCACGTGTTTTCTTCTAGCCTTCATTCTGTGTGCTTCTCATGGGCTTTCTCTCCTGGACAAATACATCTTGGACGACTTTCTAACTGCTCAGCTTCAGCTAGCAGATTGGAGAGTGTTTCTACAGTATTACAGCCTGCAGTGGGATAAGAAAAACAGTGAGTCCTTCCTAACATGAATTCAAAAAGCTCAAGAAGAAAATGTAATTTACTTTAAAGCCTCCCATCTCTTGGGAAAGTGATCCAGATAGGCTATTGTATAAAATACTCACCATCCTTTATCTCCCAATTTAACACTTACACACAAATATTTTAATGTAAAATAATGTCTGCCACTGCCATTGTTCCCAGCTCCATTCTGCAAGGACAAGCATTTTCTGCAAATGCTTAACAAAATTTCATGTACCTTTGGGAACCTTAGGGAGAATTTCATGGATTAGGGGTGGCCTTTGCTGTTTAGCACTGTGATATCTGAAGTGCCCATGAACATTCACCAATACATGCTGTTATGAACCCCGAGCATTACAACAGTATCAAGAGCAAGGGATTTTTAGGTACCTCTAAGATATGCTGTAGCTGCAGGAGGTTTCAGGGTCGCAGCTTTGGAATGGGCACTTTAGTTCTAATCTAGGCATCAAAATCCATTTGAAAATGGTCTGAGATGTGCTGTTGTCTGTTCCTGACACCAGCCTGGAGGCACACTTGGATGCAAACAAGAACTTGAATAAGCTGTGCTTCTGCATTTCAGTTACCAAAAGCCTTTTTTGCCTTGAGTACCTAAGAAGTGCTTGAGCAATGCAAGATCCAAATGACTCCTTTAAGAACTGCAGTCAATACATACAAAGCCTTGCTTCTGCAATGTAAGATAATGGGTGCCACTAGAGGTCCTTCCATATGTTTCAAAGGATCTTGCCCTGCTGCTAAATACAGCACTAGTCTATCTTTCGTGCGAGAGTCTTCGTCCTTGTGAGAGAGCAGATCTGATGCTGATTGTTCTCTGACTGTAACTAGGACAAGTGAATGCTCTGTTTCTTATCAGAGTGTTGGTATCTGTTCCTTCTTTCAGAGAGCTCATCCAGCTGGCTCATGGCTCTCACAGCTCAGCCAAGAGGGTGGGGGGAAGGGGATTAGCCCAATAGTTTCAGTAAATTACACACATTCATCAGCCCCTTGACGTCTACACTCAAGTTCTTGCCTTTTATGGCAGGCCCAGGGAAAATGATATAATGGTATGCCATACAGCATGTGTACATAGCAAGCTGGGGATATATTTCATATATCTCTACTAGCCTTGTTTTGCTAAAGGAATTTTGAATTTATAGTCTGATAAGAAATTTCACTACAAAGGATAACTGGATCTCTGTCAGAAGTTCTGTGCTCTGTCAGAGCAAAAAAAAAAAGAAGAAAGAAAGATAGGCGTGGGCTACTGAAGGAAGCCCTCATCCATATAGAAGTGTGCATGCACTGTCCATAAAGTTCTGCTCTTGATACCAGTAGCAAAAATTATCATTAAAACTGGGATTTTACTCTGGCCCTGTGATAGAAAATGAATTTGCATAGCTGTTATTGTTTCATGCAACAACCAAAAAAGAGTGGGTTTTGAATTAAATGATAGTAGAAAGACACCATTGTCTTCATGTGGAGTGGGCTATTGTGAAAAAAACTTGCTAAATTAAATCCTTAGCACTGTTTCCAGATTTTAATGTGAGTTTTGGGAGGGGTGGGAGATTTCTCTTCATACATTCCAACAAGTGTTGAGCTTTCTTTTGTGTTACGGTGCTCTGATCATCTGGCTTTCTCCATAGGACTTCAGTGGAACGTCTCCAATTTCTGCTAAATACGGAATTGGCCAAATAAAGTTGCACAACTTTGCAAATTGAGAATGATCATGCCTAAGTGTGTGGGCATTTGGGATCTCATCCAAATGAATCCAAAGAGGAAGTTGTATGGGCCTGATTCTCACCTCACTCTTTTTCTGTCACCAAGTTATGCTGCTATAAATCAACAATGGGTGATTTATTTTCTTGCTAGATTCTTTGCATAGATAATAGCAGCTCAATGCATTGAGCACTACCATTTAACACATCTTCTACCAAAGAAGCCAGAACTCTCAGTACCACACCTTTAAAAGTAGAAGGAAAAGTAGAAGAAATGCAAGGCTTACTCTTACATGTTGTTGTGCCCTAATTGATATGTTAGTTTGCTTTCATCCCATACAGCAGTTTAAGTGGATGAAAAAGGAATGCATTTGGGTTGCCTGACTGCTACTCATAAACATGAAAGTGCCAAGCTACGTAGCATAAGCTTCTTGAGAAGGCGCTAAGGTTGTACAAGTGGTGACTTATGAACAGTTTTCACCACACCGATCATCCAAACATAGTATAGGCAACTTCACTTTCTGAAACTAATTAACAGGAATTTGTGGCTGAAATTAGTGGTTCTCAAAAGACTTTCCCACCATAATCTTCTGTAATCCTTCTTCTTCAAACTACACTATTCATTATGGGACATATCCTGTGTAAGGTGAACCTACGCAAACATCCATAGGACTACAATTTTTGAACCTTGCCGTGGATTCATAGCAGGATTTGGGTGAGGGGAAGCTGGATTTGTTCAAATCCATACATTTCCACACTTTAGGACCTGCAAATCCATGTAAACTGTTTCTGACACATAGCTGGCAAACCTGTTCTGGATAAAATTAGGAAGGGCTCACACAGCTCTGTCATACAATCTTGCTTTTTCACCATAGTAAATAAAATTTCCTTTGTCTCTTCTGCACTCTGAAAGGTCACTAAAAACACAGATTCTTTTTAAGCTAGGTTGTCTCAGAATGGTCATCCCTCAGTAAATCTGCCTGAATTTTTCCACTGATATTTTTCAGCCTGAGTTGATAGACTTCTAGAAATACGGGTTGGAAGGGACATCTGGACATCATTGAGTCCACCCTCCACCTCAAAGCAGGATTATTGCCAGCACTAGACCACGACAACCCCCTCTCTGCTGTTATTTTTTGGAAGTCAGATTATCCCACCATGGTGTCTTACAACCACAAAATAAAACAGAAGAAGAGGAAAAGTCTCAATGAAGACAGAAGAGGAATAGTTTGGTCTGGATTTTAAGACTGTTTCTTGCTCTCTGTCATCAAGAATCTCTGTGTCCAGTGATAGGCAATTAGGGAATGGGCAGGTCAAACTTGCATCATGAGGCTGCTGAGAGAACAGTTGTAAGTGTCCACCACGGAGAAGAAAAATGAAAATAAAACCCAGCTAATGTATGTAACAAGCTCCAGTTACCGGATCAGCAGAAAAACATCCTTCCTCCAAGATTTATATCCCACATGAATAACTTACTGCTCTTTTGGAAGAAATGACCTAACCTGGGACAGGACAGCAAGAGTGAACAAGTCATCACTCACAAACTGTGGCAGAAATACTTGGAATGAAAAATAGTAGAAAACAGCCCAGATCCTTTTTCCTTCAAATAAGCAGTCTCATCTGATTAAAGGGCAGGTGAAGAATGCTCTATTTAGAAATATGAAAATGTGGTGGGTACCATCTGAAGGATTGCTTCCCTGTGAGAGCTTTTCTTGGAGATGGCTGGCACAGCAGTACAGGTTGGTGTGCTGGCCCGATACTGTGGCTTGTCACACTGCAGGCAGGACCAACACCCTGAAGGGTGAAAAAACAAGGCAAGCTTGCAACCCTGGTGGCAAAAAAGTCAATCTTTCTGGAGAAGGCAGCAGGATGGTCATTAGCAGAACTGCACCAAACTACCTTGGTCCCCAGCAGCCCTGTCCTGCTCCTTCACTCCAAGTGATTCCTCCAGCACTCAGCAGTTGCTCTGGGTATCTTTTGGGTCACCTCTCACCCATCCAGATCAGCTGTTACCATCCCACCTACCTCCCCACAGTGAGGCAGGATGTACTTGAACAGAATCCACTCCTACTGGGAGGAAGGCAGGCCTGCAAGGGGCTGCTGAGGACGACTATGATGGCTGGCGAGGCGGATAGGGCATCTCTGATAAAATCTTTTTGGCTGTACTAACTGCATGCAGAATTGCTTGGATATGAATTGTTCAAAGGCAGCTTTGTGGTTTTTTTAGTGATAAATGATTACTGTAGATCACCTGTCTATATAACACAGGAAGAGCAAAAATGCAGGAAAATTTAGGGATTTGCAGAGGTCTGCAGATTTACTGTGTTTTGGCCATGAAATCATAGCTCTGAATCCATAAACATATAACTTCTATTCCATCACTCAATGTGTTTGTACCTAAGGTATACACCAATCAATATATAGCCTTGCAGAGTACTTTTTCATCTGTCCCCCAAAAGAGCTCAGAGCACTTTATATGTGCATTTAGCTTCTCAGGATTAGCAGTGGGTTATATTGAGATGTCTTGAATTCAAGGATGTTAGAGATGTCGGGGGAGCGGGGGGGCTCCCGTGAGTTTGGGATGTGAAAGTTCACAGTTCATGCATGAAGCACGTGAATCTCAGTTTAGGACTTGTGACACATGCTGAGTTGTTGGAAACATGATCACATGATGTTAGAGTAGTCATCATAACTGATGCTAGGGTCATATCTTATTTCTGATGAGTTTCAGCTGGCCCTGCTCTGGAAATATAGAGCAGCTGGTTTTTAAAATTTCTTAAAATGCTGTATAGGCAGCATAGATGGAATTCTAGAATAGCTTTACAGAGAAGATCCTTTAAGCTTCACAATTAACCATAGATCCTCTTTAGCTATATTACTGCCACGTTCATGTGGCCTGCAGAAAGAGCCAGACATCCAAAGGGAGCATTAGAATCATACAGTCTTACTTTTTACAAGCCAGGAAAACTTTCCCCATAACTTATGCATTGAGATTATAGTTTCTGTTTGAGCTTTATGCATATCTTTTATAATAAATATCCATTTATGACTTAAAAGCATCAGGTGTGGGAAAATGCACCACATCCATACCCAAATCACTCCAAAGCTTAGGCAGTTTCCCTTTTAAAGATTTGTGCTTCATTTTGCATCTGCTTGTCTCATTCCAACTTTCAACCACTTGATCTCAATATGATTTTTTCTGTTAAATCAGAGTCTGCCATGATCTGAAGTATTTTTCCATGTAAGCATTTCTAGGCTGGAATTAATTCACTTCTAAATCTTCTCTTGGATAAATAAAATGGACAAAGTTTCTTAAATCTTAACCTATCATGTATGTTTTATAGACCCTGAGTTGTGCTTATAAACCCTTTCTGAACACAGTCCAGTTTCTCGCTGTCCTTTTTGAAGTGAGAAGACGAGGTTTATACTTTGGTAATGCTCTTATTCATGTTGGAGACAGAGATAATACCCCTTTTCCTATTTTGATTGCCTCTTGCTTCTGCAATGAAGGATGGCATTCACAAACCTAACTGCTCTGTTGCCATAAGACCACATGCTTCCTGTGCTGCCTAATATGATTTTTATGTGTTTTTCAGATTGATCTACAGGGCGAAGTTCCATTTTTTATAAGGATATTCTATCACTACCGTCTTTCTAGCATTATGGCCCAGCACGGACTTACTGCCCTGTTTACCACCAGACTCTTACCAGTACATATAGGTGATGTAATCATGCACTTACTTACAAATTCTGCTTTTTGTTTTCTTTCCCACTTTCACTAGCAATAGTTTCATAAGTTCTTCCCATACACTGGAAAAGTCATTGAGCATTGTTTGGCCCAAATCAGATGTCTGAGAAGCATACTGGGAATAATCTTCTAGCACACTGTTTCTCCATTTTCAGTTATTTTTAAGAAACTTTTAATATATGTCTATTAAATGCTCTATTTTTAATACAGTGCTAAGTCTGGAATGTCTTTTTTCATATGCACATCAAATAGAACTCAGTGAAACATTCTGTTGTTTGCTTTTGCTACCCATGCAACACTAATAATGAAAAGCTCATGTAGAATCTGCAGATTCTAACTGTGCTTGTTGAATATAGGACACAAATGTATCAGATCTAGCTCTACAGGACTTTGGTCAGTTTGCTGGGAGCCATTGTTTTCTGCATTAAAAGACATCAGACTTTAAGCACCAAAGTGCTTAAATGGTTATTGCCAGTTTCCACACTTACAGATGTCATAGTAATACAGTGTAAACCCTAGGGCTGTTTTGGGCAATGATGGTGAAACACCATGATGATGATGATGATGATGATGATAAGCTAGCAGCACTGTTATCTCTCTCAAACATCAAATTTCCCCAGAAAAGACACCAAGCTTATGTTATGAGGCTTGTTATCGAAAAACTATCTTAAATGATTTGCTGTAACCACCCTTCTGCAACTTCATTCAACACCTACGCCAGGCTACCCATCTATATACATACTGTGATTAAATCAGAATTTTCAGTCCTCTGCTACTCCGACAGGGTTGGTTTATAAGAAAATCAGTATTTGTAGGTTAGAAAAAATCTTCTCAGCTAGAGAGAGAGCTGGAAGAATATCTTCTATTCTGTGCATCTGTTGTGTTTTGGACCAATATGGTTTGTCAAACCAGGTCAGCATCCTAAGTGACTGTTTCACTGTGAGAATTCTTTTTAGAACTCCTCCCTTTATCCAATCCCATTTGTCAGAGATCTTTTTGAACCAAAGCTTTTAGCCTTCTTTATTAGATACACCCGTTTCCACATTCTGATTACCCATGAGCATCACATGTGA
This sequence comes from Calidris pygmaea, assembly GCA_003697955.1. Classification (NCBI taxonomy): domain Eukaryota; kingdom Metazoa; phylum Chordata; class Aves; order Charadriiformes; family Scolopacidae; genus Calidris; species Calidris pygmaea. Next base: position 728,626 of record QJSC01024120.1, read on the forward strand.
TTCCCATAATACTTTTGTTTGGAGCAGGTTATTTTATTGCCCAGTGGTTTGTTCATTTTAGTTGCTGTTTCCCAGCAGGGCTGAAAAGGGGACAGTATGTCAGCTCCTGAGTGTCAGAGAGAGCGGGGGCACCCCTGCAGAGCTTGTGCGTGTATCTTGTCACTCAGGCACATCCCTTCCTGCAGGCTCCCCCAGCTGTCAGCTGATCGGCTCTCTTAACTGCCCTAATCTGAGCTTCAGGGCTTTGTTTGCTGTGGATAAACACCCTGTGATCCAGGTGCTTACCTAAACCACCAGTTCACACGGAACAGCGAGCACCCGCTGCACCGTGCTGAATGAACACGTGCCACAGACCCACAGGTCCTCGGGCCACGTGAGAAACACCATCTAAGCAGGATGTCAGACCTGCTATTTCTGTGCCCAGGTAGAAANAAGTCACTTTGCTTATTTCTACCTCTTTATACTCACGTGGTGTTTTACTTAATCTGTTGGCAATTAAGCACCAGCTGTGCATTTAAACCATAGCTTCAGTTGAGTCTTGGGAGTTAATGTCTGAAGTAACCTTGAAAGTGAGGTCCAAGGGCCACGTAACACACCTGATGTGCAGTCCTAGCGAACCATCTTGGAAAACTGCACAATTTTATGAGTCAACGTGGTACTCCTTCATACACAGAGACTGTCAAATTCCTTCACAGACGGATAGTAGGTCAAACGTGGTAGAGAGTTCAGCAAAGTGAAGGTTATCTTCGGTAAACTGCACTTATAAAATGCTTCAAGTCATACATTAGTTGCTTTGTTTAGATATTCTGGAGGAGATTATTTTACATAAACTCAATAAAAAATAACAAGATAAATTACTGTAAAGATAGTATAAATATTTAAGAAGTTACAACATACATTTTGGCACTAGGTTATGTATATTATATTAATAATTAGGAGCAATGTTTAAGAATATTGTTTCAGCTAGAGGCACCAGATTAACACATAAAATAATAAAAAGAGATTCCACTATTTCAACTTTGCTGTACAGTTTGTTAAAATCATCCATATGTGATGCAATTGTACTTCTTCTACACAGACAAAATGGCAGTTATTGGTAAGTATCCATTAAGATTTGTTGAGATTAGCGAACACATCTTCCGCACCCCAACCTAATACCCTAGTATAATTTGGTACAGACTGGGAGTTCAAGGTATCTCTTTCTCCACATTACCCTGGGTACTGAAATAAGTACTGTGTCTGGATAAATGGTGCATTACTGGAAGGATAATATGCCATGAATTATGAGTTTAACTTGCCAGATTAAAGAAGAGGGGGTTTGTAAGAATCAAGAAGTAAGCAAAACAGTCAGTTGCCTTTTTACTAAATAGATTGAGCTGCCTTTTATTTAAGGCAATAGCTTCCCTTTATTCCAAATACCAAGCTGATTACATGATTTTGCAAACGTTGAACAGAACTGAAAATCAAAAGTTCCTTTTGGGAAAACTTACATAAAAGATTTCAGCATGTTGAACCAGAGAGAAATGTTTCATTTGGAACCAGTTCGACAACAAACTGTGGCCAAACTGTGGCTTTCAGAAAATTTTGTTTCAGTTGTATGACGCATCTGCTCCCACATGACAGCTATATGACTGTGTAGCATTACCTATTATGCACTGTAACCTGTCTGATCTCTTATGGTGTAACCACAGGGGAGTTATGCACCCCACCAAAATGTCCTGGCAGATGGGAGGGGGCATGTGGCAGCTGAACTACAAGTTCCACAACGCATAACAGCAATGCAGAAATTTTTTAATGGGGGATGGAGCAAATGGATAATGTTTCCCATTAGGGACATAGAAAAAAATCATTTTGATTACAAGTGTTATGATATTTCAAAAGTGAAAGAGCTGGACAAGCCTTCAAGCCCACTCCACCCTCCCAGGCTCAAATTTTCACTTCCAGGACAAAATTTTGCAGAAAGCAAACTCCTTACATGTATTAATTACCTTAATGACAGAACAGCTTCTTTACTGAAAATGGTTCAAAGGCTGAAAAATCCTAGTTCTAGAGTAGAATTCACCTCCTAAGCCTCAATCTGCATTTGTTTTAAAATTGTTTAACTTTAAAGGGTTCAAAACACTGAATGGAATTACTCTAGCCTAAAGTGGGTCAATATTGTCTACCAGTCAGCGCTGACTAATGGTTTGGCCCCATCAATCCTGGCCAGTTCAGCTACTTTGAAACTATTTTACTCTGAAATAGTCCAAAATTACAGCGTGTTCGAACAGTTTCAGAAGTATACGTTTTATCCCAGTATGGATATAGGTTAATAGTTTTGTAGTTTTGCAGTAAGGTAAAAACCCAAAGCTATGCTCAATATTTATCAGCAAAAAGATGACATTAAAAATGCATTATCTGTCTCTGTGTTGTCAAAAACCGAAAAAAAAATCATTATTTTTCACATAGTGATGAAGAGATGAGATTCACTGGAATGGTTTCCAACCACCAGAAATGGTCCACTAGCCGCACATGAAGATTTGTTGTAATGCACCCAGGTGGTTTCTTAGATCTGCTAGGAAGGGAGAGTCTTCTTTCCGTGCCACAGCATCTCCAGACCTCTGCCAGGCCACAGCAGCAGGTCTTGATCAGGGCCTGGATGGAGGGGTACCAGACCACAGCCATGCCGCAGGACAGGGGCGAGCGTTCCCGATGATACACAGCTCCCTGGGGACGGAGGGGCAGCCTTTGCCTCCAGCCTCCCCACGATGGATCTCCCCAGTCAAAGAGCCTCAGCTTGAGAGGTGGGCCATGCTCAGGCCCTGAGACTGACCTCCACTCCCCAGACACCTTCACTGGTCATCAGAGGCCTTATACCAACCGGGGTTTTTGGCAGTATGGTTGCACTGTGCATAACTGCACTGTTGCAAGTCAAATTAGGGATGACTTGCGCTACTGCAAGCTGCAAAGCTGGGGAGAGAACAATGTGAGTTCTGGGTATTTTATTTCATGTCTGAATATAGTAAGCAGGCATGTAAATTCCCATAGGGAGTTTAATGGTAGACTGGCTTGGTCGATACAGCTGTTTTTCAGTTGTCTAAGAGTGACCTGATGCTGTTTTCTGGCTAGAAACTTAACCAGAACGATTACGTGCAGTGCCAGCCTGCCAGAAACAGATCCTGAAGTTGCTATGCCAAAAAAGCAGGCTAAGACTATCCCTTCTTGGAAGCAGCTCAGAACAGCACAGCAATATGCTGGAAAATTATGTCTACCAATCACAGGCACAAAGTGTGTGGGGATATTTTCTGCTGCAGCAATAACTGAGCACTAATTGCGTTAAAATCAAGGGTGCTGGGACTGGTTTATTCCTTCTATCTCACAATTCCTTTCTAAGGCTTTCCTACAGCAGGGTCTCAGCTGGCTGCCTCTAGAGCCAGCAGAAAAATTCCAATTGGCTTTAATGTGAGCTGAATCAGAGCAAAGGGAACATTGCAGCAGTGTCAGGAGCCACATGATCATAATCTATACACAACTGCACCAGCCTATCACTCTGTTTTTCTCAGAGCAGGAATGAGAGATGTCAGAAGTAATTATCTTGCTCTGCGTTAATCACCTATCTAGAGGGCATTAGTACTGCACAGGTAATCCTTCTTGTCTGTGTCTGTCTGGATACAGTCAAGCAGAACTGCTGTCTATCCTCTAAACCCTTAGGCTCTCTCAGATTTAAAAGTGAGCAGCCACACAGTTCTGCACCAAAATTATGGAGAAAGGCAGAATCATCAGCCAACCATTCAAAAACTTTATCAGTTGCTTTTTTTCTGTTCTCTTCTGTAAATAAAGACTTCTTATGCTAAATTAGATCCCCCAAACAAGTAAATGGGGAAACATGAGGTCTGTTTAGCTGCCAAGGCTCCTTTAAGATTTTTAAAACAACAAGAACTCCTTATTGGAAAGAAAGAAGGCAGCAGCAGCTTATAATTTTCTTGTAAACTGTCATTATTTTTACTCATATAAAAGCAGAAAGAATGCAGAGCGAGGCTCCTCTCTATTCGTTTAAGTAAGCAAGCCTAGGTTTACCAAAAAGGAGATCAACAAGTGCTTTTAGGTTTTTATCCTTTCTCCCAACTGTTAGTTCTTCCAGTGTAATTCTATAAAACAGTGTAATGTCTGCTGTGGGAGCACAGGCAGTTTATGCAAGACCCCCTTTCTCCTTAGTGCATACATGTGTCTGCTTTCCAAAAAGCTGGGGAAAGCCTGCAGCGTGGCAGAGCAGAAGAGTGTGAGTGAGTGCCTCTTTAGTATAAGACTTCGTGACAGAAGCTGGTCTGAGGCAAAGGCCTGAGGGTCCAACCAAGACCATTTGAAACACTGCTGTGGGCGTTTCATGCTTAGCGATGGGACCAAGGGCAGCAGAGAGACACCTCTGTGACAAGCAGATACACAAATCAGTGTGCAAGCTCTTCTATTGGATAGAGCTGGTTGGAGTTTTATGCCTAGAGCCTGCTTTATTGCAAAGAGAACAGACGTAGTTAAAGTATTTTGATAATTCCAAAATGAAGTCTTTCAATTTTAGGTCCATTTTAGTCTTATTTAATGGCATTGAAATTTTAAAAAAGGGAATGGATAAAACATCTCATTCTACAAACAACAGACATACATTTTTTCACTTGTACAGCATCATGACAGTCTTTTAAAAATCTTTGGAGTTGGCAGAGAATATTTTTCATGTTTTCAGTACTGCATGGCAGTCACAAGTCATAGAGAAAACTGAGTGGGAGAGATGCAACAGTAAAGGGCACTACTGAACAAGCAGAAAGGCCAATTCTCCAGGCCTCGAGTGAGAAAACTACACCTTTTGAGTACAAAGTGTGTTAGTGTGACATAATAAATTAGCATGCAAAGACACCCAGTGTAGTTGTGAAGGAAGCACAAATTCTGCCGGGGTTAGTGGAGCAGGGATGGATAACAAGAGATGGCCCTGAGCTGTTAGGACTATACAGCTCCTGATCCCCAAACCAGCCCATTCAGAGCTAGCTTGGACTCTGCGATGTACAGAAACACATGGAGGACCCATGGTCGCATGAGGGAAGGACCCATGGTGACTTAGGGGAGATCAGCAATGACAATGGAAAGCAGATGGGATGTGATGAGAATGGGAGACAAGAAGGAGAGCCACAGCATCACCAAGGGCCTGTGCCTAGGGTACTCTATGTGGGAAGGAGATAAGGAGGCAGCAGGGAGCACAGCAGGAGCCAAGCAAGACCCCAACAACTGATTTGCCTGAGGAGGAGAGAAAAAGAGAAAGAATACGACTCTTCCAGTGTGAAGGAAGTTTCAGGAGCTGAGGTAGAGCCCCAGGGGCTAGAAGTCAAGCTAGATGTAAAGCTACAAGCAAAGCAGAAGATGGCATTAAGACATCATTCAAGTCATGAACCTCAGTGGCAAAGAAATGGTGGTGATATTAGTAGTGGCAGAGAAAGAGGTGAGAAAAAAAGTGATAGCATGAGATCTCTGTGTAGATGGTATGACATAACCATAGGGACGTAACACCCATCCATGTCTTTAGTCCAGTGACAAGGAAACTACACCATTCTAATAGCCAAAAGCCAGACGAAACATAAGCTGTTCACAATAATCTGGGCAGGAACGTGCATGCAGTCTTCTTCTAATAGCTGCTCACCAGTTAATCCTGCAATTTATTACAGGGCCCGCAAAACCGTGAAAAGATGTTAGTTATTTGGTTGTAAAAAAAAAAAAGCACCTCTTGAAATCTTTGTGAGAAATTCCTCATCTTAAAAATTTGATGCATTTCCATGCCATTCTTTTCTCTAAAACAATAGTGATAATTTCAAGAGATTTAACTTCCTGTAAGAAAAAAGAAAAAATTATTCTCAGTATTTACAGGCCCTAACTGAGGCAGTAACAAAATAGACACATAGCCTTGCTAGGACTGATGTGTGTCCAGGTGTTCTGAGCCGGCCCAGAAATCCACATGCAAGTGAGTGATGCTCAGATACGTGTGTTGCCCCGGTAATAAGTTACACAGAATTATTATGAAGTGCTGGAGACGTGCCACAGTGAATATGTAAAAACTGAAAAGGTGTATTTTCTCAAAGTTTGTATTTGCATATTTTCAAACTTAGGTAAATGTGTATGCCAGTGAGAATGTGTATGGGTTTGAGATCACCGTCTGCAGTAGGAGACTGAAGGGTTGCTGGATTGGAAAATACACGTTTCTTTGTCCTCTTTCCAACTTTTCACATCATTCTTCCTCTAATAGTCTCTCTCCATCAAAATTCTGACAGAAAATTTTCCAAATATTTCAGTCCAAAATATCTTTGCAGCAGTGTTTTTCACAGCCCTGGCCAAAATGCACATTTCCCAATGAAATTTTACACCTTTAAATCCCTGGCCAGTCATCTAACTATGAAGGAGTTAACTCCAGACCCATTTCTGTTTCTTAATTCCATTTCGGAGAAAATGTTAATCCTTTAATTATATAGCATGTTCAACTGACAAAATTACTTTCCTATTGTTGAAAAGCTCCTTGTTATACTGAAGGTTTTTGATAAAATGTGGCCAAGGGGGGAAATGATAGATTGGCTATCGAGATGACTTTTTATATAAAAACTGGAGAGAACATGCAACCCTCTTTAAGGGGTCTATTATGTAGCCACAGTGGTTTCCCACTATGCAAAGCTAACTTCCTCCCTTCCTGGAACTCTAAAGACTCATGGTAAGCAAGCTCTACTCTCAAAGCTACAATGGGGAATTTTCAATTTTGTGCAAAGACTTTAGCTTTTTATCCCTTGTGCACATCTTAGAAAATGACGTCCTCTCTCCTGATAGCAAGGTTACAGGGGCTTCCAACAGAGGATCGTGCCTCTCTGAGGACAGATGGCAGAGAAGAGCATGGCAGACAGCATTGCAGGCAGATTGCTGAAATCCTGATTTTGTAACAGCAGGTATAAGAACAATGGCAAGCAGTAGAAACCAGACAACATACAGCACTAAGCAATGGAGAAAATTTCTTACTACTACTCTGGGGCTCAGGAATAGTTGGCTGGGACATTTTTTTGTTTGTTACAAAGGGCTACAGATGAGAACCATTGGTGACATGAAATACCGTCTCTAGCAGAAACTGAAGCTACTTGCCCATCATTTCTTAATCCTGTAGGCAGGGTAATCAGATCAGACCTCTCCTGCCTGAGGATCTTACTGAGTTTTTCTCAGTAATATTGCCCAACCATTTGAGCTTTATTATCCTCTTAAAGCTAAGAGCCCAGATCTGCGTGAAGAAGCACAACAACGTAAAGAAGAAGAAACATTTATTTGCAACTGGTCAGTTTGTGAAAAATAATGATTTCTTTCCTGCTGTGCATGAACAGATACTCAGTTTCCAGTCTACTAGCTCTCATCGTATGTTCTAACTGGTGGAAAATTGATTAAAAATTAGCACTGGGTTAAGCTCCTACTGTCTAATCTTATTACATAGGGTTGATTGTGTTTCACAATAATGAGCTAAGAGATTAGGACATTAATCTACTGTAAATTAAATGCTCCTATGAAATGTGATAGAAGAGATGGTAAAGAACTTGCTTTACTGTACTGCAGCTGACTTGCATCGCACACTGTGCTGGTTGATGAAGACTAAGTTACAGACCATGTTATCTGTGCTTTAAAATTGCTCTTCATGACTCTTTGGAGTTTCCCTTCAAATTTGAGGGACTTAGCCCTGAGAATACCAACAATGTCATTAAAAAATTATACAATTTGCAACATTTTTGTATTATTTACAAGCTCATGGCCTATCAGAGGGACGCATCTTGATCAATGAGAGAGATGGAGAGGGAATAAAGGTGACAGGACAGAACAAGCTGCACGTGGCTAGGGTCTTGGTTTCTGGCAGCCCAACTGTCTGACCCCTACTGAGGTACATATCGGACCTGGTATTGCATTAGGTCTGAATTCAGACAGTTTCACACAGATGTGCATTGTGCAAACATAAGCATTACTCATTACTTTCCCCTCTGACTCAAAACCAGCACCTTTTCTTTCAGTCTTTTTGGAATGAATAGGTGATTGCCTCATGGGTAAAGAGCGGAAGTAAACGGAGCAGGATCATTAGCGTTCAGTTCTTTGCAGACTTGAGAACAACTTAAAAACTGGGATTAGCTCGTCTAGATGTTGCTTGGGACAGTGGAGCTGGGAAGCCAAAATAATGCTGGCAAATCTCCTTGAGCTCCCTGGATTGATGATCACTCCGCAAGTGCATAATACTACTATTGATTCTATCCAAACCTACAAATCTCTCTAGTATCACTTTGAAGAATTATAATAGGATTTAAATGACAGATGCAACGAAAATAACGTTATTTCCTAACTGAAAAGAAACAGTCATATTTATTGTTCTTAAATTTCTTTTCCTACTTACCAGGAAGATTTTGTGTTATCGATACATAACTCACTTAAGCGATCTGTGCCACCATTAAAAAACCCAGTTCCTTCATCCGTTAAATAATGCAGCTGGAGGTATACTGGACATGTTTCAGATTGAATGAGGTCACAGAAAAACTAGAAATTAGAATAGTGCTTCTTGTTCTGAAAAACAAGAATTCCCCATGCGGATGTTAACTACAGTCCCAAGAAATGGGCCAAAAAGTAATTTCCAGATGTCACAGCACTACATTGCGTAACTTGGTCCACACCAAATATCCAGAGCCACAGCCACAGCTCTTCTGAGGTACTCTTTGTCATGCTCCAGGGAGAAAAGAGAACTTAAAGTTGATGCCCAAAGGGACCTTTCCTGCAGAAAAACAAAGCAGACAAAGCAGAGATCCTCAACAGCGCACAGCTTTCCATCATCTGCTTGCCTTTTCCTGCAAGGACAGGTAGTTGGGGGAGAAGCTGGAGCTCAGGTTGAGACCACATGCTCTGCGCCCTGGGAAGAGAGGTCTCCTGGGGAGGAGGCTCTGCTAGCAGATTCAGAACAGAGAGGGTGGAAAAGGCCCCTATGTGAGCAAAGTGTTTGTGCCAGCCCCTGCCCAGGTGAGGGTTAGGGGAGGTACAAAGCAGCCTTGTCTCCCCTTCTGGTCACAGCAGCCAGACCAGACCACATTGGTACACACTCAGCGGTCAAGCATTTCAACACTCTCCAAACTAATGCTCAGGCCTGTTTGAAGGACACATTCTGGTGCTTGTCTGTAATGCGCATTGGGATAAAGAGAAATACAGAGCTCACAGCCAGGGGGGAAAGTCCGATCTTTTGGCTTGTGCCTTAAAAATCAAATCTACTAAGGCTCATTTTTTTAGCATGCCAGCTGAACAGGGACCCAGACTCCAACTGTTTTATGTGGTGTTCGTTATATCTGCCTGCTACAGCCTGACTTTATTGCTTTGAAAACATGTAAGCCTCTCCTTACCACGTAGGTAAGCAAATCCAGAAGGGCACTACCCAGGGTGAAGGGGAGGGAATGGGTTAGTGGCTAACCTTAGCGCGAAACCGAAAGCCTGCGGTACAGAGCAAATAAGCTCCGTGGTCGGGGCCTGTCAGTCAGATTGCCGGTGGACAAGCAGCAACTCTTAAAATATAATCCCCATCTCAGAATAACCCTCACTTACACTCTTACGAGTTCATAAACTCCTGCGGCTGGGGAGCTGCGGCAAGCGGCGCAGCCGTTGCGGTGGGGCAGCACCCCGGTAGCCCGGCGTGAGCTTCCTGCCACCTAGAGGAATCCCAGCAGGTTCCTGATGGCTGGAAAATCACTGGTGCTGGGATTTCTGCCCCGAATCCGCCCGCGCCCATTTCTATTCCCCTGAAGGGCACCTCGGCGGCTGGCGGAAAGGGCAGCCCCTTCTGCCACCGCCAGCCCCAAGCTCCCTGTGGACGGGACACAAACCGCCCAGCAGAAGCTTTCCAGGCACCAAAGAATTTCTAACCTCAGCAGCAGTGCCAGGAAATAGGCCCTAATCCCAGGCAATTAAGTTTACAAGAAACACGCAGCCCATGGGGGGACGTTTAAGTGCGGCCAGGAAGGTTTGTGTGGAGATCCATTCATGTGCCTCACTGCGCTGGCCCCCGAGAGGTCCGCAGTGAAAATGAGGTATGTAACTTCTAAATCTGGATCTCAGGGTGAATACACCTGCTCTTTTCTACTAAATCGCCTGTTCACAACAGGAAAAAAAAACTAAGGCCAGTCGCACTAGACCCCTAGATGGGTTTCTGACAAGCTCACGGTTCACGTTTGGCAGCGGTGATGCAAGAAGCCAGATAGAGGAGCTGGGGATAGACTTCCCGTTAGTTAATAGGACCATTAGCTCCAGGGCCTCCACAGTGTTTCTCTAACATGCACCCAGATCTGCATGCAAATTCACCGTGGTGGAAGACATGTCAGGGCCTCCTCCCTCCTATCTAGAAGGTGGTGACAAGAAGGATTTAAACCCATCCATCACTGCTCGCAGCAAGCAGAGCCTCTGCAGAAAGGGCATGCTCATCTGCAATTATAATGGCCAGCTGTAATTCACTGCAGCATGTAATTAAAGTGCCAGCTGAGTCCTGGCATGTCGAGAGCATGGGTGTTTCAGATGAGATAACCGGGTGGCAGCTGGCACTGATGCTGCCGGCCAGAGTGGGGAGCAGGTGGTGGTGGGCCACGTGGGCTGCAGCAGGACACAACCAGAGACCACAAAAGAGTGAGGGGACTCGGGAAGGAAGGGGGAGTGCGGAGCTAGAGTGATGGAGGCTGGCCATAAGAATTTTGGCTAGCCGTGGTGAGGGCTGGGCCTCAGGCAGGTGCTGGCTGGGCCAGGTGTGAGGTGTGTGTGAGCAGAGTGGAACAGGAGAAGACTCAGAGAAAGGCAGCAGAAAACTAACTCATGGAGAGGATGAAAAAAAGCCCCTCTTGAGGAGTTCCCTTACCACTACAGCAGGTCCCACCGGCCCTTCCAGCAAACAGGGAAGCTGCAGCACCTGCTGCTGAACCTCCTCTGCTGGCAAACCTGCTGGGGAGAGGGTGAGCAGGAACAGGAACCGCGCGAAGCCAAGGGGAGGCTTGTAGAGGCTGTGTACGCCTGCTTCAGAGCCTGGAGAACAACCCCGTGTCTTCTTGTCCTGCTATTCCTCTTCTCTCAGCTGGATTTCATTTTCCTCAAGGTCGGGCTCTGCACAGGGGAAGGACAACCTGACACTGCTATCAGCTACTTTGTTAGCAAAATTGGCAGTGGTTTTCCAGCACCTAAGGGTGTAGGCCTTTTAACCAGAAGGAGCTTTTCATAACAGCTTCATAACAGAGCTGGTTGGTCTGCTGTTACAGTCTCCCCAAATGACCCCCAAGATAAAGACCTGATTTTTTAATGCTCAGGTATATGCTATTTGGGGAATTTTGAAGTAGAAGGTGAAGCTAGCTTTGATCTAGTCTTAAGTAACATACAGGAGCTAATTGACCCAAGAAGAGGACTCATGCCGCTGACTAGCAGTAGCTGTTGTAGTTATTTGTTTACTGTTTACTTGAATATTTTATAAAATATTCACTAAAATGTAGGGGTTAGTTACAAAACACTGATAGCCTAAAGAGAGTAAAAACCCCAAAAGTAGTTTAGGTATGAAAGATGACTACTAAGACTCAGAAAATGTATGCACCACCAAATAAGAAAGGAAACCATAGAGGCAAGAGACTTATCAATGTCACTAGATAGCAGCAGGGTTCTTTGAGGAAAAGAGAAAGTATACAGAATTTAGAAATTTGACACAGATGAAGTCAATAAACAAGAGCATGAGTTAGAGTAGTATCTATGAGAGAAGAGGATTAAGCTGGATTTTCCGTGGCAAATAGCATAAGGCTTAAAACCAAACACTGCTAGATCACTTAGCTGCACCTGAGCCAGCGAACCTGTGAAAGAGGTGAGAGGTCTGATGACCGGACAGGCTATAAGGGGTATTTGCGGGAGATGAAGATACTGGTGAGAAGATGCGCAATTTCTTCTTATTAATCTTCACTGCTAAGGGTATTGGCACAGCTTTTAACAGTAATAACAATGAAATATCTGCAAAGATGGAGATGTTAGAAGAGAACACGTAGAAGTAAATTCATCATTTGAATAATTCTAGATGACATACATTTGAGGTTTATGATCTAGAGCAGGAATAAAGAAGTCAGTTAACAAAAATAACAGTTACTGTCCAATTGGTTAGAGAGTAGATAATGTATCTGTATTTAGGCCATTAATAATAAAGTATCTTAATCTTAGTCATAAACGTTTGCATTATATCATTGCTAGCACAGTTAGAGATGGTTTACTTCTTTTTCTGTGTATTTAGAAGCCTTCTCAGTGCAAGCATAATTTTGATTTATGAGCATGATGTAATGACTTTATAGAGGCAGGCCTTTCCCAGAGAGGAGAAGGACCCTCCTCAGGCTGAGTGTTCCTAGACCCCGTCACCCTCTTTGGGACCTTGAGGGAGGGTCAGCTTTTGAGTCTCCTCTTCCTCCTACTGAAAAAAAAAAAAAAAAAAAAAGGGCATTCTGTCTTAAAATTGTCAGAGAGAAAAAACTTGTAAAAGAGTGTCTTCTATGGCTTTGGATTCCATTATTTTTTTATTAAGCTTTTTCTCTCCTCTCACCACTCTGTTTTTCTCTAAGTCCGAGGGGTTTTATTGATTATTTACTTAGTGGTTTATTTTCAATTTTTTGATCACTTCATCTCCATTTTCCTCTTTCTGCCTTTCTTTCTCTCCCCTGCCAGCATGGGCAAAACACGATATGACCTAAAGTGTAGGGAGGTCTATGTTTATTTTCATATCCCAGGGATTATATGTTTAAAACCCTGGATATCAGCACAAACATGTATATCCTAGAATCGTATGCTACAGAACAGTTCTAAGATTAATAAAACTGTTGGGCATATAATTGAATCACAACAGATTCAGTTTTCTTTCTGTCTATGCAGCAATATTGATCTAAGTTTTTGTTTCTTTCATATTTTTTTTGAGGTTTTAAATCCAAAGTAATTTCTTTTTCATTGTGAAAGAAAAAGGTAGAGAATTCTCTTTCCATAGGGCTAAGGAATTGTTTAGAAAAAATAGATTTCAAACCTAAAATACAGCAGCCTGGTCCGCTGCAATTCTACTCTTTTTTCACCCACAGTCAATTGACGGGGTATTTTCTTTCTTCTTTTGCAGACCTGTAGTCTATTTAGTATTGACAGATGACAATCTCAGATGTGAAATTCTCCACTTGGTAAGCGAGTCTCACCCGAATCCCCCAGCTCACTTTTTGATGTTATTAAATTGAAGTTCAGTTGAAGCAGGAAATGTTTCCATAACCAAGACGTGTCTTTTTTCCTCTATACAAAGTCTGGTATGGTAATGAATAGATAATTGACAAAACGTTCCCACTCTCACTATCCTTCCCTGGACTCATGAAGTTAGTGGTCCTTGACATCCGTTCACCCTGCCTTGCTCTCTGCTGCGTGACCCTCCCCAGGGCAGTGTTCCAAGCCGGGTTCTCAGACTTGCAATCCCCATATCTCACCCCAATTCCTGGCTTGCTTTCTTCTTAGCTGAACTATTACATGTCTACCTAGCCTTGCAATCTCCCGAGACAACTCTCTCGAGTTGTCCATGGGTCCGCATGCATAGACTAATACTGCTGCCAGCAGGGCTCGTTCAAAGCAAATCCACCTGAACCAGCATTCCTAAGTGGTTTGGAGCTGATTTTCTTTTATGCTGCAGCTCAGTGCACGCCAGAAGCAACACGCTTTCGTGCAAGCGGTAATGCGGTCGTGCAGATTCGAGCTGTGCTAATGTGCTTATCTGCATGGGCCCCGAGCATCCCGTGGGAGACTCTCAGCGGGGCAGCAGCCAGCCAGGGCAGCCGCCGAGGCAATGGGGTGTAGGCAGGGGGGCAGCAGAGGAAGCGGGATGAAGCACTTCCCCCTCTGCCTTCATTTCGGGCACAAATTAATCCTTCCAGCGCGTACCAGGGTTTGCTCTCCGTTTCCCCGCAGCCGTGCTTCCGAGGAGCAATCCTCCTCTGGTAGCCTGCATGGAAACCCGTGACTTGGTTCTGCGGGCTTCAGGGGAATTTGTCATCACACCCACATAAAATCCCAAAATGTCAAGAGGAACAAAAGGACGCAAACAGCAAGAGCGTTCTCATGCCTCCTTTCCAAGCATGCAGTTCCCATTCACAGCTCTGGATCTGAAAGCTCCCTGGCAAACATCCTTTTCACATTTTACACCCACTGATTATGGGTGTGGGCGTGTGTGTGTGTGTGTGTGTTACTGCTAATACCCAGCGAGAGCCCATTTTTGTTGGATGAGAGAAGCCTGCTGAACTGATATTTTGGAAGCCATCATGTGATGTTAGCCAAACGCTAACATTATTTTTCTTCACCCACATACTGCTGGAAGCCAGAAAATGAGGCAGCTGCCTGCTGCTGCTGTAACTTGGCCAGGCTGGCACGGCAGCGCTCCCAGCCTGCCTTCAGCTGCCACCAGATCACAGGTAGCAACAAGCACGCATAATTCACATTTCTGTCTCAAGAACAAATTGAGCCCCAGCATTTTTGAGGCTTTCAGCAAAATTCCCTTGTAGCCCTTGGTTTGTTTGCCGGATTAGAAATATATTCGAAGAAAGGGCATCAACTGAGCATGAAATCTGTAAGAAACACCAAGGCCCTTGTGTGTATGTATTTCAGTGTAAAAGCTTTTCATTAAAATTGACATGCCACCGAATGATCCCAGTGGGATGACCAGCAACATTTTTAATGTATTTTTCTTTTCTTTTCTACTTTTCTTTTCTACTCAGCCAGGTATGTTTTGGGTTGTTAAGGTTACAAGGGATTTAGTGTCCTTGAGTTTACTCAGAGCATCTGGAGATGGCAGCTATTGTTTTCTCTTCTCCTTACCTAACAAAATGTTTGAATAACAAACTAAGCTATTTTCCCCACAATTGCCGAGTCATGTGGCTCACCTGGTGTTTGTATTCCTGACACAACTCTATTGTTGTGTCACTTCTGGGCAGGATATTTTCAGAAATTAGACAACAGGAAGCAATTTAGTGAGGTTTCTCCGAAGAGCTCAAAGATTGGAACACAGCTTTTTAATGGGTTTAAAAAGAAAATTTCTACATATCAATCATGCTGACATTTCTTTCTAGCAGAGAGTTTTAATAGTCCATAAGGTTCCAATTTGTCATTAATTTTTTTTTTTTAAATCCTTCTTTGGAAAGCAAACTTAGTTAATTTGGAAATAGTTGTGGGTAGTACTAAACAACATTTCCAAGAGAACTTCTTACCTTAGACAACCAACTGAAAATGTGAACAGAAGAACAAATTATTTCAATCGTCAGTTCCTTAGTAGCACGTTTTGGAAAGAGGAAAAGCATAGGCCCCCAACTTCTGTCACTAATAAATGGGGTATGAAACAGCTGGACAGCATATTTTGGGACAAATTTTTCTGCACACTTTTGCAGCCATGGGCCAAGCTTTGAGTAGACACAGTCAGCCAGAGCCTCCACTCACGTAAATCAGCCTGGTTCCAGTCAAACGGCCAGACATGTCCCATGAAACCCAAGAAGAGATCAGGTACCTCATTAACATCTATTTCATGTGTGAAGTTATTGTGTCTTCTGAGTTCTGAAGGATAAGGGGGAACATTTTTGGGGGGAGAGGGGAAGGGAAGAAGTTGTTGTAGAATAGGATAGAAACATCTCCAAAATTTTCAGCTTTAAGAGTCATTTCTTCAGGTTGGACTTCCAAGTCTCACATCTGTCCCATGCAACTGCTGTGGAGGCGGCTGTGTCAGCGCTCCTTCCTTAGAAACCTTTTGGGGCCACTTTGCTGCCTCTGCATGATGGATCATGAGAAAGGGGCTAGCTGTTCCCTGCAGCACTGCCCTGTAGCTACAGCCACGCAACTCCACTGGCTTTGAAAGAGCTGCATCAGGTCTACACAGGACTAGGGAGGGAAAGATTCAAAGAATGGTTTCTTTTACTTAAATTAAACCATTTCTGTACACCGAGGGACTGCTCCAGGGCACAGCATCTACAAACGCTATTGAGTCCATCTTCACCAAGAGGTGCATAGTGCATGCAGGGTGGGAGCAGGAGGGAAGCGAACCAGATCCTCAGACAACTACACACAGACCTGAACCTGAGGACTGTGTTTCCTTCCTGCATGTTGCAGCCAGGAGCTGAAGGAGCACAGCGACCTGCCAGATTTCTTCCCAAGGATTTAGAAATCAAGGTGAAACCTAGCAACCATGTTTCTTGATCTAAGCGCCAAATGCTTTTTCATTGTTTTTCTTCAGCAAAATCAGCTTTTAAGCCATTTTTACACTTCCATTTAGATACCGATCTACCATATTCTGAAGCCCTTGGAAAGGCTTCCAGTGGCTTGGTTAAAGGTTGGATCATTCCTTTAATAATGCATCAGTGAGGAAAAACTGGGGGGAAAACAAGCGGAGGCAGAGATGGGAAATAATTTCAAGTCAACAACAAGTCACAATTTCAAGTCACAATTTCAAGTCACAACATCAAGCGGGATGTTGTGACTTGACAGTGATACATAGATTTATAGAATCCTAGAGTCATTTAGGTCGGAAAAGATCCTTAAGATCATCAGGTCCAACCATAAATCTAACGCTGGCAAGTCCATGTCTAAACTAAACCGTGTCCCTAAGCACCACATCTACACATCTTTTAAGTACGTCCAGGGATGGTGACCCCACAACTTCTCTGGGAGGCCTGTTACAGTGCTTGATAACCCTTTCAGTGAAGAAATTGTTCCTAATATCCAATCTAAACCCTCCCTGTGCAACTTGAAGCCATACATGTACATATACACATAAATGACATGATGAGAAATGAAAACTAGTAATGGTAGGGAGCTGGAAGATGCTATTCACCTACCTGCACTACTCCTATGCCACTCACATGCTTAGCAGGGCACATTCTTCTTTGATGACAAGTCCAACAGAGGTTTTAGGAGGCCCTGTTTTCTTTTTCCAGCGCAGGCAAAATGTATGATTTCATGTATCCTTTGTCCCAGATCTCAGAGCAATGGGATGCCCTGGGGCAAGTTAGCTGTTTGATCTTCCCATGCTTTGGAGAGTGGTGTCACCTCTGGAGCAGTGTGGGTGAGCTAACTGGAGCACCTTGATATAAATGCAGCATGGGCTTTTAGATGGATGTGCACACTACATCCAGCCTTAACAAGGAAAACATGAAAAGAGGTCATAAGGAACTCAGATTCAGAGAAGCTATAATTCCTTGTTGTTTTACAATAATACTTGCATTTACAGGATGAAGAGAAGTCCTCAGTGTCTGTATGTGATTTACTGGTGACTGACCTGTTAAATATCCATTTGCTAGGATATGTAGCCATTCTGATCTTCACAAAATGGAAGTGCTCCGGTTCTAAAAGCTGAAAAACAGTCACCTTTGTACTATTTATGGTACAAGGAATGCCATAGTTTCTAAATCCACTTAACCACCTAAGTAATATTCTTTAACTTGAGAATCCAATTCATTTTCCACTTTAATAGGTACATGCAGGGAAAATTTGAGACATAGCAGCAGGAATTGCATTTCTAGCTAATTAAGGAAAACTGGATTGAGCCCAGATGTGGATTATGCAAAGTGATTACTGGTGTTCTTTAGAAGCTGATAATTTTGAAAGCATTTCCTTGTGTTTGTTCACTTTTCTCCAGTAAACCAAGATAAAAAAGTTTCTGAAGGGAAGAAAACAGGTTCCTACAAAGTAAAACTGTCAATGGCAATTATTTCCATCATTTCAAATTGACATGTATAGTAGTTAACGATTGGGTCACAGCCATTCTTTCAATAAAACTTGCTGTTTAGTTGTAATCCAAAGTAAGCACTGCAAATAGTTTTCAAGCATGGAGTGACATTAAATGTGGAACTCTACACAGTAAATCCCACTGGAAAAATCTGTAAAATATTTCATTTTTGCTGGGGAAAACCAGGCAACATAATAAGCAGTAATTGTTAAAGGTAAGATTATTTCCACCAAGCAGCTGAAGTGAATGAAGCTGTTTTGTTGAGTAAGAAGCCATCCAACCTGAAGAGACGAGACAGAATCAGGATTCCTAGAAGCAAGAGAATGCCAGGGCTTGTGCCAGGACCTTTGATACAGCATCAAGAGATACAAAAGATATGTTGCACCAACAACAATAAAAACACTTTTAAATCTCCTATTGAAAGAAAATTTATTTTAAGATTTTTGATAGGTTATCAAATTGCCATCAGAATATTGGGGTTGAAACTGCCAAAAAAAAATTTTAGCAATTTGGAAAGGTATTTATGCTGATTTTGTGGTGGGAAACTTGCCCATGTACTTGATTTTACAAAGCTGAGAAGTGGTTTGGCACTATCCATAGCAGCTTCAGCTTTCTCTCTTTTTCTCTCTCTTTTTTTAAGGTCTGCTGATCTTATTGTTAAATACTAGCAATTCAGCATAACTGAGCCTTAGAATTGAGTAAGAAACTTTCCAAACAGAAATATTGCCATTTTGCAATGCAATCATTACAAATTAATGTGATTTTTAAAAACAATATGTCCCTCCTGGGTTTTTGTAATCACTTGTTGAATTACTCTTCTCTATTTGTTATAATTATGTTGACAAATATTGCAGCATAAATATAAAATAAATTTTGATGGTGAAACAGAACAGATGGAATTTTCCATTTCCACTCTGCTGTGGTGAACTAAATTGGACTCTCTTACATTATCTGTTTCTGTTTCTAAAGATATTTAAGGTGTTTACTGTCTGATTTAAAAAAAAAAAAAAATAAAGGAGATTTTCACATTCTACAACTTTCTCAGGCTGCCATCCCTGGTAGCTGAGCCCAGATGGGCATTTGCAATTCTCTTTCCCACCAGTCATCTCCACCCCAAAAAAGCCTCAGGACACCCCTGCAGCGCTTGGTATCTGTGCCTGCATTGTATCTGTGATCACCTGCTAAGGGGTCTCTAACCAGATATGCGCCCAGTGGACGCCCAGCACAGAGCCAGCCCCATGCACCTGGATGGTCTAGGCAAGCGAGACATTGGAATGGACCTCCATGTGGTGGTAGATGCTCCTTCACAGAGTCTGGCAGTGGGGACACCATTTCCCAAGCAGCCTCTGCCTCAAAGAGTTTGCAATCAAGGAAAGGGGTTAGGAGTGGCTGCAGACAAACCTGTGTGTGTAGGGCAGCAATAACTTGCTAGAGGTCTCAACATCCCCAGAGCTCAACTGCTGTTTCCTTCTTGGAGGCACTAGGGAAAGGGTGGTGGTAAAAGAAAACAAGGATGTTTGGGGAGTGTTTCCCACAAGTTCTTTTTCATCATGTCAGAAACCACAAAGGCACCTGTTTCTTACTTAGGGAAGTGGTGAAAACCCAGTCATCTGGGAGATTTTCAGCTAGTTCTGGACAAGATGAATATATGTTCAGACTGGATCTTGGGGAAGCAGTTTGGTGGATGATGGTGTCTGCTTCCTTTAGTATTTTTATTATGAGAAACAACAGCAGGTGTGAATAGTGCAAGTTGCACACTGTGGACATTTGTTAAGATTCAGAGCACAGTTATGCTGCATTAAAAGATTTGTTAGCAAAAGGGACTTCATCATGCCGTCTAAAGCCAAAACACAGGCATCTGCAAGAAGGGGAAAAAAAAGGGGGAAAAAAAAGGAAATAAAGAAAGAAGTAGTGACAGGGTAATAAATAATTATCACACACAAGACTGACCTATCCTTAATCAAAGTGAGTGCAGATGGAATAACTGGAGCTGTAATGAGCTATATTTCATGTGTGAGCACAACTATTGCCCTCACAGTGCTGAACTCACAGAACTGAAAATACAGAATATCTGTAGAGAAAACAGGGAAACTATGCTCAGTATTCATTAGTCTGATCTGAAGCTCTTACCTTATACACAGACATATGCTGTTTTTCCATGTACTCAGAAACCATCTGCTCTGTTCTTTGCTTAAATATTGGCCTCAGAAAAAAAAACAGCTTTTATTTTCTCAGTTAAGTGTTCCCAAACACAGCAATATAT
Source organism: Calidris pygmaea (assembly GCA_003697955.1). Taxonomy (NCBI): domain Eukaryota; kingdom Metazoa; phylum Chordata; class Aves; order Charadriiformes; family Scolopacidae; genus Calidris; species Calidris pygmaea. The sequence goes on from QJSC01024120.1 coordinate 748,668, forward strand.
GTGGGAGAATGTATTGGTATCTACGTGTATGAGAACAAGAAATAAACCTATCTATAAAGGTAGTATTCCATTTCAGTCATATTATTAAAAGCTTGATTTTAAGTTTTCTAACCTGTTTTCATTGCATGCAGTGACAGAAATTCCAAAAGCAATTAGCAGCAGAGAAAGCTCAAGGTAAGGTTGAATTTAAAATCCTTTCATTTCAGTAATTTACAATAGTGTTAGTAGGTCAACTAAAGATGTTTCTGGGAATACACAAGAAAAAAATCTGCTCTGATATCCATCCTTGCAATACCAGAATTTGGCTCATAATTTTTACTTGATAGCATCTCTAGAGACTGAGGTTTCATCATCAGTAAGTGACTCTTTCCTATATACAGCTCTTTAAAAAGGGTGCACTTCTTGGTGCTGCTTTCCAGTGTGTTATTGTGGGACAGTGAAGCAAATATTCTTAACTGGAATTAGCTTTTTCAAAGATTTCTCTGTGCACGGCTTCATCATGGGTGCTAAGTATTTCTTCACAGCCTTTCATTTCCTTAGTCAGAGAGGTCTCTGTAAGTAAAATAAAGCTGTGTTTTCCCTGTGGCTGCAGTGATATCCACATAAATCCTACAAAATGCAATGTAGTGGTGGATACAGTTCTCAAGTATGTGAGGTCTCCAAACTTTTATTCTCAGGCTTGTGCTCAGAGTACATGAAGAGGCATAGCAAGGTGCCCGTTGAGGGTTGTGCTGGAGCTCTTCAGGGTCTCCCACACTGGATGTGAGCCACATGACTTTCGCACAACTATTCTCAACTACAGTCCTCCATATCAGGAGACACACCAATGCTGTGATTGTTTTCACCACCCTTGACCCCCACCACAGCCCTGCTCTCCCCTCCACCCACCACTCATCCACAGCAAGTCTCCCTCGAAACATCAGCAGGATCAGGCCCCAAGACTTCTCAGACTTGCCAAACTGCAGATTTTGGATGGTTTCAACTCGAAACCAGGAATCTGACCAGATTTGCTTGAAAACGGGCCCAGTTTCATTCAAACCCTGTTACAAGCTTCAACAAACAGACTCTGGGTTTTGACTTTCTTGTGAAACTTGAAACCACATGTGTTCCACATGGTTTAGGTTTTTGTTGTGAATATCTTACACAGTTCTATGGGAATAGCCTTTTCTTGTGGGCTTTTAGCATTTCCTATCCCAGCCAGAACCATAAAAAGCAAAGGCTGGAAAATATGAAAACTACAATTATGTGGAAAAAAGGGGGACTTAACTTTTTAAACCTCAGACAATGTTTGTGTTCATTTAGAGCGCGGAGTGAAGTTTTGAATTAATTCATGTTTTATTTTAACTGTTAGCCTTAATTAGGTGCACTCAGGAGAAATCACTTCCCCTCTAATATAAAATCATGGAGCTTGCGACACATGGAAATTATAAACACTTTGGAGTGACTTAGGAGATGGGTGTTGGCTTTGCAGCAGCAGAAGAGCAAATATTTACAGTACATTAGGGTTCGCTTCACTTCTAAATTATTATCTTCCCCTTCGGAATAATCTGTTTTCCAAAGACAGATTGCTTAGTGCCCTCCTCCATCCATTTTGTGGCAGGCAATTATCTTTCCTTCATTTCTATATTGAAATGTCTTGCTCTAGCTCTCCACAGAGTCAAATGAAAACTGAGGAAATCCTTAATTTGGTGTCTCTTTTGTCCTGGAATTGCACTGTGGCCTCTGGCAAATTATTACACTTCTCTGAGCTTCATTCTTCTTTTTTTTCAAAATAAAAATACCAATATTTAACTTCCAGGTGTTAATTAATTCATATCCATAAGAGGAATTTAAAATAGAAAGTGATATATAATGTTAATTAGCGGTATTATAATTGCATATTCCAAAAGCCCAAAGAAGCTGTTACTTTACAGATTACTTAAATTAGTGCTAAAATATTGCCATCTTTGGCCTCACGGGGCTCAGATATGGGAAGTTAAACACAATGAAAGCAACACTGTGACATAAAGGGAAGAAATAATTACATACACCGGTTTTACTCCCCTGATAAAACTTCTGCAGTGCATGATGTGCTATTAGGTTTTACAGTAAAACTACAGCAACCTGGCTTTGCGCTTACAATAGCTAAAACCATCTGTGTACGTGTAAAACCTTTGCTGGCAGGTTTCCATGTGCGGTTCATGCATTCCTTCGCCTGTGCAATTTGAAGCTGTCAAAAACTAATTAAATAATTATGTGGTTGTTACTGCAGCTGTGTGTATTCTTCATTACGTTATAAGGCTGCGGTTTGAGGCACTCTCCTCCTCTAGGTTTCAAAATATTAGTAATGGAAGGTGTGTTGTCGGTGCATGTTCAGCTGCTGCCAGAAAAAGCAGAGAGGGAAGGGAACCGTCTTTCATGTCAGTCTATCATTGCACTTTATACTGTATATTCGCTGTATACAGCAGAGAGGTGAAAATACAAATTGACTTCTCGCAGCCTTCTCACGTTGGGCAGAATTCAGCATGGCCAATCCTGGGGACAGGACGGAGGAAAGTCCCTGCCACACCTCCATGGTGAATGCACATCTGAAGCATGCATGTGGCTTTGTAGTGCCACTCAGCCTGGGGAGGTGACTTGGAGGATGACAGCAGAAGAAGAAGAGTGAGGCTGTGGAGAAGACCACCCCCTCTCCTCCCTGGCCAGGAAGGGGATTGCTCTTGGTCCTACTCTTGACTCACTCCCTGGTCCCAAGGAAATCACACGCTGGGCCCTCCTGCCCTGTCAGTAAATCATGGCTAACACTGTATTACCTCCCCCAAGAACACAACGGGTGGGTTTGTTAACAATATCAACTTCATGTCAGACTGAGGGTGCTACCCAGATGCAGCGCAGTAGGCTGACCAGGAATCAGCCTTATGGACACAACCCTGCCCTCATACCTCCTGACCAGTGTCCGATAGAGAGAAGGGTATCAGACCCATGGGAGACAGGACAGGCATCTGAGATCTCTTTGCTGAGGAAAACATTTCTCAGGACTACTTCATGCGGCCACAGAGGCAGCCTAAATCCAGGTAGAACTGCTTTTTCCAGACCAAACCAGCCCATGTCGAAGTTTTTCACTGCCACAGAAGGGGTGCCCTGGTTGCACACACAGTAGACACTTCAGAGACAGCACAGCTGTTGGAGAAACAGTGAGTTACTGCAGCAGCAAAGCCACATAATACAGAGTGTCTCCAATTTATTAAATTTATGGAGCAACTTTACTTCTAATAAGGTTTTCTTCAAATTTATGGAACTGTCTCATCACATCGGTTCTTATCTGCTTAGCTAAATGTTCAAAAATACTAATAATGGGAAAACTCCAGATGATAATTTTCTTTAATATTTTTCTTTTATGCACCCACAGTATAATATATGGGCCCAGATGCCTTCCTGCATTCCTTCTTTGTACGATTTATGACTATCTGTCTAGATGCCACACACCCTTTCTCAGTACACTCGGCAGCCATGGCAAAGTTGTTTAAAATCATCTGTTATCTCAAGCAGCCTTCTTTGTAAGAGCCTTTCTCAGACTTACCCTCAGAATGCTTTTAGGTGAGTCTCAGTAAAATTCCTGAAAACTAAAACTTAAGGAAAATAAGCTACTTTCTGTAAACTCAAGTTGGAAGCAAATGATCCTTTCAGTCCACAGGGGCTCCTAGAAAGCAATGCGTGTCTTTGGGTCCCTCTTGTGGTCTTGCAGCAACAACGTGCTGCCATCATCCTTGCATGATCCCACACACACCAACACACAGGGGAACACGCATGATCCCAGACACCACCAGATCCGGCGCAGACAAAGGAAGGACAAAGATACTGGTATCTCCTTGAGAGCTGGTCCAAGCCCATTTCTCATTATTACTACAACTATTGAGTTTCCATGGAAATACTACAGAGAGGCAAATAGCCCTGCTCCATTTTCGTGTTGAAAGCTACTTTACTCCACAGTATACGGAGTTCATAAACGTATGAACATTATGTTCATAAACATAATGAAACTAACTGCAGATTACAATCAAACATGCATGAAGGGTATCAGGACATGACTGTGCTTCACATAGCTTCACGATACACATCCAAGATTGTATATTCAAGACTTTGAACTGATGTATACTCAAGATTTCGAATTGATGTATACTCAAGATTTCTTATGTTCAAAAGGTATATTCAAGATTTTGAAGGCACTCTTCTTCTTAAGAATCACCTTTGGGAATAACTACCATGCAAAGTATGCTTGAGGCAATATGAATTTGGTTTTGGGAGAAGCCTTATTAATGATTGAAATACAATAAATAACCTTATGCACTTTCTCTGAGCTCTGGCCTGTTTACAAGTTAACAACCTCAGGAACAACTTCAGACAAATTGGGAGTAGCTTGGCTTTGCAAATTTGGGAAAGACAAGAGGAAGATGGAGGATTGAGAAAATATCCTTTAAAATGGTTGGGCCTGGCAAAAACAACAGAATCCTTTTTGTACCTGTCTCCATCCAGGCACCAAGAAGTGACACAAGAAAGGCATGCGCTGTCAAATCCTGTGGGCAAGATCTTTCAGAGGAGCCTAAACAGTGTTGTCTCCTCCCTCCAGCTGCTCCCACTGTACTGCAGATCCACAGCAGACGTGAAAGGGTTGAAGAGATATGAAGTAATAGCTAGGCAAAGAGACTAGCAACATCTAAAGCCATAAAGAACAGCCATATGTGGGTTTGGAGGAGTGTGTGCTGATGAGGGAGGCTCACCCCAGACAAAGGCTGCTTGTTGCAGCGCTGCCTTCACCATCACTCAGCTGCCTACACTGTCCGTGCCCACCCTCACCTTTGCTAATTGAAGGGGAGTGTGACAATGTCACGTTCTTCCTACTTCCTGAGTGCCTGTCATTGCAGAGCCTCGGGGATCTCTTACTTCTCCCAGGCATAACTCTCTGCAGCTTAGGGCATGTGCCTCAAAAAATTTTCCTGAAATGCCACTCGTCCCTTCTTCCCTCTCCAACAGCTCCCCAAAATTGCCAGTGGCCTCTCTGAGCCTCTCTCCCTTATCTCCAACTGATCCCTCCCAGCTTTCTTCCCCTACCTGCTTTCTCCTCCCCACACCTGTTCTACTACTACCCAAAACAAACTTTTCTGCCCCTAAACAGCTATCTTGCTCTCATCCATAGGGAAGCAAAATTCAATTTTGCTTATGCTACAGAGAAGCCTTAAACAACTCTGAGTTTATTTATAATGTTGGCTCACTGTTCCTTGTCACAAAGGAACTGTTAAAGGCAAAACTGATTTGCTCCAGACTAAGGGCAAATGTACTAGCACATATATCAAACAAACTGGCAGTGTTGTGTGTAACACTTGCCTCTCCAATTTTGGCAACCAAACTGCCTACACAGTTTCTTGGAAACTATAAATAACAATATATATCAATATATCCAGGCAAAACCTCATTGTTTCTTTCCAAATAATCCTCTAATCCACATATCTAATGAACCACCATCAGAAAGGCAATCCTAAAGCTTTTGGTTTAAGACTGTCCACTTTCCTAGTTTCCCCATTTCAGAAATATTTACATCATCCTACATTCCTCATATACTCAAGGGACATTTTAAACTTGCCTAAATACAAATAACTTGATGCATGTGAAAAGGTAATAGAACATATTTCTAACATTGGATGTTCTGTGAGGTATATTTTGATAGGAATACAAAAAACACAGTAGGATTTGTTTGTCTTTCATGCATAATTGTTGACCCACTTCCTTTAAGAGGCAGACCTTTTCCACATAGAGATAACATGTCTCCACTGCTTGGAAGACCACCCCATAACAATGCTAACAATTCCCTAAATGCCAGCACTGTGTAGTTAAAGCTGACTGGAGCTAACCCCACATTTCCTCATGTCAGCTGCCCTCTTAAGAATACGTAGACTTGGAAGGGAAAAGTAGTCCAAAAAAATTACCTTATTAAGCAGTTCTCTTTATTCCTTTTTGTTACCTCTAAAACAGAGCTGTTCTTTTATTTTCTCAGCTATGTTCTCTTTTCCAGCCTGAAATCTTTTCTGGGGAGATTTTGGGGACTCTGGGTGTTTACAGTAGATTTTCAAGCATCCAACAGCCTCAGCAGAGAGACAGTTTTTGTTCCCAATGAACACCTGAAAACTCTCCACATGCCTCTCGAGCACAAACAGGGCATCTGGCATCCAACACTCTTGCAGCAGAAAGTCTATCCTTCCCTGTTTATCCAGACCAGCCAGAAACACGAGATACAGCTGCAGCGGCACAGAGGACATGCTGTGTCCTGGTGCAGGTCCTCGTGTGAGCCCATGGGGACCATTTCCAACACACCCACTCCATTGTGCTGCTACAGGACCACAAGATACTGTTCAAAGATGAATAATTTTCTGGGTCTTGTCCTGTGTAACTTGTCCTGTATAACTGCAGACTGTTGGTGTTCCAAAAGTGGGTCTTGGAGGAAAAACTTGGGAAATTCTCCCTCAAATTTACCATATGACAAAGCATTATTCCTCTTCATCTGCCTGTAGCTTCTCATTTACAACAAAACCCCGTGTGTTTTTGTTATAGTGTAAAAAAATGACTATACTTAGTACAAAAACATAGCAGTAACAAGAGTTTTCTTTAAAACATAAGCAAACACTTTCAATTTAAATACCTAAAGATAACACAGGGGTCTTACACAGCCAGCCTGATTTTTAGAGATAATAAGCACTACCACTGAAAGCTGAAGGAACTGAATCAGAGGAAGATCAGTACTTCTGACTCCACAGAATGCAAAACTTTAAATTTTACATCCCAGTTGTTACAGGCAATCATCTTGAGAAAATCTTGGTGTGAGAGGATCTTTGGTCTGTACTGTCTCCTGAATTGTGGTTACTTTCTATTTTTGAAGTCAACAGAAATACATCAGTTGAAATGAAAAGAGTATCTGACCTCTCATATTTACATAATCATATATGCAGACATATATATACATCTACCTGCATGTATGTAGGCTGTATTTAATGAAAGTATTTAATTTCATTCTCTTTACAAAGTAATGCTTCTTATAAACAGTAAATGAGGAAAGCCAATACTAACTATATACTTTTTACAACAAGAAATTCTCACAATGAGCAAGTTGTCATGTTCTGTACCTCTAATTTATTATAATGTTCAAAAAATCTGTTAACCTGGGAACTAAAAAACATGTGGGGGTTGTAAAACTATCCGCTATAATAAAAGACTTACAACATTTTTAGCTAGCTGAGGAACTGGGAATTAGGTTGATGGAGGGGATTATTGCTTAATATTTTCCGTAACATCAGCAATCTTGTCAAAATCCCCTGGTTGCTCTGAGAGTAGGAGACATCTGTTTTATTGGGTGAGCACATATCCTGGAATGTCTGCCATGAGACAGCGTCACAACCAGGCTTCATTACCCCTTCACACATTAAGCCTGGTTTACACTTCACAGTGCCATGGAAAAATCACACATTCTGCTTATGCCAGCAAAAGCCATGTTGTAGACACAGTCCTACAGATAATAAAGTCCCCTTGCCAGTATCATTTAGTTCATGTGGAGAATGTCTGCAGGCTTTACCAGCACGTGAACCATGTTGTCATTTATATTGCACCGCAGGTTTGCCACGTAAGCTTCTGCTAGGAGGATTTGCCTGCATAGCCGTCTCTCACCTTCTGGCTTTCGGGTTCAGTTAGAGGCCAATTCTTAACAGTGTGCGCCGAGGGCTAATACCGGGGCCACTACCGTTTAAAATTGTCATGAATGACCTGGACACTGGCACGGAGTGCACCCTCACCAAGTCTGCAGACCGTACAAAACTGGGAGAAGAGGCTGATACGCCAGAGGGTCCTGGACAGGTTGGAGAAATCAGCCTGGAGGAAGATGAAGTTCAACAAATGGAAGCGCAAAGTCCTGCCCTTGGGGAAGAACAACGTCAGGCACAAGCACATGCTGGGTGTGGAACCAGCTGAAAAGCAGCTCTGCAGAGAAAGGCCTGGGGGTCTGGTGCACGCCAAATTGACCATAAGGTAACAGTGTGCCCCTATGGCAAAGAAGGTCAACAGCTTCCTGGAAGAATGTTACCAGCAGGTCAAGGGAGGTGATCCTTCCCCTCTACTCAGCACTGGTGAGATACATCTCTATTACTACGCTCAGTTCTGAGCTCCCCAAAACGAAAAAGAAAACATGGGTGTACTGGAGCAAGTCCTACCAAAGGCCATGAAGATGATGAAGGGACTTCATCTTTCATACAAGAAGAGGGTGAGAGAGCTGGGACTCCTCAGCTGGAGAAGAGAACGTTCAAGGGGATCTCATCAGTGTGTATAAATGCCTGACGGAAGATTGCATTGAAGACAGAGCCAGGCTCTTTTCAGTGATGCCCACTGAGAGGACAGTGACAGTGAGCACAAATTAGAACATGTTAAATTCCATAGGAACTCAAGAAAACACTTGTGGTTTTGTGACCATTTGTGAAGGCGGCCAAAGTTTGTCACAGATTGCCCAGAGAGGCTGCAGCATCTTCATCTTTAATTTGCTCCAGGTGATTCTACTTGAGAGAGGTGGGTAGACTAGGTGATCTCAAGAGGTCCCTTCCAACCTCAGCCATTCTGCGATTCTCTGACAGTGGTATTGACAAACCTTTGGGGAATGGAATTAAGTTTACAGATCCACATCTCCAGACTGACATCTCTTCTAACTCCTTCTATGCCAGCAGAAGGTGTTAACCTTTCCATTTATGAAAATTTTCCTCAGGCCCTTTATTTCTCAAATTATCAATTTTATAACAGGTATAGGTATGTTGTATGTCTGAGGCAACTGAATCCATTCTGAAGAAAAGATCATATATGGTGGTCATCTAGAGCTTTTTAGCTAAAGATAGAAAGTGAAAACTGGTGATTGTTAGCTAAATATATTCCATTCGCCTCTGTTTTACAGCCTGCGTGCTTCACAGCAAAGAAAGTATTCAGGTGGAAGTATATTAGAACAAGAAAGTCTTTCACAGAGTGGGAACGTGTTCTAAAATATTCTTTTAGATGCTATTGACACAGAGAATGAGTGCTTGGATATGGCTCAGGGAGGCACAGGCACACTAGCTTTAACGTAGTGAGCCTGGGGAACGGCAGAACTGCCAGCCTGGGAGGGCAGGCAAAGCACAGGCTGTATGGAACCTATGGCAGAAGACTCTACTTGCCAGCCTGTGCTGCCATTCCCCACCCCCATCGTTGTCCTTGCCCAAACTAGCTAAATTTTTAATCACATTTTATTATCGAACCTTTATTTCACTGAGTAAGCCTGTCTTTAAACCGTGTTCTCATCGGCAATCCGAGCTATCGTTTTTCTGCGATTCGTTTGAATCTGCTGCCATCTAGTGAGCAGAAATCAAGCTGAAATGTATGGGGTTTGCAGCCAGCAGTGGTTTTTTAGCTTCTGAGACAGGCAGGATTTTGTTCTGCTCTCCCTCCATGTCAACGTGCAGCTTATGGAAGCGTTTGCATGCATTTCACCCGTAGGCTCCTTATAATTTATATAAATTATAAAGATATAGTTTATATAAGGCCTCCTCTGCCTAATACCTTATTCCCTCCCTGACTAGTTCTAAATCACTTCATTTTTAACACATGGAGATTTTCACAGAATCACGGAATTGTCAGAGTTGGAAGGGACCTTCTAGAGATCATCTAGTCCAGCTCCCCTGCTAAAGCAGGGTTGCCCAGAGCACATCACTCAGGACTGCTTCCAGTTGGGTCTTGAAGACCTCTAGAGAAGGGGACTCCACAGCCTCCCTGGGCAGCCTGTTCCAGTGCTCTGTTACCCTCACCATAGAGAAGTTCCTCCTCATATTTGAATGGAACTTCCTATGTTCCAGCTTGCGCCTGTTGCCCCTCATCCTGTCACTGGGAACCACTGAAAAGAGTCCAGCTCCATTCCCCCTCAAACTGCCCTTTAGATACTTACAGGCATTAATAAGGTCTCCCCTCAGCCTTCTCTTCTCCACGCTAAAGAGTCCCAGCTCTCTCGGCCTTTCCTCATAAGGGAGATGCTCCAATCCCTTAATCATCTTTGTAGCCCTACGCTGGACTCTTTCCAGCAGTTCCCTGTCTCTCTTGAACTGGGGAGCCCAGAACTGGATGCAGTATTCCAGTTGTGGCCTCACCAGTGCAGAGTCAAGGGGGAGAATGACCTCCCTCGACCTACTGGTCACACTCTTTCCTATGCAGCCCAGGACTCCATTGGCCCTCTTGGCAACAAAGGCACATTGCTGGCTCATGGAAAGTTTACTATCCACCAGGACCCCCAGATCCTTCTCCTCAGAAATGCTTTCCAGCAGGTCCATCCCTAACCTATATTGGTATCTGGTATTCTTCCTCCCCTTGTGCAGTACTCTACACTTGCCTTTATTGAACCTCATTAGGTTCTTCTCTGCCCAGCTCTCCAGCCTGTCCAGGTCACGCTGGATGGCGGCACAGCCCTCTGGACTGTCAGCCAGCCCTCCCAGTTTGGTATCATCAGCAAACTTGCTGAGGATACACTCTGTCCCCTCGTCCAGGTCATTGATGAATATGTTAAACAAAACTGGACCAAGTATTGACCCCTGGGGGACACCACTGGTTACAGGCCTCCAAATCAACCCTGCTCCATTAATCACAACCCTTTGAGTTCTGTCACACAGCCAGCTCTCAATCCATCTCACTGCCCCCTCATCTAGCCCACACTTCCTCAGGTTCCTAATGAGGATGTTATGGGAGATAGTGTCAAAAGCCTTGCTGAAGTCAAGGTAGATGGCATCTGTTACTCTCCCCTCATCCAGCCATCCAGTTATAACATCATAGAAGGCTATCAGATTGGTCAGGCACGATTTACCCTTGGTAAATCCGTGTTGACCACTTCCAATAACTTCCTGTTCTTCAACATGTTTGGAGATGACTTCCAGAACAAATCGCTCCATTACCTTCCCAGGAACAGAGGTGAGGCTAACTGGCCTGTAGTTTCCCAGGTCCTCCATCTTGCGCTTTTGGAAGACTGGAGTGATATTTGCCTTCCTCCAGTCCTCAGATACCTCTCCTGTTCTCCATGACCTTTCAAAGATGATAGAGAGTGGGAGAACATCTGCTAGTTCTCTCAGCAACAACCTGGAAAATGACCAGGTACCCAAAGACCTGGATGATCCGGAGCACATGGCCCATGTGGTTAAAGTTTATACTAAGTCCACTAATGTCATAGGCCAGTACCCTGGCGATAATGAGCTGGACAGGTTTGGAGGCATCAATTATGGATGGATTGGCCAGACAACTCCAAGAATACAAAGATAATTTCACTTCCTCTCTAGGGACCTGCATCTTGGTTGTGAAGGAACTGACCCAAAAACTGTCAGAGCAATCCGAGAAGGATAGCTCTTCCTCACTCACACCAACCAATGTCTCAGCTATTAAGTGTCAGCCGCCTTCTGTTTGAGGGAGACTGTACATGTGCAGCCCTGTGGTTCTTCCTGCGTGACCAGGGGGAAGACATGAGCAACCGGGATGGTGAACCTACCTGGAGTCTAGAAGCTGATGTACAGGAACTGCAAGAAAAATCAACAGCCAAAAGGCATCCAACCAGCAAAATTACTGTCCAGTGTCTGTTGGGCAGAGTAGAAGGGCTGGTTGTACTTTTGACCTTGATGAAGGACTTCTGTTTTGCAGTTACAAAAATCCAGTAATGAAGACTCCAACCAGGAGCAGAGGGGTGCTGCCTTCAGCCAGGTGGAAGAAAGGGACCACCGGGTTTACTGGACCATGTGGGTTCAATGGCCCGGCACATCAGCTGCACGGGATTATAAAGCTCTAGTGGACACTGGTGCACAGTGTGCACTGATACCATCAGATTACAAAGGGGCAGAATTCATCTGTATTTCTGGAATGACAAGAGGATCTCAAGAACTGTCTGTGTTGGAGGCTGGGGTAAGTCTAACCGGGAATGAGCGGCAAAGCACCCTATTGTGACAGGCCCAGAGGCTTCATGTATCCTTGGCATACACTACCTCAGGAGAGGTACTTCAACAATCCAAAAGTTTTTGGTATAGCTGCCTTGAGTACAGAGAAGATTAAAGAGCTGGCTAGCTTGCCTGGTTGCTCGGAGGATCCTTCTGTTGTGGGGTTGCTGCAAGTTAAAGGACAGCAGGTGCCAATTACTACCGTGACACTGCACTGGTGACAATATCACATAATGGAAATTCCCTGGTTCCCATTCAAAAGCTGGCAACTGGGGAGTCAAGGAGTGATCGGTAAGTCCCATATGGCCAGTCCAAAAATCTAATGGAGAATGGAGGCTAACAGTAGATTACCACATCCTGAACGAAGTCACACCACCGCTGAGTGCTGCTGTACCAGACATGCTAGAACTTCACTATGAACTAGAGTCAAATTCTGCCAAATGGTTTGCAACAATGGATATCACTAATGCATTTTTCTCAATCCCTTTGGCAGCAACGAGCAGGCCACAGTTTGATTTCACATAGAGGTGTATCCAGTACTGACTGCCCCAGGGGTGGAAACACAGACCCACCATTTGCTATGGACTGATCCAGACTGCACTGGAACAGGGTGAAGCTCTGTAACACTTGCAGTATATTGATGACACCATTGTGTGGGGCAACACAGCGGAGGAAGTGTTTGAGAAGGGGAGAAGAAGAATCCAGATTCTCTGGAAAGCTGTTTTTTCTATAACAAAGTAAGGTCAAAGGTCCTGCACAGGAGATCCAGTTTTTTGAAATAAACTGGCAAGATGGGCATTGTCATCTCCCAATGGATGTGATCAATAAAATAACAGCTATGTCTCCACCAACTAACAAAAAAGAAACACAAGCTTTCCTAGGTGTTATGAGTTTTTGGAGAATGCATGTTCCAGTTTGCAGTCTGATTATCAGTTTTCTCTGTCGAGTCACCTAGAAGAAGAATGACTTTGAATTGGGTCCCGAGCCCTGAACAAAGCCTTTGAACAAATCATAGAATCATAGAATCATATAGGGTTGGAAGGGACCTCTGGAGATCATCTAGTCCAACCCCCCGCACTGGAGTAGGCCTACCTACAGCACGTTGCACAGGAACTTGTCCAGGCGGGTTTTGAGTGTCTCCAGAGAAGGAGACTCCACCACCTCTCCAGGTAGCCTGTTCCAGTGCTCTACCACTCTCACAGTAAAGAAGTTCCTCCTCATGTTTAGGTGGAACTTCTTATACGCAAGTTTGTGCCCATTTCCTCTTGTCCTGTCACTGGGCACCACTGAGAAAAGACCAGCCCCATCTTCCTGACACCCTCCCTTTAAGTATTTGTATGCATTAATTAGATCTTCCCTCAGCCTTCTCTTCTCTAGAATAAACAGACCCAAGTTCCTCAGCCTCTCCTCATAGGAGAGATGCTCCAGGCCCTTAATCATCTTTGTGGCCCTTTGCTGTACCCTCTCCAGCAGTTCCCTGTCCTTCTTGAACTGAGGGGCCCAGAACTGGACCAAGTGCTCCAGATGGGGCCTCCCCAGGGCAGAGCAGAGGGGCAGGATGACCTCCCTCAACCTGCTGGCCACGCTCTTCTTGATGGCCCCCGGGATGCCATTGGCCTTCTTGGCCACAAGGGCACATTGCTGGCTCATGGTCATCCTGTTGTCCTCAAGAACTCCCAGGTCTTTTTCCTCAGAGCTTCTCTCCAGCAGGTCAGCCCCCAACCTGTACTGGTGCAGGGGGTTATTTCTCCCCAGGTGCAGCCCCCTACACTTGCTCTTGTTAAATTTCATTAGGTTGCTCTCGGCCCAAGTCTCCAGTCTGTCCAGGTCTCGCTGTATGGCCGCACAGCCTTCTGGGTGTCAGCCACCCCTCCTAGTTTTGTGTCATCAGCAAACTTGCTGAGAGTACATTCCATCCCTTCGTCCAGGTCATTGATGAATATATTGAAGAGGACTGGACCCAGTACTGACCCCTGGGGAACACCACTTGTTACAGACTTCCAGCTGGATTCTGTGCCCCTAATCACAACCCTCTGGGTTCTGTCTTTTAGCCAGTTTTCAATCCACCTCCCTGTCCATTCATCTAACCCACACTTCCTAAGCTTAGCTATGAGGATGCTGTGGGAGACGGTGTCAAAAACCTTGCCGAAGTCAAGGTAGACAACATCCACCCCCCTCTTCTCATCTATCCAACCAGTCATGACATCATAGAAAGCCATCAGGTTAATCTGACATGACCTCTCCTTGATAAATCCACGTTGACTACTTCTGATAGCTTTCTTTTCTTCCATATGCTCTGAGATGACACCCAGGATGAGGTGTTCCATCACCTTTCCAGGGATGGAGGTGAGGCTGACCGGTCTGTAATTTCTCGGATCCTCCTTCTTGCCCTTTTTCAACACTGGGATGACATTGGCCTTTCTCCAGTCCTTGGGCACCTCGCCTGATCTCCAGGACCTCTCAAAGATGATGGAGAGTGGCCCTGCAATGACTTCTGCCAGCTCCCTCAGGAGATCAGTTGTGCAGGAGCATTTGGGCCAGTCCAGACAGGACAAGATGTGAAAAACATGCTTTACAACACAGACAGGGATGAAGGCCTCACCTGGAGCCTCTGGCAGAAAGCACTAGGGTAGACTCGAGGTCGGCCCCTAGGGTTTTGGAGCCGGGGACATAGAGGATCTGAAGCCCGTGATACTCCAACTGAAAAAGAAATATTAGCAGCTTATGAAGGAATTTGAGCTGCTTCAGAAGTTATTTGTATTGAAGCACATCTCCTTTTGTCACTTCTATTGCTTGTGCTGTGCTGGATATTCAAAGAGAGAGTCCACTCTACACATCATGCAACTGATGCTACATGGAGTAAGCGGATCACACTGAGCAGGCTCTAATGGGAAACCTCAACCACCCAGGAATTCTGGAAGTGATCATGGACTGGCCAGAAGGCTGAAACTTCAGAATGTCACCAGAGGAGGTTACTCATGCTGAGGAGGCCCCACTGTATAATAAATTACCGAAAAATTAAAAGCAATGTGCCCTTTTTACAGGTGTCATATTGTGGGAAAACATTGGAGGTGTAAAGCTGCTGTTAATGGCTAGTTAACACTGGAGGATCTGCCGGTTGACCTAGCTCTGCCCAATCTAAACCTCTGCACTCTGTCGAGCGACATAAGATCCCTGTTGAACATTGTTATGGTTTGAGAAAACCCATAACAATTTATTGTCATTTAGACAACTCTTCTATCACCTGATGACCCCTCCCCACCTGGAAAGGGGAATCGGGGAACACAAAGGAATACAAGGGTTGAAATATAAATAGATTTAATAGAACAAGACTAAATAATTTACAATAATACTAAAGATACTGATATAAGATACACAAGAAATAGCCAATTGTATCAGTAGGAAGCTGTGCACTCCCAGCAGGGACAGCAAATGCGGGACACTGCCAGTGCAATGGCTTCAGGAGGAAGGGAAGGCCTCAGGGGTCCGGGGCAAGGAGTTGTCTGGACCATCGCCATCAAGGGAGAGAGAGCTACGCAGCAAACTTTTGTCATTTATATTGAATGTGACATTCATAGTATGAAAGCATCCTGTTGGCCAGCCTGGGTCAAATGCCCAGGCCTTGCTCCTCCTCATCCCTGCACCTGGCAAGGCTTGAAAACACTGAAAGCTTGAAACCCACATAGCCTAGCAGGCTATAAAGTAATTATTTACATGAATTCAGACACCAGAGTCTTCTGAAAGTGCAGTGATCCCAGCATTAGAAGAAAAGTTAGTCCTGTGTCGCTCAACCCAGGACAAACATACAAGGAACTTGTTGGGAAAAACAGTCTGGATTACTCCTTCCTCAGGAAAGGATAAACCTATTCATGGGATTTTTTTTGCAATCCTGATTGCAAGGACCTGGGTGTACCTGGTAAGTAATGCAGAGAGATGGGGGAGTCCCATGTATACCTCAAGGTGATGTAATCCTGGGTGAAAATAATCCAGCATTTATGATGGCAGTGTTACATGATGCTTATGTCACCATTGCTGTGGCTGCTGTATATCAAAGGTATTATAGCAGAAACCTCTTGCTGCTAGCCAAGCTAGAGACAAGAGAAGAAATTAATTGCAATGTCAATACTTATGCCCTAGTCCAAAGGGACCAGGGGTGGAGAATGTAATGGAGAAACAATTACCTTTAAATTGTTGTAACCCATGAGGCACATGAGTTGAATGTTACAGGGAGTACTATAGCAGAAACCACCTGAACCGACGAAGGATGAACGTCACAAGACGTAGTTCAAGTGCAACAGTGGCCTGACTTGAGCTGGTTTTAGTGCCCATAAGAGATGAAGCCCAAAGTCCTAGACCAAATGACCTCAGTGAACATTTTATGGATACTTAAGGACATTTCAAAAACATTTTTTGGGGAAAGGAGTGGTTAATGAAGGTGTATTGCAATAGAGTAAGACCTGAACATGATGTAAATAGTATGGAATAAGGGGTGAAGAATGTACTGGGTTTGGCTGGGATAAAGTTAAAATTTCTTCACAGTAGTTTATATTGGGACATGTCTTGGATTTGTACTGAAAACAGTGCTGATAACAGAGGGATGTTTTAGTTACTGCTAAGCAGTGCTTACACCGCATCAAGACCATTTCTGCTTCTCACATCATCCCACCAGCAAGTGGGCTGGGAGTGCACAAGAAGTTTGGGGGGGACACGAGAGTGGGCAAAGTTGTTTTCAGGTGTAAATGGGTCAGCTCCACTGTCTTCAGGAAGTCTCTCCTTAAAATGTGACAGGTTTTCTGGTTTACCTGCAAGTGACGCAATCTTCCGCTGCTCTAGACAAGCAGCAACATTTTCAATAACTTCTTAGTAGCTTCTCAAGCTGGAGAATATTACAGCAGTGAAATGCTGAGGTGACAAGGACAGAAGATATGGGGTGAGGCTCCAAGAAATGTCTGAGTCACAGTCAAAACAGGCACTCCACCTCTGCTCCCTACCACTCCTACACCTGGGCAATCTCATCCCCACTAGCAGCAGTGTGGCAGGTTTCTGATCCCAAATTGACTCATTTTATGTCACAAAACTACAGCAAATCTCAATCTTTTTTTTTTTTCTTGATGGGCAAGTTCTTCTAAAGGAAAACAGTATCTGTTGTACAATAACCGAAAAAGTTATTTAAAAGATGTGCCAAATACTTATTTGAGATAAGTAAATGTTACAGAGAAACTGGAAATGTAATTACTTGCTTTAAGCTTGACCCTTTTAGCTCACTTCCTCTTGTATTTGTCTGATTATAGAAAATGCTAGTATTTGAGCACACAATTATCCATCTAATTGAACTCTAAGACAGAATCTATGCGTTTCATAAAAATGACAGGAATTTTAGTTTCATAAGAATGATGGGAACTTGAAACAGTAGGTTTCAGGGGTATTAGTGCACTAGTGAGGAGCTTCCATAAGGCTAAATATTGTTTGATCCACCCCAGTCAACATGCCATGAAACGTGCTGAGCCTGCAGCCACCCAAAAAATTTTATGGAAGAAGGAGGCAAGACAGGGCTCAGAAACATTTCTGTGTTTGGCACCCCATATCTGCTCACAGCAAAGGTTTTGGTAACTTAAGCTATTATTAAGAGCAACAAGAAAAACTTCTATAAATACATCAGTGATAAAAGAGTAGGGAAGATGTGGGCCCGTTTCAGAAGGAAACAGGAGACCTGGTCACCCAGGATATGGAGAAGGCTGAGACACTCAGCCTCAATGACTTTTGTGCCTCAGTCTTCACCTGCAAGGGCTCTAGCCACACTGCCCAAGTTGCAGAAGGCAAAGGCGAGGGCTGTGAGAATGACAAACTGTGGCGTATGAAGAAATCACGGACTCGTAGGTCATGCAGTAAGCGAATCCAAAAATCCAGTTCGACCGACCAACTTTATTGCTACACAGAGAGACTTTTATACACTAAGACAGACACCTACTCCCCCCATAATGCCCAATAATGGACTTACAGAAATGTTTTTTTACCTTCTACTGAGCTTATCACAATAACAATTATTCTACTATCAAGACAGGTTTCGGTTCCCAGACTGTGCTCTGTTTTTTGTCAGGATGTGCTTCAGGATGCAAAACTTGTATGTCTCACTCCTCCCCTGCTCTCAAGGTCACTACTGGCACACACTGTAGCTCCAGACGCAAGT
>QJSC01024120.1:775509-939101 GCA_003697955.1 Calidris pygmaea
AACCAACAACACCCTACCACATCACACCCACCCACAAACCAATAATTTTGGGCACTAGAGCATGCCCTGAAGAGCCACGTCTACACGTTTCTTAAATACTTCCAGGGATGGTGACTCCACCACCTCCCTGGGCAGGCTGTTCCAGTGCCTGACCACCCTCTCAGGAAAGTAATTCTTCCTGATATCTAATCTAAACCTCCCCTGCTGCAACTTTAGACCATTTCCTCTTGTCCTGTCCTTATTCACTTGGGAGAAGAGGCCAACACCCACCTCTCTACAACCTCCTTTCAGGTAGTTGTAGGCAGCAGTGAGGTCCCTCCTCAGCCTTCTTTTCTCCAAACTAAACATGGCCAGTTCCCTCGGCCTCTCCTCGTATGACTTGTTCTCCAGACCCCTCACCAGCTTGGTGGCTCTCCTCTGGACACGCTACAGCAGCTCAATGTCCTTCCTGTAGTGGGGGGCCCAGAACTGAACTCAGTACTCAAGGTGAGGCCTCACCAGTGCCGAGTACAGAGGCACAATCACTTCCTTTGTCCTGCTGACCATGCTATTCCTGACACAGGTCAGGATGGTGTTGGTCTTCTTGGCCACCTGGGCACACTGCTGGCTCATGTTAAGCCGGCTGTCCACCAACACTCCTAGGTCTTTTTCTGCTGGGCAGCTTTCCAGCCACTCTTCCCCAAGCCTGTAGCGTTGCCTGGGGTTGTTGTGACCGAAATGCAGGACCCGGCACTTGGCCTTAATAAACCTCATCCCATTGACCTTGGCCCATTGATCCAGTCTGTCCAGATCCCTCTGTAGAGCCTTCCGACCCTCAAGCAGATCAACGCTCCCACCTAGTTTGGTGTCATCTGCAAATTTACTGAGGGTGCACTTAATCCCCTTATCTAGATCATCAATAATTAAACAAGACTGGCCCCAAAACTGAGCCCTGAGGGAAACCACTGGTGACCGGTAGCCAACTGGATTTCACCCCATTAATCACAACTCTCTGGGCACGGCCATCCAGCCAGTTTTTTATCCAGTGAAGGGTACACTTGTCTATGCCATGATTTGCCAGTTTCTCCAGAAGAACGCCGTGGGGGACAGTGTCAAAGGCCTTGCCAAAGTCCAGGTAGACAATGTCCACAGCCTTCCCTGCATCGAGAAGGTGGGTCACATGGTCATAGAAAGAGATCAAGTTGGTCAAGCAGGACCTCCCTTTCATAAACCCATGCTGGGTGGCCCTGATCCCTTGCCTGCCCTGCACTTGCAGTGAGCGCTCTCCCAAGATGATCCTCTCCATGATCTTTCCCAGTACCAAGGTCAGGCTGACAGGCCTATAGTTTCCCGGATTTCATTTCATCCTGCTGTGAAGCACAGGCATGATACAGCTCACTTCTGGAGGTCCTTTCAAAAGCCCTTTCTTTGTCAAGTAGCAAACAATTACTAAAGATATTTCTTTTAGCATTTCCTTTTACTTGAAATCTTTTCTGCAGTTGTCCCATTCCTTTAGGACTTCTTACTGCAGCTCATAAGGAAGGCATTTACTGAATCTCTGAGACACTGATTTTTTTGCAGTAGCTTTAACTTTAACTTGTCTTTAGTACTTTGTTTAGTCATTAACCTATAATTAGATTGTCACTACTGTAACTGCCAAATATTAGAAGTATTTATTTACTTCATAATTTTTTAAAATTACTTAGTGGTTACAGAAATAATTGGTAAGTAGGTGGCTGTCACATGCTTTTGTGCAAAGACATTCATTTAACACAGGTTTTTTTCTCCAAGTTCTGTCTATACTGATCAGTAAAAATGTAGTTGAACAGCTATGGTAGGTCTTAGGCGAGTGAGCTGGAGAGTCAGCGTGGAAAATGGAAGGGATGTGTGAAGTGCAGAGACTCAAACTTCCGTTTCTGCTCCTTGGAGCTTTATTTGGAGTACTCTCCCTGCAGCCTGTTAAGCCTTAGTTCTGTTTATTTCAGCATAAATGTGGGCTGATACTGAAAGAAATGGTATTGCCATTCTTGTTCTGGTCTTCATTACAACACTGGCACATTCATGCTGCTTAGGAAACAACCAGGTTATTTCCCTTTTGCCAATTGTTAGAGCCAAAAATTGTGATCGCAGGAAAGGAACTTTGTAAGCATATTTGGTAGAGCAGTTGTGTTTTATCTTTTTTTTTTTTTTTAATAATTATTACAAATGAAAACCTCATGCTATGATAAGGGTTTCGGAGTCTAAGGGAGTTGCATAAACTTTCTCGGAAGCAGTGAAATTTAGAAATACAATGCATCTGAACATCCTGTACAAGTGAAAGGTAAGATGCAGTCTGAAGTCACATGTGGAAATGTGGTCTGTGTATATTCATTCCTGAAGTGATTTTTACAGGTATTCTTTGGACTAGTGGCAATTCCTGCTTCAAAATGATGTCAAAGTTTGCTTAGAAGTAAAAGTAGCATTTATATTACTTTGTTCCAGAACTTTTGCCGTAAACATAACAAACTTTCTAAGTATGTTTCTTCTGCCAGTTTTATAGCTTTATTAAGCAATGTATGCAAATACTTAGCAAGTTCATTTATTGACTTTAGTAGCCAGTCGGAATTATTTATTATTTTTTTTTTCACTTGTCTATTTAATAGTGTGAAGGCAATACTGATCTGTATGCCAGTTTAACTGAAAGGCAAGTGGCATTAGCGGGCAGTTACTACTGGTGATAATAAATTGTTGTATGTCAGCTAAGCCATGGCAGTGCTATATCATAGTGCTGTTGGCTCTTACAAATCATTCAGATTGGCCTATGCTTACTAATTTTGTGATATTCGTAGTGGTCTATGGGTCAGTTCACTTTCTAGCTTGTTCATCTCCCTAAGACTGCCTAGGTGTCCTCAAATGTTTGGATTTATTCTACCTTTTCATCATAATGACAACAGGTATGTCTGAACTATGCAGTAAAATCTGTTGTATTCAATATTGGTTTTTTGCAGTTTTAACAAAGCTATCTAATTAAGGTCGGTGACTTGAATGGGAGAAATCAGTGGGTTATAGTAGTTCAGAACAAAGGTACTATAGATTATGATATAAATATAGAGTCTTGCTATTATCAAACTTGCACAGAACAGATTATGAAACCATGCAGGGTAGATGATTTGTATCTTATTTGACTCACACGTAAGTAGAATGGTAATTAAAGAAAAAAAAGCACAAACAAAATGCTCTGTAGCACTCTGAAGTTATTTGACATATTTGCTTTCATAACTCTTTATAAGAAATGAAGAAACTTAGGAAACAAAGAAGATCAAGAAGAACAAGACAAGATGAGTATGATCAAGATGAAGTGGATGGTCCAGTCATAGATGAATCTGTGCTGTCCGCAAAAGAACTTCTAGGGTTGCAGCAAGCTGAAGAGCGACTGAAGCGAGACTGCATTTATAGACTGAAGAAGGTGCCACTGTCTTTACTTGTACAGTCCTCTCTTATTTTCCTGTCTGTAAATACAATATAGAGGGTACACTTCTAGCAATTTCTCTGACTGTGGTGGAAAAGTCTAGTTACAGAATCGATGTAATGTACAAAATGGATGCTGTTAATGAATTGTCAAGAGAAGGCAGGTTGTTCTTTGGTTTTTTACTATAATAAGTCTTGGTTTGGCAGCAAGTTTAGCACAAAAAATGGCTGCTCCTTTACTTCATGAATTAACATATCACTGGATGCTGGGGCAATGAACTGAAAAGTTTTATTCTATGTTTATTTAGTTAATATATTCTTCCATGGGCATTGGGTATTTTCCATTGTAAAAGACAAGGTGTTGAGCTTGATTGACCCAGTATCACTATTCTGCTGGCATTATTTTTGATATGCAAACTTTTAACTGTAAAGATGGAGTTAGGAAAGCTAAAGTGAGTATTTCTGGATTTCAAAGTTAGTCATTCAGCTTAGCAAGTGTATTGAATGAAATGAAGGTGATATCTTTCTATATTTTAGGGGTTTTTACTATCTTTATTTTAGCAACCTCGAAGCTACCCATCAGCAAAATATACCTGCAAATTGTGTGACGTTTTGATTGAGTCAGTGCCTTTTGCTCATAAGCATATTAAAGAGAAAAGACACAAGAAGAGCCTCAAGGTGAGTTAAGGACAAGAAAAAGTATAAAATGCAGATTTATGAAACTGTCCTTACCCTAGTAATGACAATGAAACTGTACTGCTTCTAGATCATTCCACATTTATTTTTTACTGTGTTTGAATCTTAAAAACTATTATTTAGTCATACTGATAAAGAGTAAACTTGGGACCTGGACTTTGCTTCTGCTCCCAGCTTTGGAATTTAGTTTGTACTTTTTCATGCCTGTTGTTATTAAAAGAAGTCCTCATTTAAAGTATAACTCAGTAATATTTTGTTACTGGTGATTGAAGTATAATAAAGAATGCTATACCAACTGACTCTCCTGTTTTGCTGTTCTATAATTCTTCTTGTAGATGAGTTAAGTGTATTCTTCTTGATATATATTTCATTGGCATATTTCAACAGTGAAGAGTTTTGATCAGTTCAAGGGCAATGAGGAGTAGCAATAAGCACATACAGTTGGTATGGCAGAATTAGAAATTACAACCTGTAGGTCAGGGTGAATATTTCAGTTCAGAAATACTGTAAAAATTAAGAATTGTGGAGTATTACAGACCTCTTTATATGTAAAGGAAAGAGGTTTGGTTTGAACATAAACATCAAAATAAGTTACAGGAAGACCTTGATTTTACTTTTTTTAATATTTTCTTTTCCTTCTACTTTCTCAGCTTGCAGTAGACAAAACTCCAATGCATGTTTTCTATTTCTTCCTCTTTAACTGCTACCCTTTCCCACTTCACAGGTGATGAAAGAGTTGCTGACTTTTTTTCTTTAATATTCCAAATACATGTATATATACCTCAGCATATTACTGAAGCCTCCTGGAATATCTAATTCTTCATTCCTGTCACAGTTTCGCTCTTGATGTTCTTGCTTCCAGTTACCTCCATTATCTGGAAAATGTGTGGTGGTGTTACTTGGGATGAATTGCAAGCATTCATGCTAACACATTAAGCAACTCTAAAAAAAAAAAATCATTAAAACATCAGTCTTATTATCTTTAAAGGAAAAGCAAGAAGAACAGCTGCTGACCGCTCTGCCTCCTCCAACACCTTCCCAGATACAAGCTATTGGCGTTGCTATTGAAAATGTAGTGCAGGAGTTTGGCTTAAATAGTGAAGATCTAGAAGAAAGGCTCAACATTAAAAATGTGATGGAAAGCTTGCTGCGTCAAAAATTGCCAGGTATTATTTGCAATATGTTTTAAATGCTAGATATACCAACTTTAAAAGAAAAAAACAAACAAGCAAAAAAAACCAAACAAAAACTAAAACCCACAACCAAAACAAACGGATAACTCATAACAGCTCATAAAGTGAAAACTTAATTAAAACTTTGGCTAGCTAAATTCTAAAACAGTATATTTAGTTGCTAGTCTGTTGATGACATGATGTGAAAATATAACCCTGAATTAAGTTACAATGTTGCTCATGACCCAAACAGACCAGTAGTAAAAAGTGAAAATGAACAGGATATGGAGAGCATTTGACCTTCATGGTAAGTTTTTATGAGCAGCAGCCTGGAAAGCAGGAGTTACTAACACAGCTCTGTGCTGTTGGAAGACCCTTATTTATTTCCTGTAGTTATCAAACCTAGATGTAGGTTTCAGTTCTACTGTCAATGCTGTAAAGAAGCTACAGACTTGGAATTAGGTATAGAATAATGCAGTATTGTTCTTTTTGTTGCAGAGTGCTCATTAAGATTGTATGGCTCCTCATATAGCAGATTTGGTTTCAAAACTTCAGACATAAACATAGATATCCAGTTTCCTGCCAGTGTAAGTAAGACCATGTTATTAAGAATGTCTCAGTGGTTTTGACTGTTTACACCTTTATGTAGATTGTAGTTTAAATATAGCTTAGTGTGGTAGTAGCAGTTTTTATGAAAATGCATTGGGTAAAATAGCTATCACATTAAAATGGTCTTAAAATAGCATTTCTTGCTTCATACATCAGTAATGGTGAGGCAGTGTAATACAACTTTGTGTTTTATCGAATCTTCCTTCTGAAAATCTGAAAACACTTAAAATGTCTGTACTCCATACAGTCCTGTGAGATGGATCATTATTTATCTTCTCTTACAGCTGGATTAAATGGCACTTCCGTGATTTTATTTCTGTATGCTCATTGGAGTTTTTGACTGCTAGGTTATTTTTAAACTGTGAAGCCATCTTACGTCATTATATGTAGAGTAATTTAAAGTCTTGATTTGTCATGCTAGTTGTTTTTATACGTCTTTGTGCTTGAACGTTGAAAAAGACTGTGGAAAGCTTTTCATTTCATATTTAAACTTATTCCTGCTGTAGTTGATTTGACAGTCTCATAGTTAAAATTTAGCATTTTCTCTAGGAAACAAAGATGGAAATGTTGTACGGAAAAAGATCCAAGTTCATAAAGCGCATATAATTTTAAAAAATCCTATGATTCCAATCTTTGATGGCAGATAGATCCACTATGTCAGAAGGCAATTATATTTAAGCACATTGAAGTAGTGTTTCTGTTGATGTTTTTTTTCCACAACCAAGTCTTTGGTAGAGGTTAAAATAGCTTGTCTTACAATTACTCCATGATTTGGGGTGGTTTTTCTTCAAAATAAGAAGAGTTTATGTTCCTTTTGATACAATTTAGCAGTAGCCAAGGATTAAGAGAATTTTTTTCTCAGTTGCTGTTCTGTTACCTTCTCGCCGCCCTCTCTGGAGGAAAAACAGAAGTGGCTTAGGGGGAATGTTTTAAACTTTTTTTGAGTTGTGGGAAATCACCTTTTTTATAGCTATGTAAATAGCTTTGTTACTTTTATTGACAGATGGCTCAACCAGATGTTCTCTTACTTGTGCAAGAAAGTCTCCAGAACAGTGGTAAGAAAAAATTGCTGCCCTCCTAATTCTGTTAAACTGTTACTGATTAGTATTGTTGCATTCCACCTCTGTTGAACAGGTAAACTATGTGCTATTCTGTTTTTTTAGAAAGATGTGAGACTGAAAAATACTGCTGGAAATAATGCATTGGCAGAACTAACTTTAGAACTAACTGTAGTTTGGTATTCAGTTTATGATGACTGAAGTCTTGTTATTTATGTCGATATGAGAAATTCCTAGTTGGAGGTTTTCTTCTTCATTATAAGAGAAGGTGTCATTGAACTTAAAGTAGACTGTGCTGCCTTTCTTTCCCGACTGTTCTATTATCTATGAATAGTACAAAAAGTAGCCTAAGCTCTCGTGACACATCATCAGAAACTTAGTAATGTAATTTCTTATTGTAGCCTCTTTTCCTATAATTATGCGCACATGCCTGCTAATGCAGTAAGGCTGTGTACAAATGACTGCATACAGACACATTTGTTTTTTCAGGTAAGGAATACAGCTCTATGCACTAATACAGGCAAGTGAAGTCTAAGATCTTAAAAAAGTGCACTTAGTTAGACCAAACCAAGTGTATGCAGGCTAAAAATGAAAAAATGGCAAAGAAACTCAATCCTTTTAAATGCCAGGTTGCAAAAAGTAGCTTTACGACTTTCTTGCCTCACTTTTTGCCCACAGTTGGGAAATAAGACCATATGGTTCCAAACATGTATATTAAACATGCATATATTTACTGACCTATTTTTTTCTCATTGCCACCCCCACTCCCATTGTATGTGCATTCTTCTTGTCTGGTCAAATAACCATTACAGTCTTTGAGAATGGTGTTATTATTCAGCCACACTGGAGGAATGAAGACCCAGATCCCATAGGAAGTTGGCATCTCCAATGCGTTTTGAAAGCAAACTGTATTTACATTAACATCTTGTGCAAAGCCTTTTTCTATGAGTCAGAAGATACATTAGGCATTGGAGGTACCCCAATTGCAAAAGTAAGGTCTTTTTCAAAGAAGGCAGGTGTCCAAATGGCTAGGTAACATCACAAAAACCTTGGTATTTCAGAATTTTTGAGTTGGGTGTCTAAATTTGTTTCATAGTTTCCTCTCTATCTGGCCCAGTGAAAGAATGAGGCATCAAAAAGAAAGCCCAGTTTGGATCAACAAACTCCCACTAAGACGACTGCAGTGGCATCTGTACCTTTTCAATGTTAAGACAAAAATATAGCTGAATTATATTTGGAAACCTGTATAAAGAATAAGATGGAAAAAATAAACAATTTAACATCACAAGAAGACATTACATTTTGTCAATCAGCCTGTTCTAGACTTGTATTTCTAGATTACCAGGGAAAGTAAACTTGGATATTTTCTTTCTGTCTAGTATACTGACATAATGCTCTGGTTTTTTTCATCTTTCAAACTAATATTGTTTTATAGGTGTTATTGGTCTGTCTGTATGTCTGGATTACTGAAGCCAGCACTTAACCAAAATATACCTAGTTAATTATACCTACTGTGTAGATGAATTTTGAGAAGTACTTTTTTTTCTGAGAATTTTCTTACCCGTGCTTATCATATAGACCATACTCTTCCCATCCCATATGGAAAAACTTGCTTTAAAAAGTGACAGGATTTGACTATCAGATACACTCAATTATTTGTTTCAAAATTAGTACTTCTATTAAGAAGTTAAGGTTCTAGCTGTACTCCTTTAGTTGCATCCAGTTCAACATATATTTTGGCAATACCATGCTTAATGTGGTTTCTTCTTTTTCTTTCTCCCACCTAGAGTCTTTTACGGAAGTTGATGCTGATTTCCATGCTAGAATACCAGTGGTGGTGTGCAGAGAAAAGCAAAGGTCTCAGTTGTCACTTTGTGTGTTCTAATAGTATATAGCAGTGTAAATTATATGTACCAACATCTGAAAAATGACGTTTCTGTACTAAATTATTACAGTTCCATGGATCTTGAAACACAAACTAACACTCATGGGCAAGTCATTCCTAGCCTAGCATAAGAGGGTAAGGGTTGTTCTGTCCTCAGCTGTGTATTTCCCAATCCCTTCAACCATTATGGCTTCCAGCATGTACCCTTGCCCTTCCATTTGGGATAACTGCTTAAGCAGAGACTTTCCTTCCTTATGGGTAATGTAGATACCATATTGAAATTATGGATTTCTACAAGGGCAAGATCAGCTTACTTAGCTTCGCTAATATTTTGAGAACAAGTGAAAGACATTTTATTTTGCCCATTTAATGGATATCACTTAAGATTCATGAAACATTCTATTAACAGCTACTGATATAGAAATGTTACCAGTTATTTTCTGCTACCTTGATCTTTCACGGGTGAAAATATTTCTTGTTCTACAGAAACAGTATAGAACCTGTTTTCTGGTGGGTGTGGTATGGGAAGATGGTTTTGATTCATGAAGGAAATCAGTACTGTAACTGTTTTTTAGTTCAGTGAATTAATGTCATTAGAAACAAATATTTGAACTGTATTTGAAAACACTTTTACAGAAAAAAGTTATAATGCATATATTGTCAACCTAACCATTAATCAAACTGGCTTTTCACACATCTTTTAAAGTAGACATAGTGCCTTTGAGAGGCTGCCAAGTCTTTCCTTACAGTCTTTTGCTGTTTTGTGAGATGTTATCTGACCTATGGCTTTTCTTACAAAACCTCCAAGATCTTTTACTTTGTTTCTTTTTGGGTTTTAGTGGCCTTATTTGTAAAGTGAGTGCAGGGAATGAGAATGCTTGTCTGACAACAAATCATTTGGCTACACTTGGAAAACTGGAACCTACTGTAGTACCTTTAGTGATTGCCTTCAGGTATTGGGCAAAGGTAGGAGTCATTTGTTTTCCCCCTTCTGTGAATAACTATTGAATAAACATTGATATTATGCTAGTAAGACTGTAGGTATGGTTTAGAAAAGTTGTTGAGACTGTCTTTAGAAAAAGAGTTGGAAAAAGGATATTTAGATTTTTTGTAAATTATAAATTTTGTACAATGAAAGTGGAATTTTAAGCTTCAGTCAATGGCATGCAGACTGTAAGTATCCTGCTCTGTTAACCAAACAAGTGAGAGGAATATACATGAAATAGAATTACCAGTTTCCCATAAACGTAATCCATCATGAAAAAAATGGAAGGAAAAAGCTGCTTGTTTCCATATGTAGATGAAAACTTCCTTGTGAATTTAAAGAACTTGTTCCACCACTTTGTGTGCCTGCAATTAAAATATGATTTGTGAAAAAGCTTGAAAAACTTTTGGCTTGGGCTATAGCTACATAAAATGAGTCATCATTTTTGCAAAGGTGCTGTACGCTGACTGTTTTGCCAGTCTGCATCCATGGCTCTCACACTGAAAGTACTGTGTTAATAACATGACTCCAGTAAATACACAGGCCTTGAGAACAAAGTCCAACTCATAAGAGCTCAAATATGGCTAAGTTTCTGTCAGTATTTAATGTGGCTGACCTCTGAACAGTAATTAAAAGAATATATTTCACATTATCACTTGAAACCTTAATAACTGCAGAATTTATTTTTACAGTTGTGCTGTGTTGATCGTCCTGAAGAGGGAGGCTTGTCACCATATGTGTTCGCTTTAATGGTTATTTTCTTTCTACAACAGAGGAAAGAGCCTTTTCTACCTGTCTATTTGGGATCGTGGGTATGTGTATTAATACACTGGATAGTATGAATGAGAGGACCAACCCCTTGTGGTGGTGTGT
Organism: Calidris pygmaea; assembly: GCA_003697955.1. NCBI lineage: Eukaryota > Metazoa > Chordata > Aves > Charadriiformes > Scolopacidae > Calidris > Calidris pygmaea. The sequence goes on from QJSC01024120.1 coordinate 786,214, forward strand.
AACCTGTCAGCTTCACGCTATTCTGAGCAAGCCACAAGCCAGCCGTTTCTGCAGGAATTCAGAAAGAATGTGAATTCAGCCAAACTATATCTAACCTTTGTGTGCTTGGCTATAAGGATGCAGATCACAATCCTAGTCACTGAATTAAGTGCTCTGTTGGCCCTTTTGTGAATAAGGAGAACTGGACATTGACTAATGCACTTCATAACAGTCTACTTCCTCATTTATTCAGCCTTTCTTCCAGACTCTTGAGAACTCTGAATTTTTGTAGCTACATAAAAAAAAATGTCTTGCTTTTTGACATCTAATTTTTCAAAATGTAGACCACAGTTGGGGAGCACACTGGTGTGATATCTGCCCAAAGGATCACACTAGAGGTTTAAAGCATGTATTTCTTGGGTTTAGAAGCTGAAATGCATCTTAATATCAGGAGTTGTATGAAGGACACATCCAATATCCAGCTCTCTAGGACACCATTCAGTTGTTATATTTATGGCACCCATTTTTGTTCTTATAATCAGCATATTTAGTGTGCATGTTCCAGTTCCTATAACCAATTACATGGGACATGCAGTTAATAATTTCCTTCAGTACACAACTGACTCATTCCCAAAGCCTCTCCACTGTCTGTGCTGAATGAGAGAAACATGCAATAATACATGGCTGTATAACTGAAAAATACATATTTATGCTTGTATCATGCAAAGACAAGCTTCTATGATGTGGATACCCTTCCAAAAGCACTGACCTCTTGAGACCTTTTTGCAGAGAAGTATAGGGAGAACAGATAAGCAGATTGGAGCATATTCTAGGCCTTGTACAGCTATTTTTCAACTTTGTTCTGTTTTAATTTGGCTTACTACCATGAGAGGGGGGGAGTAAGATTTAAAGTTCAGGTGATATTTAGCTGTATGTTTCTTTATCTGTTTTCTTTAGATTGGAGGATTCTCATTAAACAAATTAACTCATTTTCATCTGAAAGAAATTGAGAATGATGCTGTGGTTTGGGAGCATAACCCCATTGATGATTCCGATTTGCCACAAGAAACTTCCCCTAGAAGGGGCAAGGTCTGAACTATTTAATTTACTTCTGTAGTAGTCTAGTAGTCATTGCTGTTCTTGAAAAAAAGAACCCTCTTCTATTTTTGTTTTATGTTTATGTTGCAAAACCATGAGCTGAACTAAAAGATTGTACGACTGCTTTGTACAGGGCTTTCTACGCTTACCTCTAGGTGCTAAGAAGCTAGCAGGAAACTAGGTGTTATTTCAAACTCTTTGGTAAAATCCTGGGTTTTAATCTGTCAGGGGAGAATACAGTTTATAGATTTGAAGCAATTTGATCTCGGAATTAGGTTAAGCATCTGAAAAATATTTTAGCTTTGAACTATTCTTACAAATTATTTATTTAATAACAACATTGCAAGAAATAGTATCACTGTATGATTGCATGTTATGACAGTTAACAATACAGCTTAGGCTTTACTAAAAAATAGGGTATATAATCTGTTCGGTCCACTTAGGTTAGATTTGATATTTTCTTGGAAATCTATGAACTATGGCATAAACACTTAAATAAGCAATTGCTGTTTGTCATTGATGCTATTCTTTACCATTGCTGCAGTCTTTCATTCGTAAGTTTTATAATCTGAGTTTATACAATCTCTTCCAATTTTTTATTTGCAGTCTTTATTACAACTGCAGGACTATAAAGCAACTATACGTTTTGTAATATTACATTACAGATTAAATACAAGGAAGTGTAACAGCTAAACACCTGTGCATTAAATATTATTTAAGCTTTTCTTCTGTAATTTACAGGTTCCCTTAGTATTTGATTCAGGACAGCAGTGTTCAGTACCTGCTGGTCAGCTCTGGGTAGAACTGCTTCGTTTCTATGCCTTGGAGTTCAATATGGCTGATTTGGTTATTAGCATACGACTCAAAGAAACAGTGTCTCGCGAATCAAAGGACTGGCCTAAAAAGCGCATTGCTGTGGAAGGTATATGTACCAACAAACTTCAAAGAACCAAACTTTAATTTTCCAGGGTACTGTCTTGGCTATTGACATAGTGGGTAATAACTTAGAATTTTTCAGTGTTGGACTGTGATTCCCCATAATGCAGTAGGATATGTTTTGAAAAAAATCAATTTAATTAATATGTTTCTTGGGTATTTTTTTCAACATTATCAAAAGTAATTAAGTGAACCTAAAAATTGTCTTCAGCACAACTCATAGATCTGTGTCCCTAAACAATGTTTTAGAGTAACTATCAGTACTATATTCAAATTTTGTAAGGATAGAAGTGTATTCTTTTTTTTTTCCAAAAGTTAACTCCTGCACTGCTTCCTCACTTCTTTTTACTAGACCCATATTCAGTCAAAAGGAATGTGGCAAGAACTCTGAACAGCCAGCTAGTGTATGAGTATATTCTTCACTGCTTGAGAGCTACTTACAAGTATTTTGCATTGCCTCACAAAAAAAGTGCAAAATTGAGCAAAAAATCCTCTCCAAATACCAATGAAGAGAAATCCCAAATGCTGGACCATGGAAAAGATGCTATGGAGCATGAAAATTCTCAGTTGCAAAACTTGGATGGTAGAACAAACACAGCAGTAGTGGAAGATTGTGTAATGGAGAGTACAGGTACACCCCAGGTACATAGAATTGATCCTTCAAAACTGTGTGATGGCTCAGAAAGCTTCACAGAAGAAGTGGCTGATGATATCAGTCATTTGGGAATTGCCCATGAAGATTCAGACTGTATAATTGAGGAAGTTATTTCTGGAGATAATGAGGATTTTAAACCGAGCTGTGAAGAGACAGAGAGTGGAAATGAAGACGAAGAAGAGGAGGAAGAGGAAGAACATGAACAACATGAGCAACAAAAAAGGTGGAATAATATCTTGACTACTGAACAGGGAATAGATGAAGACAGTGATAGTGGAGATCTCCCTGTTACAGTGAATGAGCATGATATAGAGACATGTAGTACTTCAGACTTAGAAGGTTTTCAAAACGCTGCACTTACAGAGAGTGATGAGTTTGGCTTAGAGTGCAGTGGTATAATGGATGATAAGATTAACATCGATGAGGAGAGCACTGAGGGTACTGATGAACTGGATGAATCCCCAAAAAAATTCCTATGCTCAGCACAGAGTCAAATATCCCAAATGATTAATTCAGATGATGAGGAGGAAGTGGAGGAAGAAACAAGTCTTCTAAACCAGAGGGAGTGTGGTGTTATAAGACCTGGAGATGAACTAGATAACACATACACGGGATCTGGAGACGATGATGCACTGTCAGAGGAAGAAGATGATTTTTCCATCCCAAATAAATATAAGAACAAACATTTTGAAGAAAATGTTGATGCAGCTCTGAGGATCAATTTGAGTCAAGAGGATCTTACTGAGAAGGGAAGTCTTTTTGAAGAGAACACAGCAACAGAACAGTGTTTAGAAACAGAACTTTTTTATGAATTCAGTCAATCAGCTTTTACAAGGGGCAAGGTAAGCAAGTTGTATCAGAACATAAACATATTGCTTATGTTCTAATATCAGTTATATGAAAGTGTTGCTCAAATTCATTCAAGTATAAAACTTTTTAAAACCAATCTTGCTTTCTATTCATGCAGTCTCCTACAGTAGTGTGTAGCTTGTGCAAACGGGAAGGCCATTTAAAGAGGGATTGTCCAGAAGACTTCAAGAAAATTGAGCTTGATCCACTGCCAGCGCTAACACCCAAATTTTCAGTTATTCTAGATCAAGTTTGTGTCCAATGTTACCGTAAGTTTTTTTCTTTGAATATTGTTGTGCTATAGAAAAAGAATTGCAAAAAAAATAATGAAATCACCACAGGCTAATGGTGTTATAAAGGGAGCTGGTTTATTTGAACTTCGGACTCAATGATCTGAAAGATCTGTTCCAACCTAGATAATTCTATGATTCTGTGATTTGCTTCACTGCATCCAACTCTTAGATACAAATCCTAGAATTGTAAGGGCTTTAATAGGACTACTGAGTAGTGTGTATCTAGAGAAATACAAAATGTTTAGGCTTATCTTTTATGCATTGGCTGTCTGATTACTCATTTAGGCATCTCAATATAGTTTCTAAAAGTTTAAGTTTAGGTAGATTTTTTGACTGATGCTTTTATGTTTCTGTCTACGTTGAATTTCATTACTGTTCCTTAAGTTGTGGTTTCTAGTAAACAAAGACTTCAGTGTTCTAGAAAAAATGGAGTCAAAATACTGTTTTGTAACACTTCTCCACTTTTGTTCTTTTCAGAGTGACCCAACTTTCCTCCTTTCTCTCTCGCCATTTCTGACCAGACAAAATGCATTATTTGTCTAATTAATGTTTTTCTTTGAACAGGTATTTCTCTTCTACTTCATCCTTGCTTTTTTTCCTTCACATGTGAATCTTCTCCTGCTTTTTTTTTCCTCCCCCCTCCCCTGCTATAAACCCCTAACTTTTTTCATTTGAATCTTTGCTGTTGACTCTTTCTACAGATCAGTTTGTCTAAATTATTGTCTTTTTTTTTTTTTTTCTTCCCAAGACGATTTTGCTCCAAATATTGTAGAGGATCAGGCTCGGGAACATATAAGAGAAAATTTAGAAAACTTCATTAGACAGGATTTCCCAGGTAATTAGGCAGTTGTAGCTTTATATTTGTACTTTGGTTTGTTCATACTTGAATGTTTTCCAAGAAAACATATATCAGCACAATAAAGACTTTAGTTTTGAACATTTAACCTATATTGTTGCTCAGCATTGCTGTACCTCGTTACATTAATTTCTGTTTTAAGACTTTCAAGGCTTTGGTTTAAGTCTTTTTTGATTTAGTCATATATGTAACACATTAGTAGGAAGGAACAAAGGCAAGTTAAGCAGAAAACAATGAAAGCAGTAGCGGATCAGTTTTATAGTTGTTATTTTAGAATTATTAATTAGGCTACTTGCTGTATCTGCTCTTACAAACAACAAGCATTTTGTAGTCCTTCCTACTGAAACTTACTGGTTTTGGAATATTTTAAAATACAGGTACAGCATCTGACCTATCCATGGAATTTTGTTTTTTTGTTTCTGGAGTTCTTACCTCTAATACCTTGGCTTTGGTTCATAGTCTTTTAAAATTAGCAAAAGACTTTTTGCTGGAGCCTGGTATGTGACTTATGTCCCCTATTGTGAAAATCTCTGTAGAGAGCAGTCTTAATTTTATTTTTTTTTAATCAGATTTCAGCTCAGACCTGCATGCTGATAATTTAATTATTGGAAAAACTAACTTGTATCTGGATCTATTAGATTGCTCGTTTGAATCAATAAGAGAGATTCTTTTATTGATGACGAGGATCATTAGCAAAGTTGATAAGTAAATGAGTTTTGATGTACCATAGAAGGATAGTAATGTTTTCATGCCTTGTATTAAAAGACATGCAGTGGTTTGAAGCTATATATAATTTCAGATTCTGTGTCTCTATGTGTTTATAACCTATCACATCTTTTGCAGGAACCAAGCTGAATTTGTTTGGCTCCTCAAAAAATGGCTTTGGCTTCAAACAAAGTGACCTTGATATCTGTATGACAGTGGATGGGCTGGAAACTGCTGAGGTAGTTTGAATTTATTTTTTTTTCTTTTAGGAAATGCAAAATTTTATGGCTATATTGTGTATATGGTGTAACAAAATTATTATTTCATGAAAGCTTTTCAGATTAGAAGAAAACACGAATAGGTGCTGCAAAGGCAGATTATTTGGGATTTTGCTGTTGGTCTAGACATGAGTTTAAGAACTACTCTCGGTGGTAGTTTTCCACTAATTCTGCACTACCATTACTTCTGGAATTAGCTGTGCAGATAAATAACATGCTTTGTATCATAAACAACCAGGAATGGGAGACAGTGGAACAGGACATCAAACTCCTTTCATGACTAATAAAAACATTTTTAAAACCTATGTTAAGATACTATCTGGTGTTGATTTCACACATGCTATTTTGAAACAATTTCTGGTGTTTACATAGTTCTGTATCATATGAAACTCTCAATTACACAGCTTTAAGCATAATGTCAAGTAATAAAAAGTTTGCCTAAAATACTTGTAGCAGATACACATTTCAACATTTTTTTTCTTAATGTCTTAGGGACTTGATTGCATCAGAATCATTGAGGATTTAGCAAAAGTTCTCAAGAAACAGTCAGGTAACTTCCTGAAAATTAAAGGGAGAGGTTCTGTTTATGTGACTTGAGTTGCTGTTAGAATGTTCTGGGGCACTGTATAAGAAAATCATTAAGATAAAACTGTATTCAAGAGCCTAATGTTAGTAAGAGTGACATTATATGTTGTGAACATTTGGATTTATTTTTGTTTGCATACGTAGGTCTATGAGGTTATAATGTTACAGGACCACATCTGAATTGGATAAATAGTATATTTATAACCTACATGCAAACCTTGTTAAAGCTTGAGGCTTCAAGTTAGTAGTTATGTTGTATTTATATGTTGAGTGCCTAATAAGTTAAAAGGTAGACTGATACAAGTTTGCAATGGGAATGCTGTTTTTTCTACAAGAAATTATGATTTTATAGTGCTTGGTTTGGTGTGTCATGTGAATTTAATGTAGTTGGAGTGAACTATCAATGACCTCCTATGCTTATTTTTCTTTAACATTTAGACTGATCTTTGTTCTATGAGGGGGCTTAATGTGTGTTTGTATATATTATATTTAGCCAATTCATCATGTTTGACAAATGCCTAAAATCAGTACTAAAATATAACTTGTAATGAAATTTTGGTATCAACTAAGATTTTATTTTGTAGCCTTTTTACTATATTTTTGAATTATTTGTAGAGTATTTGATACTATTGCAACTCTATTGCAGTCATTCAGTAACTAAACATTTCATCCTAGGTTTAAGAAATGTCTTGCCTATAACAACTGCTAAAGTCCCTATTGTCAAATTTTTCCATGTCAGAAGTGGTCTTGAAGTAGACATCAGCTTATATAATACTCTGGTAAGGTTGTCTCCTTTTTGATTTTTTAACAGAAAAATGTGGGTCTGCTTCTTGAGATTGAAGTGATTGTTTTAGTGTTGTCACTTCCCTAAGAAAATATATTAGTTCTTCAATAATAGTAAGAAATAGTGGGTTATTTTAGTCTTTCTATAAATGAGAAAGGAAAGCTGAAGTTGTATTATTTTGTCTATACTTCACTTCCTGTCATGGTGCTTGCTTAACCTTAAGACCTGGAATAGTGATTTTGAAGCCAGCTTGCCTGAACTGGAAGATGTGTTAGAATTTACAGAAAATCACAAGTTCTTGGCCAAATATTTTAAAAGCAAGCTTTTGGTTTTTTTCAATATCTCTGAACTTCAAAAGCCAGTTCCTTGAAACACCAAAGAAAAGTAAGTTTTAGAGCAAAGTATTAAGCTTTCTGAAGTTTTGCATGACCTCAAGGGGAGTCTTGAGGAAGATACCTCAACCACTAAGTAAGTCTGAAAGTTTTCTTCTTGAAATTATGCATTCATATGGGTCAGCTGATAGCTCTCACATTTCTAGGCTGAAATCTCTTAGTTCAAGAACTTACCTTCTACCAAATATTTTTAAAATGCAGTAGTAGATTCACACTTCCCTTCGTGAAGTACTGTTGTATGAATGCTGCTTTGTACCACTTCTGCACAGATTCAGTATTATGATCGGCTTTTTAAGAGAGCAGGTGATAACTTCATTGTTGAATGCTTCCTTAGTCAATATGCATTCTGCTATGCAAGGCTTCACATCTGCATTTCTTAAGTGCAGAGTTTTCATGTTTTCAGCTTATTCCTTCATTTCTTCAGAACTCCTGTATTTTCTATATGACTTTCTTATTTTTATAGGCCTTGCATAACACAAGACTCCTGTCATCATATGCAGCCATTGATCCTAGAGTAAAATATCTGTGTTACACAATGAAAGTCTTTACGAAGGTAAGTGTATTTCAGACATTCTAATAGCAGTAGTGCCCGCAACAAGAGACATAAATGACATAGAGACATAACCATGAAAGTTACAAATTATGTTTATTTTTCTAGATATGTGACATTGGAGATGCATCTCGGGGTAGCCTTTCTTCTTATGCATATACTCTTATGGTGCTTTATTTTCTGCAGCAGAGAAATCCACCTGTCATCCCTGTTCTTCAAGAGGTACAGTATATCAAGAAAGAAATTAGTATCTGTACACAGTATTGACTAATAGAATATCAGTGCTGAATCTGAAGGGCTCTTCTAATGAGTTTAATATTATGCTTTTAGATCTACAAAGAACCAAAAAAGCCCGAAATTTTAGTTGATGGCTGGAACGTTTATTTCTTTGATAAGATAGAGGAGTTGGTGAGTAAATCAGGTTAATTTGAAATGGTGTTACCTGTAGCTTTGCAAATGTGAAAGAATTCCTTTTAAGAAATGTTGTCCTCAAATGTGATGGTTGAATATAGAAATGGAAGTGGAGTAGGTATTGCTTTGAAAATCCCAATCTCATACTGTAAATTCACCCGTGAGAAATCTGCAAAAACTGAAAAAATAGATTAGATTAAAAAAATTATTTTGAGGTTTTAGCGATGATTAATTGCTCTGTTTTTCATGTTACTGGGTGGAGATAACTCCTACAAATACCAGCTGCACATCTAGTCATAGCTGGCTAAACCAGCTGTTGAATAATTATTGTGTTAAATAGGCATATAAAATGAATATTATTTTTTATAACAGGCAAAACCTAATGTTAGAAGTTTTATTAATTCTCCACTTTTGTTGTTAATATTTTTAAAAATACATAATTTAAAAATTAATATTGAATTATTAATACCAATCAGGGAAGGAAGGGAAGTATTCTGGTGTAACTCAATTGTGTTTCTTTATAAAAAAGACTTGCATTGTTTGAGTTTCAGAGTTAAGAAAATTATTCTGCTTAATATAAGTACTGGAAGTAAAAATATTTCTGTCATTTTCAGTCAGCTGTTTGGCCAGACTGTGGCAAAAACACTGAATCTGTTGGGCAGCTGTGGTTGGGACTTCTCCGTTTCTACACAGAAGAATTTGATTTTAAAGAGCATGTCATCTGCATTAGGAGAAAAAATCTCCTTACAACTTTTAAGAAGCAGTGGACCTCCAAATACATTGTAATTGAAGGTACATGCACATGAAGTACATGAATATGTGGAAGTTCTTTAATGTCCACATGAAAAATTGGGGCTTTCCACAGCACTTCTTTATTTTCTTTTACTGGTTTATAAATTGTTATTTGCTCTTTTTTTTAAATCATTGCAAAATTCCCATTGAGTTTCAGTAGTGTTTAATATTATTCTTGGGGACTTTTTTCTTTACTGAAAAGAAGATGCAAAGCAGACTTCATACTTTTCATGAGGACAATAACTGACAGAAAAAAAAAGTTTTAACAAATCCTTCGGAAAATAAATTAGCTGTAGTGCAACTGAAGTTTTCTCACAAATACTAGGTTGAGCTGAGTCCATATTTACATGACTAATTTAATCCCATGTATGATTAAGTATGTTAAGTAATACCATGGTATCTATCAAGAAAATGCAGTGACACATTTTAGAAGTGTTCCCTAAACCACTTTCTGGCCCATATGACTTTCATGGAAAGAATTTCTATTTTCTTGCCTGAACATTCGACTTACTCTTTTATAATACTTTAGTCAGTTCAGAGCTGGATGGCTCCTTTGTCCATGGAATTAATTTTTCTTTTCAATAAATTTGCAAACAGTTCAATTTCAGTATATTAATTCTGCATTGGGAATAGCTGCCTTGGGTTGATCGTATGTACATATACATTGCTGATCTTGCCTTGGCCTTGAGTAATGCCTCTAATGCTTTTTCTACAGACCCCTTTGATTTGAATCATAATCTTGGAGCTGGGTTGTCAAGAAAAAGTAAGTCTCCTGTTTAGAAATTTGTGTACAAAGTGAAGATCTTGTCCTAGATCTTATTTTACTGACTTGTTTGATGTTTGGATAATGTTTTCTTTTTTTTCTCCTTCCCCAGTGACAAATTTTATAATGAAGGCTTTTATCAATGGCAGAAGGGTGTTTGGTACCCCTATAAAAATATTTCCTAAAGAATATCCATCAAAAATGGTAAGTTGTTTGTAAGACCAACATATTCATGCTTTTGGGTGTTTAACTTGCCACTGCCAGGAGTATGGTTACACTCTCGTTAAGCTCTTCTCTCTTAAATTTCGGCAGTATTCTAAAAATCTTTATGGGAGTTATTACTGAGTACTGTTTTCATGTTGTTTGCATATAAAATGTGTTGGCCTGCAGAATACTAATCAAGTCAAAGCTTCATTGTACAGGCTTACATATTTTAGTTCCTATCAAAACCAACTTACCATTTCTTAAAACTGCAGTTTTAAAAAAGACCTTGCAGACCTTATGGTCAGCAGGCTACCTGTAAAGAAGTCATCAGGTCTTTCAGGACTTCAGCTACACACACCAGGTTTATTATTCTCTGTAACTCTTACTGCTATTTAACACTTGCTTATCTGTCTTAACTCCCAAGTATAAGGGTTTTCATTTTAAATGCATGATTTCTTCTTCAGGAGTACTTTTTTGATCCAGAGGTACTAACAGAAGGAGAATTGGCGCCAAATGATAGATGCTGCAGAATTTGTGGTAAAATTGGCCATTTCATGAAAGATTGTCCCATGAGAAGAAAGTGAGTATAGTTTTGGCATCTGTGTGGGACTTTTCCTTAGGTTTGTTTAGAAGAAACATTAAGATAGTAATGCTAAAGCAAAACTTGTACATGCTGCAGATTATTTCCTTTACTGTTGAAATGAAAATTTATCAATAACAGTTTTGGCAGTGGTGGATGGTGGTGGTTTTTTAAATTTTTGGTCTGTGTTGAGTCACTACCTAACTCTTGCCAGCATCATCTGTCGTACTTTTTAACTGAATCATTTCATAGTAGCCTGCAAAACTATTTAGCTTAAGGTAGTAATGCTGACTGCACTTCATTATATAGGAAAGCAGCAGTCAAACAGATACCAAACTGTGCTGTGAAAAGCACTTCTGAAAACATTTCATATCTTTTCATTTAATAGCTTCTACTTCTAGGATCCTGCTACTCCCAGCAAGGACTCTTCATAAGACTTGTGCTGTAGACCTCTCACAGCTTTGTTGTTCTTCTCTGGACACACTCCAGCACCTCACTGTCCCTTCTCTAGTCCAAAACTAAGCACACTATTCAAGGCATGGCCTCACCAGTACTGAGTACAGGGGGACAATCACTTCCCTAGTCCTGCTGGCCACAGTACTTGTAATACAAGCCAGGATGACATTGGCCTTCTTGGCCCCCTGGCACACTGCTGGCTCATATTCAGGCGCCCAACACCCTCAGCTCCATTTTTGCCAGGCAGCTCTCCAGCCACTCTTCCCCAAGCCTGTAGTGCTGCAGGGGGTTGTTGTGACCCAAGTACAGGACCCAGCACTTGGCCTCGTTGAACCTCATCCCATTGGCCTCAGCCCATTGATCCAGCCTGTGCAGACCCCTCTGTAGAGCCTTCCTACCCTCAAGCAGATCACTGTGCCCACCCAACTTGGTGTTATCTGCAAATTTACCGAGGGTGTACTCGATCCTCTCATCAAAGTCTTTGATAAAGGTGTTGAAGAGAACAGACCACAGTACTGAGCCCTAGGGAACACCACTTGAAACTGGCCACCAACTGGATTTAACTCCATTCATCACAACCCTTTGGGCCCAGCCATCTAGCCGATATGCTAACTATGATGTGTAAAATAGTACTTTCTTTCATCTGTTTAAAACCGTTCTCATTTTAGTTTCATAAGCATTCCATAGGCATAGCTTTTTGGGATTTGGTCAGTAATGATACTGGCAATGATTTTGCAAGCCATGATTGTGTTCACCCTCTAGCTTCAATCCAGATAGGAGAGTCTTGGCTTTATTATTATCTTTTCCTTAAACACTTGCTCCCTTCATCACTTTGCTGCCTTTCTCTGTACCTTCTTTCTCTGTACTATTTCCTTCTAAAAATACTGAGACCAGACCAATATGCAGTACTCCGATGTAGGCACACCATGATTTTACGTAGCAAAAAAATTATGTCTTCTGTCCTGTTCTTAGTATTTTATCCATTCTATCCCTACACTCACTGATAAAGAGTCTCTCCCCATCTTCCCTGTAGGTCCCCTTTAAGTACTGGAAGGCCACTGTAAGGTGTCCCCAGAGTTTTCTATTTTCCAAGCTGAATAACCCCAACTCTCTCAGCCTGTTCCTATAGGGGAGGTGCTCCAGCCCCCTGATCATTTCTGCAGTCCTCCTCTGGACCCGCTCCAACAGATCCATGTCTGTCTTATACAGAGCTGGATGCAATACTCTAGGTGGGGTCTCATGAAAGCAGAGAAGAGGGGCAGAATCACTTCCATTGACCTGCTGGCCTCGAGCTGCTTTTGATGCAGCCCAGGATACAGTTGGCTTTCTGGGCTGTGACACACATTGCTGGCTCATATTTAGTTTTTCATTCACCAGCATCCGCCAGTATTTCTCCACAGGGCTGCTCTCAAATCACTCATCACCCAGCCTGTATCCATGTTTGAGATTTGTCCCAACCCACTTGCAGGACCTTGCATTTGGACTTGTTGAACTTCATGAGGTTCATAAGGTTCACGTGGGCCCACCTCTCTAAGCTGTTAAGGTCCCTCTGTATGGCATCCATTCCCTCTAGCGTTTCAGCCACATCACTCAGCTTAGTGTCATCTGCAAACTTGCTGATAGTGCACTCAATCCCACTGTCCCTGTTGCTGACAAAGATGTTAAATAATACTAGTCCCAATAGGGACCCCAGAGGTCCCTGTTGCTGACAAAGATGTTAAATAATACTAGTCCCAATAGGGACCCCAGAGAGATACCACTCATCACTGGTCTCCACACGGACATCAAGCCATTGCCCGCAAATCTTTGAGTGCAACCATCCAGTCAGTTCCTTATCCACTGAGTGGTCCACCTGTCAAATCCACGTCTCTCCAATTTAGAGCGGAGGAAGTTGTGCAGGACAGTATCACACATTTCGCAGAAGTCCAAGTCACTCAGCCAAGATAACGTCAGTCACTCTTCCCTTATCCACCAACTCTATAACCCTGTCGTAGAAGGCCACCAGATTTTTCAGGCACAGTTTGCCCTTAGTGAAGTCATGTTGGCTGTCACCGATCACCTCTCTGTTTTCCATGTGCCGAGCATAGTTTCCAGGAGGATCTGTTCCATGATCTTGTCAGGCAGAGGTGAGACTGACCAGCCTGTAGTTCCCTAGGTCTTCTTTTTTACCCTGTTTAAAAAAAGGGAAGCTCACCCTGAAGCTCATCTGCCATTCTTTTGCCCATGCAATTGCAATGGTATTTTCAAGTTGCTTGCCATTGGCACTGCATCTGACTGACCGAAGGAGCCTAGTGTTGTCTTCAGACTTGAAGGTTTCACTGATGTCTCCTTCTCTAGGTCATGTATAAAGAAGTTAGATAAAACCAGTCTGACAATGGTAGCTGTTTCCCCACTGCTAGATCTCTTAAGTCACATAGAATGTTAGAAGTTTCTCCCAGTGGAAGAGACATTGCATATTTAGAGATATCGCGAACATACAGAGTTTCAGAAGGAGGGAATGAGTTCTGATTGACTTGTATGAGTATGAAAAAAAAAACCAGAACTATAGCCCTGTTTTTTATACTTTGTTAGCATTTTGCTCAGTGTTTATTTCCTTCCGCTGTCTTTGCAACTCTAGCACCCAGATTTTCTGTTGTCTTTGTATTTTTTAGATTTAATTATTAGAATTTAAGGCTGTATTGTAACCTAATTGCAAACTTAAATTATTATATACACATTACATCAGTGTAGCACTGTTTGGTAGGACAGTCAAAGGGACAGGTATATTAGTTTAGTTTATTTAACCCACTGAAGAAACACATGAAATACGTCAATTGTCTATACACAGCACTTGGTTTTGGTTTGTTTGGTTTTTAACTATGTATGTATGTGAGGCCTATGAACTCTGCAGCATTTTTCTGCTCCCACAGACTAAGACGGCGTCGTGATTACGAAGATATCAAAAACCAGAGGTACGCAGAAAGCAAAGAGAAAAGAAGCAAAGAGGACAAAGAAACTCAGAATAAACCAGCAGAAAAGGAGAGCTCAATCAAGGAGGGAAAGTTGCATCTATGTACACCTCAGAAAAGGAAACTAGCAAGGGGAATAGTAGAAACTGGAAGAGAAAAGTCTCCCAAGCAATCAGCAGAGAAGTGGAAGCGCCTGGAAGACAGAGACTTAAGAGAAAAACGTTGTTTTATCTGTGGAAGAGAAGGTCATATTAAAAAGGAATGCCCACAGTATAAAGGAGCTGCAGGTATGAAACTGATCAAGCTGCGTAGTTTGAACAGGGCCTTTTTTTTTGGTATTTTTAACAGAGTTGACTAATGGGTAAGGTTTTTGCTTTGCATGGCATCATGTAAATCTGTCTTTTTGAAAAAAAAAACAAATATAGTCACATGTAGTCAGTTTTTCCTTCATCCTCACCTACCTTTCAGAACTTTGCCGATTCCAAGAGAAACTGACATGGTTTCTCTTGGCAGACAAGATGCTTGTCATAGAAAGGGTGTGAGCATCTAGTATGTTGAAATTACTCCCATTGTCCTCACTGTTTGAGTTTGCTAACATTTCAGATTATAGCTTCTCTTTCAGTACATCATAATTACAACAAAAGCTAGCCTTATAGCTCTTCTCATCACCTAAACCAGAATTACTCCTTAAGACCCTAATGTCACTATGAAAGAGCACAGATTGCTCAGACAGAATACTGTGAATGAAATAAAGAATCTTCTGACTAACTCAGCAGTGAGAGGGATACAGCAATCTGTCTTATTTTTCATGGAGTCAGTTTGCAACTTTGACTTAAAAAAAAAAAAAACTCTACAAAAATGCCCCCAAATCCAGATCCTGACTGACAGACCAGAACGAAATAATGAAGTACTTGCTTAGCAGTATCTAAGTCATCCTTCAGGTAAGACAGCTCTCTCATTACCTGTATTGTGAAGGGACATCATTCCAAGCTATAAGACAGTGAATGGTACTTTTAGTTAGCTTCCAAAGGAACACAGTATTATTGTTTCCCTGTAGGTAAACCTAGGAGCATTTAAATTCATGCTGAAAAAATTTGCTGTACAGATTTGACCTCTTAAAGTAACAAATAGGAATGCTTTGTATAAATGGATTTTCAAACCAGCCCTTCTCTACTAGCAAAAAATGTTCTGTCTAGCTTAGATCGGGAGTCTCTTCTTAGTCTTTTTAATAGTGGAAGGGGGCATAAGACTGTCCTAACAAAGGACTATAAATGGAGGAAAATGGTGCAAATACATTCAGAACTTTCAATGTATTTAGAAGTATTTTTAGTTCAGTAGACCTAGAAGCGTTGGGTGGATAGAAAAGGTGTTTAAAAATTGAATCCATATTTTATTCAGCTTCTAACCTTTTGAAGGTCTATCTCAAGTCTAAATTTAACTTCTGATTTTCTTTATCTTTGACCTTGTCTCATTAAGCATTCCTGTCATTCCATTTGCCATGAGTTTGCTGAGTTGGAGTATGCCTGACTGTTTTGTAGTCAACGACATTGTTGTATTTTATAATATTCATTATATGAGAACTAATGCTGAGGATGTATGTATGTCTAAAATCATGAATTCTGGAGTAGATGTTTTTGTCTGTTATCTGTATTTTGGGAATTATTATATTTGAATTTGAAGAGAATTGCTGTAGGTTGGGATTTGTCTGTTTTTGCTTGCTTAGTGTCTGAAGTGTTCTATAGTTGAATATAGAACTATGAACAACTGGACCTAAGAGATCAGACTTCATTCTTTGCTGTGCTACATTTTGTTAGACTATGGACAATTCACTTATCACCATATTTTCATTCATTCTTTGAAGTACCCTGTCTCTTTCCGATTCTGGAGGAAGATTCAGAGCTTAATTTTTCGTAGGTTCCTATGGTAGATGCTTAACTATAGATGCATCTCATCTCGTTGTGCCAGTTCTCTGCATTAAAAATTCGAAGAAAATACGTGTCCTACCTTCTATGTACTATGAAAGTAGATTGCAAATACTTTGGTATCTATATATGTTATGACACCTGAAATGGAAACTACTTTCAAATCAGGAAATCTTTGTTATATTGTGATCTTTTCAGGTGGTTCAAAACCAGAAGCGTTGTGTGGATCCCCTTCTTTACCCAGTGCTGCCAAACATGCTGGTAGATTAAATCAGGTAAACACAAAGTGACCCTTTTCTTTGATCTTTTTCTCTTTAAATGTTCTAAAATCTATATAAAGTAATTAAAGATAGTTTTACCTAAGCTTTTGAGAAGAAGCTTTCATTTTCTTATTGTGGAATGACATAATTCAATTTTGTTGATTCATCAATGTGTGTATGTTGTTTATAGGGAGTGCTTATACATGAAGAAAAAAAGAAACAAAAAGGAAAAGTATTTTTGAGTCCCCAATCAGGTTCGTATATCTTCATTTCAATTTGGAAATCCTGCATTAAAGCATGTATTTTTAACTTGCTTTCTCTTTCAGTCCTTATGGGAACTCTGCCTAATTTGCTGAACACAGCAGCAGTCTGGACAGGTTGCTAGATAATTCTGAAGTGAAGCCCCCCTTTTTTTTTTCAGGGATTTTTGGAAGCAAAACTTAGATATGTCAGTTCTGTGCATTTTTTCTTTAACTCCAGTAGTCTTGTTGTAGAGAAGGATATGGTGGATTTTTATCAGTCTTTCCTGTTCTGGCATATATGGGGGGTTGTGTTTCTTCAGGGACAACATGTGGAGTGAGGCTTCTTCAAAGTCATTGTCTAAAATTCCACATAATCAACTAACTTAGGAGAGACGACCAAATCACGTCCTTGGTCTGAGCTGCCAAAAGGCAAGAAAGTTAAATTACACTTACAAGTATCAGTCAGATGATAATATAAAGGCCTTTACGTACTCTCTCTGGATCAGAGATGTTTTGTGTTAGGTGCACAGTTACAAATGTAACTTCCTTAAAGTAATTTCACACACTTACTAACAGGTACAATGAAGATTTTAGAAGCAACTGCTTTAATTATTTTGAGTTTCTAGTGAATCTCTGCAAACCCTTTTTCAATAAAATATATAAATCTCTTCTATGGCACATGAAGGGGGACCTAAGTAGTCTCTACAAACTTTGGAAAACTAAACTGCAGGTAAATACCTCAAATTAAATTCTCAGTTTTATTGGGAAGACACAGTATTTTCTGTTTTCAGTGCAAGGCTTTTTCACATCTAAGTTTGGGGATTTTAAACACAAGGTGATTTGTCATTGGATGTTTGGTTGAAGAAAATGCTAGTTTTCAGTATTTTTTATTGTCCTCCAGCAGGTAACGATTTAAAGTTGATCTGTGCATGCTTTCATTACAGTTTGACTTAGCAGTAATTTTCTCCTGTCTAATTGTTTCAGTTATTTTATGTCTTGTCTTCTTTTCTCTTTTCTTTTCTTTTCTTTTCTTTTCTTTTCTTTTCTTTTCTTTTCTTTTCTTTTCTTTTCTTTTCTTTTCTTTTCTTTTCTTTTCTTTTCTTTTCTTTTTATAAACCTTTAAAATGTCATGCTTTTTTCCTCCCAATCTTAGGCAGCCTTTCCAATAAATACATGACTCAGGGAAAAGCCTCACAGAAGAGGACCCAACAAGAATCATAAGGGACATTAAGCACTGTTAAATTGCAATACAGGCCCTTCATTCATTTAAAATTTTTTCTTTGGCTAAAGCATTTGGATTCACAGGACAGCAGCACAGACAACCTTTGAGTTAATTTTAATGAAATATGGCTCTTAAAATAGATTGTTTGAACATTTTAATAGGAAGCCATGATGTTTTGTATTTGTTTCTTAGATAAGTCATGTAGAAAAGGGCAGGTACTAAAAATGAACTGTTTTCAAGTTTCTGTTGTTCCACCTGACCGTTGCAAAGTGCACTAAAATTGTGTGCAAGCCAAATACATTATATTTTCTTCAAAAATTGATTTTTTGAAGGAGCAAATAATATTTATTTATGTTGATTGTTTACTGAATCCTTGTGTAAAAGTGTTTGAAATGTTTGTAGACTGCTACATTATTTTTTTCCCTGTAGAGAAATGAAAACATAGACACTAGTAAACATATGTAAAACAATCTCTGGACAAGCAGTGCCATTAAGATTTCTTGGGTTTTTTCTGTTCTGTGATTTTATGGGAGCTCATTTGCTGCTGTGCTTGTGTACAAGAAGAAAGAAAGACTAAAAAACAGGTCAGTCCTGTTTGATGCTGCTAAGAATCTTTTTCAAGGGCTTGGGGATACAGACAAAAATGCTTTAAATAACAGAGGTATTATATTTGGCTACTGGGGAAAACATGTCTCCATTTTACATAAAATGTGGAGAGGATCCTTGTACCAGCCAAGAAATTTAATTAGTAGTATGAACTTGAGCTTTACTTGAAGTCCTTCCAGAGCTGATAATGTACCGTCTTATCTTGTTCAGGAGATAATTAGTTAAATGGTAAAATTGAAACCACTGTTATTTATGACTTTTAAATAAATAAAAAAAAAAAAAATCAGACTTTAAGTTTCTGTATTTCTTCTTGGGTTTTAGTTTTCAGTATTCCTGACTTAAATGTAGAACTAATGATAACTTACTAGAATTAACTGGTTTTAGAAATGTCTTTTTTTCCTTACCCATGTATTATTATTAACATTGAAAGCTAGAAATGCCAAAGTGGTCTTAGGGAACTTGGATACTAACTCCTGTTTTGGTATTCATCCATCTGTAGCGAGCTATCTGTAAAATTTTAGATGTGCAACTTTCGCAAATAATTTATTTTGTATTATTTCCTCAATTTAGTTTCAAGCAAAATATTAGCCAGCAACGACTTTCCAACTTTGTCTTCTGTAGCATATTTCATCCCATGAAACGCAGTCAGTTTTTCCCTCAAAAATAAGCTCATTCCTGTAGTTTGTCATTCATATCCCAAAAAAAAAAGAAAGGCTAACATGTCTTCTGTATGCCTTATCTAGCCCTCTATCGAGAGTTACTTTCAGTTTTACTGATGGGAATGAAGTATGTAAGCCTCTAAGGGACTATGGCATAATCTGGAAGATAGAAATTATTTAAAAATAAAAATATCACATTTGTGCATACTAATACTCTTCTGTTTGTGATACTTTGTAGTTTAGTGGTAAGTTTTCAACTGTGAAATTTCTGAACACACATCTGAATGAATGCTCATTCTGCAGATCGACCAGTCTTCTCACTTTGAAGCTGCTGCTTCCTATACAACAAAAAATTCTATATAGTTACTAATCTCATAGCCCTAAAATAAAACCCCCATATTGGGTTATATGTTGCAAGCATTAAACCAGTAACTAATAAATCCTTTGCTTAAAGAGCAGTTAAAGAGCACAGTCATAACTTACAGAATGGTATGTGATACATAACAAACACAGTAGAGGAGGCATGCATATCTGCTGGATTAAGTTGTAAAATTTAGGAAATGGATTGAAAATTAGAATTGAAGAGAAGGAAGTTCTTCATAACAATTCTTGATATCAAAGATCCTGCTTGCCTTATGGGAGTATAGTCTTGAGCAATTTTCCACGTGCAAAGAAAAACTCTGAAAGAACACACTGCATTAAGAAAGAGTTTCCAGAACCATATCAAAAGTAATAAACTACAATAATAGTTTACAACTAAATTCACACTAATAAAATGTAATAAAAAGTACTAATAAATTAATAGGTTTAAAGTCCTTTTCTGAACCACCTGTATGCTCAGTCCCTTTAATGATACGGAGGGACACCGAGTTGATAGCACTGTTTATTTGTGCTGCTTTTTATATAAAAAAATAAAAAGTGCTATTGTCATATTTGACAGGAATTTCACATGCTTTTTATGTCCTGTTTCCAAAGTTGGAAAATGTCTTGTGCTATGAGTAGTTAGTTATCAGTACTGAAAATAGGAGGACAAAGTTCTGTTTCAAGTACGTCTGTCTTGAACAGGTAGTTTAGTCTCAGTTAGTTACGTAGCTACTAGATTAACACACCTCCATCTCAATTTAATTGTTCTGGTGAGATTTGTTTCATAGCTGTATTTGAAACCATATTTGAAGCTTCTGATCCATTAGAAGTTTTTATTTAAATGTATTTAATACACAATGATTTCTTTTATAAACATCACACTTTTATAAGAACTGCAGAAGTTGCAGTAACTTCTTCAGTAGTAACTTTTTGTGGCACTGAAATAGCTGCTTACAATGGGAGCTCACTAGCAAAGAAAATCTTTCTTTTCCTACACTGATCAAGTTATCAATAACATTTCTTGTTCACTTGAACTATTTAGATTTTAATGCTGACTTTTGCTTTTATCTTCTTTTGGTGATGTGCTGAAGGTGAGAAGCAGCTTAGGAAAAGGCTGTTGTTCTTGCCCGGTCTTTCGTGCTGAGATTGGTTCAGCAGAGAGGTGACTGAGGAGGTAACTGTTGGAGGTGACTGTTGGAAGTAACTGTTGGAAGCTTCCGAAGGAGGTACAAGGAGGGTAAAGCTCTGTGCGTGATGAAGGCAGTATGAGCTATCTTCGTAGACAAGCTTCCCCCCTCCAAGCACACGCACTACTGACTTCAGCTTCTGGCTGACAGCGCATTCCAGGGGGTGTCTCTTAGCTGGGGACGTGTGCCCACGTTGCAGGAGTGGCGTGTGAAAGACACGTTTCATGCAGCTAGAGAAAATCCAACTTCTACACTTGACGTACTTGGTATCTTTGTATTTGAGGCAGAAAAAGTATCGCGCCTCATTAAAGAATAGTGGCATAATTATGTGTGTAAAAAAAAACCACAAACAAACAAACAAAAAAAAAAACACAAGCATATGCACAATTACTATCAAGCTCTTCAAAATGGCCAAGCCCGGAATCGCGTACCCCAAACAGGTGTGGTGACGAGATGTGGGCATGGGCTTGTGCTTGGACTTCGAAAGGTGGGTAAATGCAGGTGACAATCATTATCTACCACGTTTAAATGATGTCGTCAAGAGGAAACGAAAAACGGGTCGGTGTCTTCCTTCCAGCACCGCCCAATATTCAATTTAAGGTAATGGAATTAGCCTTCCTGCGCCCAGGCTGCCCCGGGTTTCCCAGCCTGGGCACCGGCCGGGCCTGTCCCAGCAGCGTCCCTGCCGCCTGCCCCCCGCGGCGGCGCACCGGGCCAGGCCGCCAGAAGAGCGACCGGGCCTCGGCCGCCTCACAAACCCGCCGGGCGGGAAGGGGAGGCGGCTGAGCGGTAGGAGGGCGGTTTTCCTCCCCAGGGAAGGGCCTCCCGCCGCGGCTGCCCTGTCCCAGTCTGCCCCTTATCTCTCCGCACAGCCCCGCGGCCCGCCGGGCCCTGCCCGCCCGCCGCGTAGGCCGCTCGGGGCAGTGCGGGGGAGAAGGGGCGGAACCGCCGCTGCCTGCCCATCACAGCCCGCCGCCCAATAGGGAAGCGCGTCGGCGCCGTGGCGGCGTGACGTGGGCCGGCGGCCCATGGCAGAGGGCAGAGGACGGGGCGGCGGGGGGCGATGGCCTCCTCGGTGGTGAGGGCCACCGTGCGCGCCGTCAGCAAGCGCAAGATCCAGGCTACGCGCGCCGCCCTCACCCTGGTGAGTCCCGCCGCTGCCTCTGAGGGCGGAGGGTCCTCGGTGCCCCCCCTCCCCTCCCCGGCCGCCCCTCACCTCCTCACGGCTGGGAGAACTGCGCCACGGGCCGGGCCGGGCCCTGCGGCAGGTGGTGCGCGGCCGCCGCTGGGCCGGCGGTGACAGCGAGGGGGGGGTGGGGAGCGAGAGGAGGACGGGCCTGGCGGCGGCGGCGCTGCCCGCTCCGGCTGGCAGCGGGGGGAGGCGGGGGGCGGCGGGAGGTGGGACTCGCCCCCGGGGCCGTGTGGCGGCCGCGGGCCGGCGCCGTTAAGCCCGGGCGGTTGCCGTCTGGGCGTTGCTCGGTAGGAGAGGGGGCGGCCGGAGGGGGGGGGGGTGTNTGGGAAAAAAAAAAAAAAAGGGAAATGTATTATCTACTGAAGCTGATGAGTAGGTTGTTTCCGAGGAGGCTTTGTGCCCTTTGGTTGATTGGGGAAGTGTATGGGCTGCTCTGTGGAGCGTTGGGGAGGCTGTGTCCCTCTTGGGAGAGGGATTACCCTGGAGGAGAGAGTACAGTCAGCTCCCTGCGGGAACAGGGGCAGATTAAGCACATATAGCCCAATCGTTTGTCAGAGCGGGTAATTCCTGTTCAGTAGTGGTTCTGTAACAAATGAAGATTAATAGCGGTAATTGGAAAAGGGTTTTTTACTGTAAGTCAGCTTTTAGTTTGCTTTGTGTATTTTAAGTTTGCTCATGGTAAGAACTTCATGTTACTATTGCTGTTCCTTCTCTCAGTCGCTTAGAAACTTGTAAGAACTTCCATTACGTGCTTACGTCTCTGTTGTGTTCTTGCATTTCTGCAACAGCTATATCTGCATGAACAGTGAATTTACCTGCTGTAAAGTCAGTTTCTCTCTGAGGTTAGTGGGAAGCAAGAGAATCAGGCCATAAACACTGGCCTAATTGATTTTTGTCTGTAATGTGTATGTGACAAGAATTTCACAAGACCAGAATTACTTAATTGAGTTGTGGTAGTGATTTTGTGGGGGGAAGAAGCCCAAACAAACACCGTAATATTAAGGGCTGCAGTTCTTGAGCTATCTGTTTGCTGGCAGTGTAGCTGGGGGGGGGAGTGAAGAGGTTTTGCGTTCTGTATGGATTAGATTCAGCAATCATCTGTTTTGCAGCAGAGTGAGTCTCTTTAGATTTTCAACATTTTCAAGTAGAACACAGGCTAGTCAATACTGACGGGTGGGTGATGCAGAAGGTGGACTTCACAGATAAGAGGCAAATGTAAACTGAGAAAATTCGAGTGCGCGGAGTTAGAATAACATTTTTTTTTATAATACAGCTGAATACATTGCACAGTTCAATATGTTCAAGCACTTGCTGCAAATAAACCAAAAAAATCCCACCATTTCAAATTGATGTATACTTTTTTGTTTTTTCAGACTCCATCAGCTGTTCAGAAGATAAAACAGCTTCTTAAAGATAAACCTGAGCATGTAAGTATAAACAGGGCCACCCTGTAGAATGTGCTACACAGCTCATGATCACAAAGTATTGTATTTCTGGCTGACTTAAAAGTTTGACGTAGATGCTGAGGTGTTTATTAGAGATGTTGGCATATTTTTTTGGAGGGGAGTGTGTAAGCTTGTTTATATATCAATCCTCATTTCTTTGTAAAACGAAATGCAGGAAGTTACTGACTGTAATGGCACTTCACTGTACGTGGATAAAGTTGAAAAAATTTCAAGCTTCAAAATATTTTTGAGCGGTATTTTGATGAAGCCTTTTGGTGCAGTATAGTGGTGACGTCTGGTAGGGCGAGAGATCTTCAGTTGTTGATATGAAGATGTTATTAATTAAGTTCTTGTAGGAATTCTCATTGTGCAGTATATAATAATAATACAGTTAGATTCATACCCATCACAAAACATCTTAATTTTTCAGAAACTTGCCAGACAATGTATTTTTTTAAGTAATCAGGATTTCTCCAAATAAATGATTGAGCTTTTCATCTTTTCTTCTTGGGGGAAAAAACATGCAGAGTCTTGCTTTCCAACCATTATAGAAGCAAGCATTAGATTTTCTTCTTTACAGTAAGTATTATTTCAAGAAGAATATTTCTCTTTTAACTTCAATACATGGCCCATTGTTTCTTTTGCTTCCTGCACATCTGCAACTAACTAGACTTTTTGTTCTAATGTTTTAAACCACCCAAAGGAAGCCCTAAGCCTATAACCTAGCTGGTCAGTCAGCCCCTTGCTATAAATGGTGTTTGCATCTTCCAGTCCATTATTTGTAGCAGTTCCTGTAGAGAAAGGTATTTTTTTCTGAAAAGATCAAATGCTGTTTGTCTGAGATCCCACTTGATGGCAAGTGATACGTTTCAATACATTTTTATCATAACATTGATTACGGAGATAAACAATGTAATTTTTCTCTTCAGTTATGAAGCATTTGTGTGTGGAAAGTGGTACAGATAGTTTTGAAAGATTGTTGTGCACAAATAAGTTTTCTGTTTCTTTAAAGTCTTTTCTCGGTTCTTTACTTACACAGTTGCTCTTTTTGTCAGAGTTGTTGGATACTGTGAATGTTACAAACATGTTGACTTGGCTTTTAATGTGGCTTAAAATGGCTTTAAATGATTAAAACAGTAAGCAAATACAAAACAATCCTCTCTTTAAATCAAGTATGTTTAAGTGAGACTGGCAATAGAGGTAATGAAGAAATCAAAGAATTTCTTTTCAAAACTTTGGTTTCAAGTAAGTTTTCTGATAGTGTCATTAGAAGAGTTCTGTGAAAATGTAGTAACTGCTCTTGTCTTTGCCTCACAGCTTCATAATTACATTACTGTCAATAATCCTAACATAGCACCTGAATTAGCATCTGAGTGAACTTTAATTTGAAGTCACAAAAATATCCTCTTTGAAATTTTACTCTTTCTGAGACACCAGGCACCTCCGGGAGTGCTGGTGGCTTATTACTTCAAAAAGTTTATCATACTGTAGGGCTTGATCCACCGTAGCAAACATCTGACATTTGCTGTTACCTTGGCAGTCAATTTTGTAAAATGAAAAAAAGTTACCTCTTAATCCATCTTTGAGGCAGTGCAGAATAATAAATGCCAGGATTTTGTTGTTCTGCATACTTTTTATCTTGGTGTTCCAGAATTTGTTTTTAAAAAATTGCAAATGTGGTGTTGGGTTTTGTTTTTTGTTTTTTTTAGGTAGGTGTGAAAGTAGGTGTTCGCACAAGAGGATGCAATGGACTTTCTTACACATTAGAATATACAAAATCGAAAGGAGACTCCGATGAAGAAGTAGTTCAAGATGGTGAGTTTCTGATGCAGCAGAACAAACTTCTGTGGTGGTGGGGAAGAATAACCTATTACAAGTTTGTCAAGGTACAGGTTAGAACTTACTTGAAGTAAAGACTTATAGCAAGAGGTCCTACTGTTTTGTTACAAGAATTGTCACCTTAGTTTCTGTTTTGAAGTAACCAGTTAGTTAAAATGTACAGCTTCGCAGTCTCTGCATCAGAGACTACTCTACCAGGATAAGTCTAGTCCATGGTTCTTGTCTTTGGAGGTGGTTAATAGCAGATATTTAGAGTGTAATACAGAACAATGCATGTATAAAGAGGTACTTTATCAGCACACCTAAAGCAAGGCTTGGCAAAGTGAAGATTTTTATCTTCAAGGGATTTCCCAATTATCTAACTAGTCTTACTCTTCATTGATTTGTAACTTTTCTTTTAACCTCCTTGAGCTTTTGACCTTCACATTGCTTTGTAACAACAGGTTCTGTGATTTTAATTTGAGAGTATCTTTAAAATTGTTTTCATATGCTGGTATTTAAGCTCTCTGCCTGATAATGTCATTGAGCACCCCATGGTAGGTCCGTTGCTGGAGTTCCTGTCATGGCTTAACACCAGCTGGTAACTAAGCCCCACACAGGCACTCAGGGCTCCCACCATGGGATAGTGGGGAGAATCGGAAGGGTAAAAGTGAGAAAGCTCATGGGTTGAGGTAAAGCAAAAGCCACGCATGCAAGCAAAGCAAAGGAAAACAAGGAATTCATTCCCTACTGCCTGTGGACAAGCAGGTGTTCAGCCATCTGCAGGAAAGCAGGGCTCCATCACTGGTAGTGGTTACTTGGGAAGACAAACATCATCACTCCGAACAGATTTTTCAGAAGGCTTTTCCTGGTTTGGATCTTAAGGGAGATAAAAGCAGTTTCCCTCAGTCAGATCAGAGACCTCAAGTTTCAAAGCCAGACAGGATTTCAGGTGTGTCTGTCTGCTTTCTGTTTGGTTTTCGTTGCTTCTGGACAGATTTCCAGTGAAGTCTCTGACTTCTATATAGCTCTGTGCTTAGTGAGCTGGTGGCTTTGGATCCCAGCACAAATTTTCTTCTAGTAAGCGACTGCTTCAGGGACCAGGTCCATAAACTCTTTCATTAGGCTTAGCCTTCACTATCATTTACTGTCCTAATTGACCCCAAAAATGCGTAGATTCAACTTAGTTGCCCACAGGCTTGTGTTAGTAATGTTTTGTCTCAATGTCTACTATGATGAAACAGCTTTCCAGCAGCCTCTCATACAACTTAATGAGTTCTTGTTGCTGTTTACTAATACAATTTACGTTTTGTTTTTTTTTTTTTATTTGGTAGTCTGTGAAGAGCTAAAGCAGTCCACTCAGGCCTTTGTATCAGATCTGCAGTTTGAAAGTTTGATAGCTTTCCAGAGAGGTAGATACTGTGTATACTTCAGAAAAGGGAGCTCTGTCTAGTTCCCTCAAATGAACTACTAATTCTTAATCCTTAAGGGCTGTGATATCTTTGAAAGTGCACACATTTGCCTTATTATAGGATTCAGTATTGCTAATAATTAATGTAGACCTAACACTTGTGGCAGAGCTAGAAGGATCCTTTTGAGAGAGGAACATTTGGGTTTTCAAGGTTTTGGGGCATCTTGTTGGACTTTAAGCATGGTAGGAAATGTGTTACTGACTGTAATGCCTGGGAATTAAGTATTGAAGCTGAGGTTTCTTCCCAAGTTCTACAGTTTATTTCCCATATTTAGCTTCCATTTTTTTATTATAAGTTGAAAGAGAATTTCAAAGTGAATGATGATTTTGCTGTACGTAATTCTTTCTCTTTGTTGTCTTCAAGGGGTTAGAGTGTTTATTGAGAAGAAGGCACAGCTGACACTTCTAGGAACTGAAATGGACTATGTAGAAGACAAACTGTCCAGTGAATTTGTCTTCAATAATCCAAACATCAAAGGAACATGTGGCTGTGGAGAAAGTTTCAACATCTGAAATCTCAGGACTGCTTCTTTGACTTTGAACAGCCCAAAACACTTACTATTATGGCTTTTGGAAGCAAATGCATTTTCTGCAGGTTTGTAGGCTGCATAAACTGGGGATATCTTTAAGAAAAAATAAAGTTAAATAATTTTGAAAATGTAAATTGTGTGTTAAATTCCACCACTGATGTAGTTATGCTGTAATTTGTGATGAGTTGGAATCCAAAAGGTAAGAACAGTAAGCGCTATAGTAACTTCTCTGTACTCCCACATGCCAAGGAAATAAAATCTCACTGTCATTTCCTTTGTCATTTTCTTTGTCCTCTCTACCCACACTTGCCCCATCCAAAACCCATTTGAAATAATATAAGGCATATGTGTTCTGCTTTGATTTAGGGAAAAAAACCAAAACCCTAACCATTTATATGTGTGTGTTTGTAAAGATTTATATATAGAGGCACACAGTCCTCAGCTTCACCGTTTGCTATGATTATGTAGGTGCTTGCTTTATTTTTGTAGTTTTTCTGATGCTTTCATCTTTTCATGTGTGCGTTTTTTGGTGGTTTATTTTTCCCTAAACCCAGGGAAGTCCAAAAAGAAGTTCATGCGTTAATATAGCTGTGAGCTACCGTAGCACTGCTTGTAGAAATACTTCAAAATGGGCTAACCCAATTTTAATTCTGTTCTGTTCCTTGTTGAAAGGCACAGTCTCTACTACACTTAGAAAGTAATTTTCAATGACATGAAATATATTCAGGCACTACGAGTACTAAAGCAGGATACACACAGGCCTTGTTCCTCACATTTCTGTCATTTACCTTTCTTAAATTGCAAAGTTGGTAAAACTGCCTCTAGATTCTGATTCCCCATGTTCACAGAATGTGCTGTCTGTGCACCAGAAGCTATGAGTGCTTTTTTTGAGAGAGAAATCTTACACTTCTCATTACCTTTTTTTTTTTTTTGTACCCATGTCTGCTACTAATTTTGATACAGCTTGAACTGTTTGGTAACTATAGGTACTA
Organism: Calidris pygmaea; assembly: GCA_003697955.1. NCBI lineage: Eukaryota > Metazoa > Chordata > Aves > Charadriiformes > Scolopacidae > Calidris > Calidris pygmaea. Next base: position 814,237 of record QJSC01024120.1, read on the forward strand.
GGGTTTTTCACCAAAGTTTATGGTAACTTCTATTTAACCCTGACTTTAAGTTAAGTTTGTAACAGGAGAAAGAGCACTTGTAATTTCAAAAGCCCTAGTAATTCATAATTGTTTTAAATAAATCTAGGCAGTAATCAAAATACTACATTTTTAGGAGGCTATTTCGAATTTAAACTTGATTTCTCTTAATCAGAATTTTGTTTTTGTAAAGCAGTTTTTTTCAAGCTTATAAAGCATCTGGCACTTCTTCACTGATGCCTAGGCAGAAGTGTAAATGTCTCTCCAGGCCTTCCCAAAAACTGGTTTGAGAGAAGTACTGTTCCATCCTTGTATCTTCATGTTTCCCTGGTTGTCCAAAGACGACATCTTGTAGCTCGGCTGGTCACTTGTGCAGAAGAGAAGATAACGTGTCTGCCTGGGTAACTGATCAGAACAGCTGTTGAAAAGGTTACAGAGAAAAAGCAGGGGACAACAGGGACTGGGATCTCAGAGTCAAAGACGAGAAGGTGTTGAGATGGTAGTGAACTGAGAGCATTAAGGCTGCGTGTGGGAAATCCAGAGGTCGTGTTAATCTGGACGGTTGTACCCACGTGCCTGTACCCACCGCTTCGGAACAGTAATGTGCTGAAGACACAGGATTGCAACTACGTTTTTATTTTTTCCTCTGCGCCTTTTTCTAACCGTAGAGGGAAGAATAGAAATGAAAAAATAATTCTTGATCTGTTTTATGTAGTGCACAGGAACAGAAGGTCAGAGTTTCCACACCTACAGTTTAATATTAAATACTTGAATTTTGGTTTAATACTGTATCACCTTTTGATGTAAAAACACTATTTACTTCAACAGTCAACTGTTGTACACAGTTACTGCATATAGTAATTCAGGAATTGCTGGTAATACACTGGCTAGGTGCATTTATAGTGCCGTAAGTCTCTCAGTCTTGCCAAATGAAAAAATGCAGTTAATGTGATGTAGCTGCATTAATATGAAAAGCCCTGAGCTAAGGACATTTCTTCAGAATGCATTTCTCTGCTTCTTGCTAGGGGATAAGACTTTGAATGTGGTAGCAGTGGTGGTTGCTAAGAGCGCTAGTACTTACTTATTTACCTTGATGGGGTGGGGTTTGGGGTGGAGGGATTTGTTTGGGGGTTTTTTTAGAGCTGTGGCACCTATAACAATCCTTCTCATGTGTTCTGTGTGTATGCCTTGAATGAAAGTTTGCACTTTCATGCTCCAGTGAAATAATCCTCTGAATTGTCACTTTACTAAGACACCTAACGCACAATGTGTTAAACTTCCATTAAAGTGCTATTTACAGTTGCATAGGAACATGGTTTTGTTGACTGGTCACTATAATTTTGTGCAATGCTGTATGTAGCGTTCTCAGTTATTATAATAAATATTGCCTGTTGGTAAACATGGAATATTCCTATCTTGAATGATTTTATTTACAGTAACAAGCACTGTGAGAAAATAGGTTTGTGTGTTGGGATTACAAACTAGATACAATATTACTGTTACCTGAGTTAATGTTTCCCAGAAATAGGAAACATTTCCAAATATTAACAGCATCAGAATAGCATAGAAACATATAGCAAAAAAAAAAAAAAAAAAAAGATAACTATGTACAGAAAGGTATTTACCCACACCAGAGGCAGGGGCTGTTAATGCGTAGACTTCTATTAAACTTCACGACACGCTGTTCTCAGGGTAAAAATCCTAACAGTCAAGATGCTTATTTTGAAGGCTTCTACATGCCCAAAGTCACCGTGCTGTGTTTTAATGCAGGAACAAGGATTTTGATCAAAGTAACTGTCGACGTAAAAGGTTTTTAATTGGCTAGGCCATTTGAGGGTGAGAGCCAGAGGGCATTCATGGCTGTGCCACTTCACTGCTGTATCATGGCACTAACACGCCATCATGTACTATGTTTATGACATTTGTTTTTTCTCTTGGGTGCAATCTTTCCACCTTTACAGCTAAGTTTCCTTTTTCCTGTTAGGTGAAGTTTCTGAATGATAGGGGGTGAAGTAACAAATTTTGGAAAAATGCTAGAGATTGTTGTTACAGTTGCATATTCATGATGCTGGAGAGAGAGAACCAAATTTTTAGTTCAGTCAGGAGTCTGGAAATACAACAGTTACCTTTCTGTTGGAGTTCTTACAGAACTTGTCAAAAAACTCCACTTGCTCGCACCAGCAAGTCGGTATTCCTGATCCACCTCTTCTTATGGCTCTCCTTGAATGGTTCAAGAAGAACAACTTGTTTAGGAAAATGCTGAACAGTTCAATATGAAAGTCATCTTGGCAACTGATGATGGGACAAAATTAATTTGGACTCTAAAATAAAAAATGATGCAGGTAATGGAACTGTGAAATTTAATGTCGAGGAAACTTTTTTTTTTTTTTTTAGTTAAATCCTATCTGGCATAGGTTGCTTCTATTGTTTTTGGGTTTTGTTGTAATTATCATTATCCCCATTTATTTAAATCAGCGCTTTCATTAGTGGAAAAATTCTCCAACTATACCACTACTGAGGTTACACTGGCTGCCTGGACGTTTATTAGATACATTTCTTATGATGATAAAAGTTTGCAGTCTCTTCTGACAGAAGAATTCCGTGATTGTCTGGTGTGGCAAAGTGCGCATCCCTGTGTTCATCCCAAATGAACCCTCAAAAGAGTACTTGAAAAATTACTGTTTGTCATTGCCAATATGGGGTTTCGTCTGTAGTGTTGTCTGCCAGGCAGTGAGCAGTTTGGCCTGCTTTGATCTTCACTGCCACTGTTAACATGCCTGAGATATGCGGCCTCAGCATGGGGAGCGAAAATGCAACTGCTTAGCACAATTCCACATGCATTTGGGTTTGAGCAGCCTTTTTAATAGGAATTTTTGTATGCAATAGCCGGCGTTTTTCTTAAAGAGAGGTACAACAAGGGAACATTGAGCGCTGAATTCAAGCAAGCCCTTCGCCCTCCTCTTTTGCAGTCTTTTTCAGTGGGCCACCTCTCGGCCCTGTGGAGGGAGTCTCCCCGAGACCCTCACAGGCTGGAACCCGAGGGTGGCACACCGTACCCGCCCAGGGGCAGGGCCCTCAGCCCTCCTCCTCTCCATGTGCTCGATTCGAAACGCCAGCTCCTGGGAAGAGAGACGCGGTGCCACCGGGTGGCAGCAAGCTTCCAGCCCACGCCTCCTGAGAAGCCCATCGCCTCGTCCCTGACACCCCTGTTCCGAGCTCCCCATCGCACCTCCCGAACACCGGGAGTACTTCTGCTTATACTGGTGAAAGCTGCCGCTCAGCTCTGCTGTTTGTCCTTCTTGTAGTCTCTTCTGTGCCTTCTTCCTGCTCCTGAAGGATGGCCGGTGACCGCAGACATGCGAAATGCCGAGCCACTTCAGAGCTCCTGATGCAAAGAGAAGCAGAGGAGCAGAAAGCGCAGCTCTGGCTATTGAAGTATCGCTGTTGTTTTTTTTTTAACCATTCCTCTCCTTGCTACCAGTGTGCTAATGAACCTTATCAATGTTGTATCCAGCTACAAGTTATTGCAGATGTATTTCTGATGGTTAGCTTTAACCTCTAGGGTAGCAGAAGTTCCTTGCTGGGATGGCATGGTCCAATGGGACAAAGAATCATACAAAACAGTATAGTCTCCATTTCACGGAATCACGGAATTGTCAGAGTTGGAAGGGACCTCTATAGATCATCTGGTCCAGCTCCCCTGCTAAAGCAGGACTGCCCAGAGCACATCACTCAGGACTGCATCCAGGCGGGTCTTGCAAATCTCCAGAGAAGGGGACTCCACAGCCTCCCTGGGCAGCCTGTTCCAGGGCTCTGTCACCCTCACCATAAAGAAGTTTTTTCTCATATTTGAATGGAACTTCCCATGTTCCAGCTTGTGCCCGTTGCCCCTTGTCCTATCGCTGGAAACCACTGAAAAGAGTCTGGCTCCAACATCCTTCAACCCACCCTTTAGATACTTATAAATAAGGTCTCCCCTCAGTCTTCGCTTGTCCAGGCTAAAGAGTCCCAGCTCCTTGAGGCTTTCCTCGTAAGGGAGGTGCTCCAATCCCATTTATATCAGAAGTACTCTCATCTCCTATGCCTCACTTATCTGAGGATTTTATTGATTGCATAATGATTCTATTGCGTACAATTTTAATGAAAAATTCCTTCTGTAGTTTACCAAAGCTAAGTCCAGACAGCAGGAGTAAGTTCCTCTTACTAGCTAATGAAACAAGACAGCTTCTGAAAATTTGAAATAAGCTGAGAATTCAATTCATATAGAGGATTTGCAGCCAGCAACTTCCTTTTTCAACCACATATTTTAATCTTTAATTTGTTCACAGTGAGTCATTCACATAGACTTTCCATTCCTGATCACAGTGTTCCTGATTAAACACGAAATAGTTTTATGGAGTGTGGCAAAACTGTGTTTAAATTAGATTGCTTTGCTGTTAGTTATATTATTTCCTTCCTTGTGCTTGTTTCACATAGGAAGCTTAAATGCAAACAAGTATTCAAATAAGGAGAAAAGGCAAGGTGGTGATGAATGTAATGTTGTGGGATCTTATAAAGCACACAGGTGGTAGGGAATGGGAACCAGTCTCTCCTGGCAACCTCCTTTTTCACAAGAGATTTGCAGAGTGCAAATGAGGGCCAGCTGAATTGTATAGTCAACATTTATTTCTAGCAAATATCTAATGAATACTCTCCTCCAAAAAATAAATAGAAAATTCAGTGCTTGAGTATAAGAAGTGATAATATAAAGCTGCCATCTGGAAACTTTGTTGAAAAGAGAAATCATATTGCTTCTCCTTGAGATACACCTTCTGAATTTCTGCCCTTACTATTTGAGCTGTGAACTGAGATTCAAACAAACAGAACCTTGGCAAGCCTTGCTGAAGTGGTTTCAGGAAGTTACAGGGTCCTTGTCCCCCCTGTTAGAGGCTGCCACTCCTATGGCAGATTTGTGAAACAAATGTCTGAGCCTCCACTGTTGAGGGTGAGTTCATATTAATGTGTTGCATTGTCCACTTAGTTGGTCCGAGAGAGGAACCTGTTTACTCTTGCTGAAATGTGGGAAAACCCCAGAAACGTGACAAACGGTTACATAGTGAGTGTAGTTTACTTAAACTACCCTATCAAGAAGAACCAGACATCATCTGCCCATGTCTTAGGGAGCCTGAAATACCTGCTGCAAGGATATTTTAAGTTATAAGTCCCACAATGCTCTTTTCAAGAAGAACCTATGGTTTCTACAAATAATTTAGAACATTAAAATGCTCTTGCAGTCCTTAAACCCAAAGCTTGTTAAACATGTAACATGGATCCTTGCCATTCCCTTTTGGTGGGAATACCCCACTGCAGTACTGTGAAGCAGTTTAGACAGAGTCAGGAAAATGGTTTTCCACTCCAGGTTTCTCCGGGTTTGGATACTTTCAAAGAAAACTCTTCATGTTAGATATATGTGGCATTTGCCATTATGCATCTTACTGAAATTTGTGTTGCTAGGGCTGTACTTAAACTGGTTAATACAGCCCTGCATTATAATTAGGGCCAAATGTTGCAATAAAAAGACTTGTGCATGCACACACTTCTGAAAATGGAAGCCTTGGTTTATTATGAGCTGGAAAAATAGTTCCTGGAAAACAGCACTCTGGTGGGAAGTTGCCAGCAGTGAGTTTTGCTTGAGGATGTTTTGGTGCACTGCGAAGCCTGTGGCTTTGGTTTTGCTCTGCTTGATAGCCCCAGCCCTGCCACCTCAAGAAGCTTCCCTTGTAGTCACCCACTGTTTAAAGCAAGTCCACCACGGAGAATGGTACTTTTAATTCAAGGAAGCGGCCTTTCAGGCAGGAGGTAAAGAGTGAAAATAATAGACAGAAACCCAGGAATTGTTCACCTGAGGTAAAACATCTGAGGGGAGACCTCATCACTCTCTACAACTACTTGAAAGGACACTGTAGAGAGGTTAGTGCTGGTCTCTTCTCGCAGGTAATTAATGATAGAACGAGAGGGAACGGTTTCAAGCTCCAACAGGGTAGGTTTAGACTGAACATTAGGTAAGAACTTTTCACAGAAAGAGTGGTCGGGCATTGGAATAGGCTGCCCAGGGAGGTGGTTGAGTCACAATCCCTGGATGTGTTTAAGGGATGTTTAGATGCGGTACTGAGGGATATGGTGTAGGGGAGGACTTTGTAGAGTAGGGTAGATGGTTGGACTCGATGATCCCAAGGGTCTCTTCCAACCTAGACGATTCTATAATTCTATGATCTAGTAGAACGTGTAGCCAAATAAATATAAAGTTTCTGTTGAAATCATGAAGTAATGCAGATGTCCTCATGCCAGCCTGAGCTGACACTTATTGATGCTCGTTTTCAAGGCCCAGAGGCCCCAAGCCTTGCCCAGTGACTGACACCAGCCTTCCCCTCCCCTGCTAAACGAGACCTAGGCACTGCCCTTCTACTGCAGGGGCTTCCCCTCCCCTGTGGGTGAGAGCGAAGGCCCAAGCCCTCCCCATTCCCTCATGCCGGGGAACCTGACAGGGAAAAGGCAGAGTGGGCCAGCCAACTCCCGGCAGGCAGCCGCCATCTTCCCCAACACCCCACCGCCGCGGCTCCTCAGCGCCCTCCGGCGCTCCCTGAATGTAACGTCCTGAGCCACTATTGGCTAGCGCAGGCCCTGTGCCCGCCCCACCTGCCAGGCCCACCAATCATCTTCTCTCAGGACGGCGGCCCCGCCCTGCCCTCCCCCCCCACTGAGGCAGCTGAGAGCGGGGAGGTGGCCGTGGAGCCTCCCCCACAGCGGCTCCCTGGCAGGCCGTGGGGTGAGGGGCCAGCGGGCCTTTCAGGCACCCCTCGGTTTCCTTCTGATGAGCTTATCATAGAATCATAGAATTGCCCAGGCCGGAAGGGACCTCCAGAGGTCATCTAGTCCGACCTCCCCGCAGTCAGCAGGGACACCCCCAACTAGACCAGGTTGCCCAGGGCCTCATCGAGCCTCACCTTGAATATCTCCAGGGATGGGGCCTCAACCACCTCCCTGGGCAACCTGTTCCAGTGCTCCACCACCCTCACAGTAAAGAACCCTCTCCTAATCTCCAGTCTAAATCTGTTCCCCTCCAGCTTGAAGCCATTGCCCCTCGTCCTGTCACTACAGGCCTTTGTAAACAGGCTCTCCCCAGCCTTCCTGTAGGCTCCCTTCAGGTACTGGAAGGCCGCTATTAGATCTCCCCAGAGCCTCCTCTTCTTCAGGCTGAACAACCCCAGCTCCCTCAGCCTGTCCTCGTAGCAGAGGTGCTCCATCCCCCTGATCATCCTTGTGTCCCTCCTCTGGACGCTCTCCATCAGGTCCATGTCCTTCTTATATTGAGGGCTCCAGACCTGCACACAGTGCTCCAGGTGAGGTCTCACCAGAGCAGAGCAAAGTGGCAGAATCACCTCTCTGGACCTGCTGGCAACGCATCTTTTGATGCAGCCCAGGATGCGATTGGCCTTCTGGGCTGCAACTGCACACTGCCTGCTCATGTCCAGCTTCTCGTCCATCAGCACCCCCAAGTCCCTTTCCTCAGGGCTGCTTTCTAATACCTCACCCCCTAGTTTGTATTGGTGGCGAGGACTGTTCCGGCCCAGGTGCAGAACCTTGCATTTGCTCTTGTTGTAACCTCATGAGGTTCACCTGGGCCCAAGCTTCATCTCACCGGCAGCATGGTGGCTCGTTTGCCACCCACAGTGGGGCGTACCAAGGGCATGGTAGGTGGGGTGGGCCCAGGTGGTCCCCAGGATGACAAGTGGTGGGCATCCCTCCCCCTGAGGCAGAGCCCCGCTGGGGGTCTCCTCTCTGCCTTCCTGTGGTGCTGAAGATGAACTGGGAGGGTGGGGGAGCGTAGCAACAGTGGGAAACTCAGGGGAAGTTTCCACCAGGGGAAACTCACAAAGCACTGCGCTTAGACGGCACCGCTTTGTGTGTCTTGGTGAAATGTAGGAAAAGGAGTGAAAAATGCTGGTCTACCAGATGTGTAGGCAGCAAGCAAGCAGGGGATTAGTCTATGGCAGGAAAAGGGAAACCNGGGGGGGAAGAATGACAATAAGTAAGGAAAATACAGTGTTTTAGGACGAGCTTGCTGCTGAAATCTCTTGGCCTGGGTATTGCCTCACAAGGAAAGTGAGAAATCCTGCCATCTCTGAGAAGGTTTTAGACTCCAGTGGGCAAAGTACTGTGATTCATAATACAGATGCACGATGGTTAGCTCACCAGACCCTGCAAGGGGAGCAAGGGATTGACTCCCTCCTGGGCTTTTGGATCTTTCCTGTTCATCTTTCCTCCTTTTCATCCTGTTTCTCTATCATTTTCACATCTTTTGATTGCTAATTAAAATTGCTTTTCTTTTTTTGGCACAGTGAAGGCATGATGGATCAAAATGTGAAAGATATACTGCCGGAAGATCCAGAGCAGAAGAAACAGTCATTCTGTCTTTGTTTGAAAGTGAGTATTGTAATAGTGTAAAAACAGTTTATAAGTTTTCTGTGTCATCTGCTTTCTTTTATCCTCATTTTTTTAATGAACCAATTGGTGACGTAGCTCTACAGTACCAAATTTGTATTTGTTCAAAATCCGATTTGGTACATACACTGGAACTCTTAGAGTGCAAAGACATTGTAAGGTAAAAGTCACAAATACATTTGTATTGAATTTTTTGTAGTGAAAAAAGTATTGCTACTCGAATTTACAGCAGTTTAACATTTGTGTGCTCAGTATTGATGAGCACAGAAACTCAGTTACTATCATTTGTCAATATTCTGAAAAAAGTAAGTATGTTTCTTATCTTCATGGCATAAATCGAAAGATAGTTTTGCTTGTCAGTGGTGCTGTATGTATCAGTATGCTTGGTCAGAAGATTGGTAGTAGGCAGGTATCTGATTCTGCTTTGTCCCTTGGATTGTATGGCCTTAATTAGTCATTTCTTTTAATGAAAACAGCTCACTTGTATTCTTTCATAAACTTTGAGTACTCTTTGAATAAACCAAAGAGCCACTGCAATCCCAACAACAGGCGTTCTGCCCAAACTAGTTTCTAGTCTAAGAAATGCTGCTTACATCTATGCAGAAATGATCAGATTTTCATAAGTTTTTAGTAAATCAAAATAATTTTAAATGCATAATATTTGGATCCAGTACTTAAAAATATAGGACAGCAAACAAATAGCACATTCTTCTCATGGTTTGGTGCATCATCTTCACAACTTCCCAGTAAGAGACTGGCTGGCACTGGGTGCCGGACATAAGCTAAGGAGAGGTATACACATTGTTACAGCTTCCTTAGATTCACTTTCTTCCTCCTAGTGATCTGTTTTATACAGTATCCTTACACGTTGTTCCAGGCAAATTGCATTTTTAAACTAGTTTGGACAATTTTATTAATCAAGGCATGCTGTGGAAAATTAGAGATTTATTTTTCATGAAGCAGTTGACATCTACAGTCTGTTGTAAACATTATAAAAGATATGCATAAGGTTACAAATCAGTCCAAAGGGAATGTGTTCTGTCATTATTGTGGAGTGCTGGGAACATGGTTCATTGTCTTTTGTGGTTTAACCCCAGCCAGCAGCTAAGACCATGCAGCTGCTTGCTCACTCCCCTGCAGTTTTCTCTGGGGAGAAAATCGGAAGAGTAAAAGTGAGAAAAATTGTGGGTTGGGATAAGGATGTTTTAATAGGTAAAGCAGAAGCCGTGCACACAAGCAAAGCAAAACAAGGAATTTATTCACTGCTTCCCATGGGCAGGGGGGTGTTCAGCCATCCCTAGGAAAGCAGTGTTCCATTACACATGACGGTTACATGAGAAGACAAATTCCAAATGTCATCCCTCCTGCTTCTTTCTTCTTCCCCTTTTTTCAGCTTTATATGCTGAGCATGACATCACATGGCATGGAATATCCCTTTGGTCAGTTGGGGTCAGCTGTCCCCACTATGTCTCCTCCCAACTGCTTGTACACCCCCAGCCTACTTGCTGGTGGGATGGTGTGAGGAGCAGAAAAGGCCTTGACTGCTTAGCAACAACCAAAAACATCAGTGTGCTATCAACATCACTTTCATCCCAAATCCCAAACATGATGCTATACAAGCTGCTAGTAAGGAAGTTAACCCTATCCCAACTAAAATAATGACATTGTCTCTTATGCGATCATCTTGCGTCTACCTTCATACCATGATTACTTTTTATACCCTGTGTAGATTGTAAAATTTTTGCAGCAAGGACAATTTGTTTGTATTGTATGAAGATCAATGGCTACCAAACTGTGACTCTTATTAAAACTTCTAGTCTGTAGAAAACTTAAATAATAATAGTAATACTAACAAAAGAAAGCTTCATATTCAGTCATATAATTTATTTTTACAGTCCTGCACAAAATTTCCTCTATCATTTGCTGGTACCAGAATTGTTGTCATCCCTCCCAAACATTAAAAATGAGCAGCAAGAGTACCCATTACTTTTGGAGCAATTACACATCTGCCTCTTTTATACTATACAGATCTGGCGGTTGGGATGCTGCAGCATGTAACAAACACAGCTTTCTTCCTAATGAGTCTATTAGTAGTAGTTGTTCACAAATAGATGATGAAAAGGAAAATGCTGAATCACCGAGAACAGGAATGAGAATCCCAGACAGTTTCATATCTGAAAATGCCAAACAGCTGTCTAAATCAAAGACAAAAATATCTGTTGCTGGAGGGCACAAAAAAGCTGATGTTTGTGATCCTCTGCAAAAACTTATACTCCCTTATGTATTTCTGATCAGAAATTGCCTTCCTATGCCAGTTTCTTTGATCCAAGACAAATATTTCAATGGGGAGATATTATGCAAGATACATTATTTCAGGAAAGAGAAAAGGATCCAGCTGACATTTGAGGCTTCCTCCATTTCTACATTACACACTTCTCATGGTGAGCAGTTAATAGGAACTGTACTGACAATTATTTGTCTGTACTGACAATTATTTGTGGATATCTCAGAGAAACACAAACGGGATTAGCCAGGAACAACAGAACAAAAAATAAAAGTATGAAAATAATTGAGCCTGAATTTCAAGAGAAAGCTCCTGAATATAAGAACTCAGATATTACACTCCGAAATCATTTCCAAGTAACAGAAGCATGAATATCTGGGACATGGAGAAAGATGCTTGCCAAAGCAAAAGCAGGCAAATGATCTGCTGCATTTATTTATACCAAGTATTTCTTTTTCCTCAAAAAGGAATTATCAAAAACATATACAAAATCATGACAGGCATTTGGGAACTCTCAGATCCACATGCATAGAGGTAATAAATTCTTACAAGCTTCATAGTTGCTCTTGACATTGAATTCAGTGGGAAACTTGGCTTGGATTTCAGTGGGAGTTGGATTCATGTAAACAATTTTCTCCTTATTTGAGCAAAGCACTGGATTCTCAAATGAACAGCATTTTGGTTTCTTAACTCTACATCTGCTCAGAAGAGTATTAACAGGCTTTTTTATGGATTTGCTACAGTTTATGGCTTGCATACACTGTGACCATTCTGTCACAACCTGGAGAGGCTACCATACCAGAGTATCTTTGATCCCACTTGAACATCAGAGGGGAGAATCTGTGCCAAAGCAGCACTTTCTATATTTCTCCCTTCCTCCCTATCTTCATGGCTTTAAAGTACTTCAGGGCTTCCTATTAATTTTTCATTTATTACTCTCTGTGTGTGTTTGTGTGCGTGTGCGCATGCATGTCTAAGAAAACACCAGTTAATGGCTGAGAGTGGTTTTCCTGCATAACTTGGGAAAAATTAAAGCAATTTTTGTAGTTTCTGTATTCTCAGATACAACCTCGAGTCTCCAGGGAACAATCTAGTGGAGGCTGTGTGTTTTGCACCATTACAACCCTTTTGGATAGGTGAGTCTGCACCTCAAGACTGCTACAGCATCCACTTTCTCATGTCCCTCAAGAAGCTGGCAACTGTTTAGGCAGCTAGTTTCAATTGGTTTTCATACTATCTCTACCAAAATATTCCTCAGAGGCCAACAGCGACAAAACCCATGCCTAGATGACCAAGGAGGCTTTAGCGTGGGGGCAGAATTAAACAAGCTGAAATAAGATCTGCTTTTTTACTTCAAATAGAAGATGCAACATAGGCAGCACTAGTACAAACCTATATTCTCTGATCTGCCAGCAACCCACAGCTGGGAGAGCGTACAGTTGTTAAGTGTTGATGTCTAGTCACTTTTGGTGCAGTAACAGAGACAGACAATGTGAGTGCCAAACAGTGATGATGACATGTGAATTATTTTTCCTCTTGACTTTGTAATCAGTAAAAATCTCTCATCTCAGTGGAAGGAGATCTAGGCCTTTTTTTTTTTTTCTAAAAAACAAGAAAAAACAGCATAGGTGTTCATCAGTGTGGATACCTCACTGCAACAGTTGGGCCCTGAACATCAGTTTAAATTATAGGATGCAGAGGTCAGTGTTTTGCCTTGTTACAGTACACTTCCACTTATTTAGAGAAAAAGTTGTATTACATATGTGTTAATCTATATGTATTATACATACTTTTTTGCCAGTGTCAGAAATACCATACGTGATTTTCCACTATCAGAGGGGACTGCAATGGAAATTATGTAAAGGCACTGTGAAGAAGAAAAAGCCATTCCAAATTTTTTTGACAGAAGCAAGAAAGCAAATAAAACTGTAATAAATAAATAAATTTGCTGTAGGCAATTAAAAAGTTATCAGTATTTTTAATTATTCTTCAGACTGTAGTAGTAGCAGCTTGAAATTGAGCCTGAAACGTGACCTCCTCATGCTGTACAAACACAGCAGAACAAAATGACACTTTCTCCCAAACGTTTTACTGTTTCTTGGACATGGAGCAACTGCAGGGAAACAAAAGCCTTCAGGCAAACAATGTATATGTATTTCTTTGTCTCTGCAGAAACATACTAAGTTGCTGTTTACATAACAAGTAGTACGTCTTTTTCTGTTCAATGTAATTCCCGGTCTACAGAGCTTGGCTCTGTTAACTGCTGTCTGAGATATCCCTAGGTCAGATATGATCCTGAGACTAGGCATGTTCTAGATTATTTCAGCCCAGTTGTGCCCTGCTCAGACTAAGGAACTCAAGTCTGTCCTTCTTCCTGTCTCATCCTTTTATTTATCTCTCGGCTTATTTTTGCATATTCATGTCTGTGTATATATTTCTCTACTGTCTTCTACCCTCTTTCCAAATAATGCCTTGGGGTTTTTTAATCACTTTTTCTCTCAGAGTCTATTCTTGTCAGTCATGAACCAGCCTTTGCTTCCAAAAGCCCAGGGAACAGTCCCTTTTTCAGTGTGCTTTGTTTCAGGGATAAATTTCCCGGTTGTATTCCCTGCTCCTGTTCATTTCTCCTTTGACCTATCAGACTCTCCCACTTTATGACAGGATTCTCTCGGTCCTGATTATGGAAGAGATGCCTCTGCCAGGCCCACAACCCTGTCTCCAAGTTTGGTTTGCGTGGTTGTCATTGTTGATGTTTTAGTCCAGTAGTGTTGCCTCCCCAAAAAGACTCTCTTCTCTACAGGTGCCAAGAACAGCCACAATCATTCTCTTCAAGCTACTTACTACAGCTACACTGCTGGTAGCTGCCTGGTAACTGTGCTCTTTTTCTGTCTTCACCATGCCAGTTAAGTTATTCCCTGGAGGCACATGTGACTGTTAAGCACATCAGATGAAAACAGTAATTTCTTCAAGGATGGGTGCAGTCCTGCTGCACCAGATGGTGTTTATGAAGATACCTAAGAAGAGAGTGCCAAAGCTGCCTTAGCCACTAGTCATTCTCTCAGAAATCCCACTGGGTGAGAGCTGTGTAAGAACTTCAGATTTACTCTAAAGCTGTAAAGCATTCTTCTTAGAAGCATAAGGGGTGTGGGAAGAAGCTGAGTGAAAACCTCAGCTGGGTTCTACTTTGCTCAGCTTTAATTGTATCCCCACCCAGAAGCTGGCAGTCAGGTGGTGAAGTACTACTTTGTGGTTTTTGGGGGATTTTTTTGTTTGTTTGTTTGTTTTTGTTTTGTTTTGTTTTTCCTGTTGTTGTGTTTGTTTTGTTTTGTTGTGTTTTTCTTAAATTAGCTATCTGAAACCCGTCAAAGTTAATGAAATCCCCAAAGCTTCAGTGAACTTTGGATTAGGACCATAAAGCATGAAATGGATTTCTTCTGACACAAGAAAGATAACTATTCAGTGAATATCCTGGCTATTTTCTGATAATAGCTGTCCACACTTTAGAATTTTAGCTTGAAACGGTAGGTAGCTTGATTCCCTAGACCTGTACTGCTGTCAGAAAGTACCGCCTCTGAAAAACAGTGTGCAAAACGGTTCTACCTGAAGGAAGGTAAGATAAAATTGCTGTAGAAATAGTTCCATTAAAAAAAACCAGGGTGTTTTAATGCTGCCCAAAGGCAGAACTGTGCCTTAGCTCCTGTAGACTCTTGCATCTCAGGCTGATGGTGGTGCCACACTGGGGAGTGTCCTTCCTTTGTAAAGTGTTCTACAGAATGATAAAGCAGACTATACCTCTGATTCTTTGTGCACATAGAAACACACTCAAAATGTGAATCTTATTTCTATTTAGATGAACTAATACTGCTGGAGTAGAATATATAACACAAATCAAAGCTTGTGAAGGTCTTAGAACAAGTCCCTGCAAAACAAAAGGAACTGGTGTTTGTGTTTCAGTTGTAGCACTGTCATAATCATTCACTGTCTATAATTTGCAGGAAAGACAGATTTCCTAGTATAAAACAAAGCTTGCATAATTTCCAGGAAGTCAGCTTAGGCTATATTTATTTATGATGCCTAAAATTCACAGACAAGCTAAAACAAGTAAAATTTCTTAAAAGTCTTTGGAGAAGTCCATGGAGGGAAAGTAAATGAGAAGGAAGAATGCACTCTGACCTGTGTTTTGTATGGGTGTTTTTATTGATGTAGTAGTTCTTACAGTGAAGAACTTAATACAAATTATTCTAACGTCATTGCTGAAGCTGAGTAACCAAAACCTATGTAGGAGAAATATAGTCTATTTTTCCAGGCTTTCAGTATCTGCTGCACCTTTTGAGGAGTAATTTGAGCTATTACCCCTCAGCAGTAGTTACCTTTACTAAAAGAAGTGGGAGTCTAACTTTCAGTGATGATTGTGATGTTGGATGCTTGATTCTGAAGTGCTTTATTCTACACAGGGTGCTGGAGCTACCTCACAGCACTCTGCACGCTGCAGAGGAAGCCTCACTGTCTAGTGTGGATCTTTGAATTCTGCTATGCAGCAAGATGATTAGAAGTTACAACTTTAAACCTAATCCTAAACCCCTCCCCTCTTCCCTCTTTCCCCTCAAGTCACTCTAGTCAAGTTTTTGTCAACTGTCTAACTTTTCAAGCTGGCAAACATGGTGTGGGGTCTCATGCAACACATAGAATACATAAAACAAAAATGCTTTTTTTTGTCCTTTTAAGGCTATTTCTGTCTCTGATCTAACAATGTGGCAACACCAGTTTTCTTTGCTCCACAGTCGGTACTGTTAATGGCTTGCATATTTAGGAATGGCTGTCACAGCAGGTTGGTTTTTTTCACATCTGAAGCACAGCTTCACCATACAATTATACCGTAGAGGGAACAGACAACCAGGCTCTTTTGTGAATTATATATAAATGACAAAGGACCAGATACATTTCTTACATTGGAAAGAAGTGGTCCATCCCCACAAGAACTCTAATCCTCATTGAAATCTTACTTTATCTTCATGTTTTAAGAGTAACATGCAGTGGTGTCATGATGCAGCAGAAATTTCCCTCTCATGCAGTGGAGTAACTATTCGCCTTGTACAGTTCTGCTATAATATCTAACAAGTTACAATATGCAACAATTTGTTCTAACATATAACAAATTTCCATTGTTTGTTAGTTTGTGTGATTGCTTTTTAAGTAATGCTTGACAGTGACAGTGTTCTCCTGCATTCATGCACCTGCTTAGAAATCACAGTGAGGATTTTACTGGCTGGTCCCAAGCTCTCAGAAACAGGCACTTGGTGACTCAAGCTGTGAGTATGAACAGGGCAGTGTAAGAGAAAGTTTAAAAAACTTTTACAAGGTAATATTCTTCTTTTGTTGTTGTTTCTGCAATATACAACTAAATAGTTATGTCTTGTTAATTTTAGCTTGTTAATTTACTTGGGTTTTTTTGTATGATGTTGTAGCTTAACGTTAGTTATATATGTTGTGTTATATGCATAGTGCACATACACACACTGGACGACTACTGACCTTACCAGCTAAAAAGCATTAGAGCAACTACAAGGAAAAAACACATGCATGGAAACTTAAATATAGAGTATGCTCTCCAAGGTCACACAGACAAAGTATCACGGCTGGAAATAATATTCAAGGGCCATTGTCTTTAGTCTCTTTTATTATGCCTTGTAAATCATGTACTGTCGTAAAGCAGATATAAATCACGCTTCTCTTGATTGCAGAAGTCCCTGTGTATTGCCAGACTACCATGAACTACATGTAAATGATTGTCACAACTAACAGTTATAAACTCTATGTAGTGCAGGTGCAAGGCCTTGTCTGTGGTTTCTTGAGGGACTACAGATAATAGAGTAAAAGGCTGCAGGTTTTTGCAAAAAACACTGGAGCCTGAAGCATGGCAAGAGTTGCAGATGCGGCACAAATCACAACAGATGCACTGAGATTCACAAAAGGACAGCTGCTAGGCTTTTCTTCCAATTGCTTCATGGGGTTGCCTTCTGTATAGAGAAGGGGGATGATTACGTTTGAATGGAGACACCTCAAAAGAGTCTGGATCCTCTTTGCAACTTGAAATGGCAATCACTTGGAAAAATGACATAGGAAAGTATTAGGGGTCTAGCTAGGAAATCCATATTTTCTGTAATGTTTGAGGGGGGGAGGTTGGTTTTGGGTTTTTTGGGGGTTGGTTGTTTGCTTTTTTTCCCCTGCTAAGGTTGTTTTATTGTAAGGGAAGATTTTTTGAAAAGTTCCTTCTTTGTGAGATGGGAAAGCAATAGTAGCAGAGTGAGTGGCGTACAGATCATGCCCAACAGTAGTTCTGCAGACTTGAAGCACTACTGAGCAGCCATTGCAAAAAAACAAGTGAGAACATGTTTGCACTCTCCCTGTGTCCTGGCATATTCTCAGACAGGCACAAGTCAGTTGGCAGCAACAGCCTGAGAAATAGTTCTCAGGTCTCTAAGTGCTTCTACTTGCAGCTGATCCCAGGGTCTTAAAAATCATGTTCATACAATCAGGGAAGAGAAATGGATCAATGCAATTAGTCCTCACTTACTGCTCCTCAGGCACCGAGAGACAGTCTGTGCTGAGCCATGCTCCAGAGAGCTGTCACATTCTTGCTTTGCTTTGAGTATATTATTTCAAATGCATTATTTTTAGAACCTTCAAGTCTATAAAGGCCTGTGGATGTTGGATCAGGGCCAGCTCTGACTGCACTTCTAAAAGCGGTGGCCACAAAGAGCTATTCAGGGTAGTGCAGTGGATGACATGCAGACCTAATGAGCACCAGGACTATTTTGGGCCAGCTGTGCTTTTCTGTGCTGCAGGGCAGATAGCTCACAAAAAGTGCTATGTGCAGTTTATTGTTGGACCTAAGGCAGTCCATGGGTGTGCAAAGGAGTATGAATTGACTTCAGGAGTGAGCCTTAGCACACTATAAGCAGGCTAAAGGTAGCAGTTGTGTTTCAACTGTTACACGGTTTCCTCTTCCAAGATAGAGCAGAAGGACCACATCTCTGTGCCATGCATGATATATACTCATCACTGCTGCTCCAAATAGTCTTTTGCTGGCTGCTTCCTATACAAATTCAGTGATAGCATTACCATTGCTAGCCTTATACTGCTTCTGTCTGTATCAGTAGTCCCCAGGAAATAATCTAATTTTCTAGGGGAAAGCTGGAACATAATACTAAGCAATACCTCTTCTCAATGGAACTGTAGCCACTGTTGACGAGTATACGACAGCTGCAGATATGCTTTAATTTCTGTGATGACAAGGAAGGTGGTAGAAGCAGGCACAGTGGATAATCTGTAGTAAAGTCCATATCTTTCCAACTTCCACTACTATGATCATTGTTCAGAAAAAAGCAAAGCAATCCATACAGAGAGTTATTTAATGCAGAGGCTCTGATGGGATCTTGTAATGGAGGATATCTATTCCCGTGACAGCTCTGCTGGCTGCAACTACAGTATCAAGGGAAGATGTAGAGATGAGACACAAAAGAGCATGAAGACCAAAAAGAACTTAGAGATAGCCAATTTACAGCAGTTTACCAGTAAGTCTAGAAAAAAGAAAAAGAAACAGAACAAACACCCTGTTGTTTTTATATACTTTAAAAGAAAAGGATCCAAAATGATATTGCATGGTTCTCATGCAAAATGTCAATCTTGTATAGGCATGGGTCACTTGACAAGCAAAGTAGCATTGCTATCCTTTGTGCAGAGCTGAGACATAGTGAACTATTCAAAATCTATCATCTTCTTTGCAGTCAATATCTCAACTGGTAAGCCAGAAAGTTTAGAAACAAAATAACAGAAATTCTTACCATGGTGATGGCATAGTATTCCAATTCTGGCAAGACTCTTCGTGTTGTGGGGTTTTTTTGCCACCTCATGTTGATAATCCATGTAGATGTAAGCTTTTGCACCTCACCCACAAGCAAAGAGTAGAAGAAACTCCCAGAAGGCCTGATGCCCTCTCCCACGTACACAGAGTTTTGGAAAGTCTTGTTTCCTAAATGATACATTGTTCTGATGTCTGGGGAGATTGTGACTATAGAAGCCTGAGACAGTCCGTATAGCTGTGTAAATCAGGGTCAGCAGAAATATAACAAACTACAGTATTTGATTAGGAGTTGTGTGTTTATTTTTCTGTGGGACAGGCAAAATTTTTATGTTGGCCTAGAACAGTCTAGAGGCCAGGGTCTCACTCTTGCTTTGGTGAGCAAATGGTGTTAAGATAGAATCATAGAATGGTTAGAGGTGGAAGGGACCTTAAAGATCATTGAGTTTCCAATCCCCCTGCCATGGGCAAGGACACCTTCCAGTAGGCTAAGTTGCTCAAAGCTCTATCCAACCTGTCTTTGAACTCTTTGAAGCATGGAGCATCCACAACTTCCAGTGTCTCACCACTCTGACAGTAAAGAATTTCTTCCTAATATGTAATCTAAATCTCCCTTCTTTCAGTTTAAAACTATTACCCCTCATCCTATTGCTACACTCCCTCATAAGAAGTCCCTCCCCATCTCTCCTGTAGGCCCTTCTTAGATGCTGAAAGGCTGCTATAAGGTCTCCCTGAAGCCTTCTCTTCTGCAGGCTGAACAACCCCAACTCTCTCAGCCTGTCCTTGTAGGAGAGATGCTCCAATCTTCTGATCATCTTTGTGGCCTTCCACTGGACTCGCTTCAAGAGATGCATGTCCTTCTTATATTGGTGGCCCCAGAGCTGGATGTAGTACTCCAGGTAGGGTTTCACCAGAGCAGAATAGAGGGGCAGAATCACTTCCCTGGACCTGCTGGCTACCCTTCTTTTGATGCAGCCCAGGATGCGGTTGGCTTTCTGGACTGCAAGCGCACATTGCTGTCTCATGTGGAGCTTCTCATCCACCAACACTCCCAAGTCCTTCTCTTCAGGGCTGCTCTCAATCCATACATCACCCAGCCTCTATTTGTGCTGGCATTGCTGAGACCCACGTGTAGGACCTTGCACTTGGCCTGGTTGAACTTCATGAAGTTCACATGTACCCACCTCTCAAGCCCGTCCAGGTCCCTCTGGATGGCATCTCTTCCCTCCAGCGTGTTGGCTGCACCATACAGCTTGGTGTAAACTTGCTGAGAGTGCACTTAATCCTGCTGTCCACGTCACCGAGAAAGATGTTAAACAGCACTCGTCCCAGTACTGACTGCTGAGAAACGCCACTCATCACTGGTCTCCACTTGGACATTGAGTCATTGACCACAACCCTCTGAGTGTGGCTGTCTAGCCAGTTCCTTATCCACCAAGTGGTCATCCATCAAGTGCATGCCTTTCCAATTTAAAGACCAGGATGTTATGCAGGACAGCATCAAACACTTTGCACAAGTTCAGGTAGGTGAGGTCAGTTGCTCTTCCCTTATCCAGTAATGCTGTAACCCCATCACAGAAGGTCATTTGTCCAGCCTGATTTGCCCTTGGTGAAGCCATGCTGGCTGTCAATAGTAACTTCCTTATTTTCTATCTGCCTTAGCATAGTTTCCAGGAGGATCTGCTTCATGATCTTGCCAGGCACAGAGGTGAGACTGACCTTTTTAAAAGGTCTTCCTTTTTTCCCTTTTTAAAAACGGTGGTTATGTTTCCCCCTTTCCAGTCAGTGGGAACTATGCTGGACTGTGACAACTTCTCAAATATGATGGATAGTGACTTGGCAGCTTCATCCACCCATTCCTCCAGGTCTTATGGATATATCCCATGAGATCCCATGGACTTGTGCATCTTCAGTTTCTTTAGATGTTCTTGAACCTGGTCTTCTCCTACCATGGACGGTTCCTAATTCTCCCAGTCCCTGCCTTTGCCTTCTGCAACTTGGGCAGGGTAGTTAGAGGCCTTGCCGGTGAAGACTGAGGCAAAAAGACAATAATGGATGAATATCCTGAAAAAGGTTCTTCCACTGCATACTATTCACTTTTTTAACCTTTATGTAGAAGCTATCAGGCAAAAGAGTTTAGTAAGCACCAGAGGCTTCTTGACTTTAGATTGAGAATCAAATTTGAAAGTGACACAACCAGTTGACTGAAGACTGCTGTCAACCATATTGCTGATTTTAGCAGACACCCTAATTTTGTCTCACCTGTTTGTCCTCCTAATAGAACCAAAGTGACTGTCGAGGTTGTTTCTCATTGGTGTTTTTTGATGTAGGAGAGTTTGAGCAGTTGTTCACAATTTATGTAGTATTTTTACAGAACACCTTGTCAAGCTCATGTATAAATATATGTGTGAGTGTTCATGGTTTCAAGAAATCCAATATAATTGAGAAAATTCAACAGATACCCATACTTTGTCCTTGCTACCATCTGGTGGCTATCTCCATACACTGCATTTTGTTTGTAATTGTTTCTGTCCCTTCAAATAACAGTAATGCAAAATTAATGGCTTTTTTTTTTTTTAAATATGCCTGCTGTGCAGTATCAACTCTTGCAGGTTTTCAGAAGCAACAGACTGTTGTAGAGTCTGTGTTTAATCTGAACGTCCAGACTTTGTTGTGCTACCCATATTTTTACAGCGCAAAAGCTGGAAATGTTGTTGATGTGACACATTCCAGAGGTGATGCATTCTTATTTCTGCTGCTATGTTGGGAGTGTAGAAACATCATTTGCTCAATTTCAGTATCAGCCTGTACATACCATCTTTGAACTGCTGGTTCAAAAGGAAACTTCATTAATGTACACTAGTGAGTTCATGTTGGCAGCAATGTAAGCCCACGTGTTGGACAATTACCTAGCAGCCCTAGTGGAAATGCTTTGCTTTGTCTTGGTGCTAAATCACTGGTAAGGCTGTCATTCTCTATTAGCTCCCTGTTGAGACCCATGAGATGGCAAATCAGGTTCACACACAGGCACCAATCCCAGAAAACACAGCATTGTCTTCACATAAACAAATACCACTCTATGAAATTTGTGCTTTGAACCTCCATAAATTCAACAGAAAGTGTTTTTTCTTTTGTCTTGCTACTACTCCTGCATTTACAAATAGACTGCCTTGCTGGATAATCGTGTTTCCCACAGGCATTTCCAAAGTAATTCTAGAAGTTCCCATGTGACTCTACCATTGTTTGCCTTTTTGCCCTATGCCTGCATATGCAGTACATGTGTTGTGTACAAGGTAGTGCAGAATTCATGTAAACAGCTGTAAATCAGCCTGTGCTTTATAGAGATCGGGCCCCTTTAGCAAGATGCTAAATAGATCAGAGCTAAGCACTGCAGCTGACAGGTAATTACATAGACAGTCTGTAATAGATTACTATATCTCACAACCTAGTGCGAACCCTGGCAGGCAGAAGTGATAAAATGATCCTCACGTGTTCTAGCTTCCTATAAGGTAAAGTCAGACAAGTTAGTCAAAATGGTTCTTAGTTACCACTGTCCTTCTCCGCAGAATTGCACTTTGTGTCACTGGCAGTTTTCTAGAAAAGATGGACCAAGACCATTGTTTCCTGGGTGGACATTCAAGATCTGGAGGGAGCTTTCGCAAACTTTACCCTGTTTTATATATTTGTATTGGACTAGCTCTGTGCTGCTCCTAATAGATTAAGCCTCTTGGTGCCCTCATTAAATGGAAAAAGCATTATTGTTCTGGCTTACTGAGGAACAGAGAAGATTGACTTGCACTTTAACTGTGCACAGCAGAGGTCAGGCTAGAAACTGCACTTTCTGAATTTCAGTCAAATAGGCCCAAGTTTTTCAAGTGGCAGCCCATGTTCTAGGAAAAAAACAGGTTCAGTTGATGACCTGTGCATGTGACTGCATATATATGCAAAGGTTGCAGCAAATTCTTGCAATTCTGGCATCCTTTATTGCCTATGCAATCGGTATGACAGAAATCTGGCCATCAGTATAACATCTATAGAAAAGAATGTGTTGCATTCTTCTTACTGGCTTACACATATGGAAGCTAAAAAGGTTGGAAATAAGGGACTTGGTCTTTTATATATTGTTCTGGAAGAGGAAAGAATGACAATTCTGGCTACACAGGCATTCAAGGTGAACCATCAAAAGTGAATACAGCCATTGCCTGCAGGTACTACTTTTCCCAAGAAAATGTCACTAACCAATGCTGAACAGTAACATTAATCAACGAACCTTCTGAAGCAACTTTCAGAAATAGCCTATGAATGAAAAAACTATTTCCCAAAGCAAGACAAGGGAACTGTCAAAATACGAAAGACACAGAAGTAAGGTGAACAGAAAGAAGTCACGCAGTGAAGCTCACAGGTAATCTGGTAATTTCAGATTCAGCTCTCCAAGCCAACATCTTCTTTGCTAAGGTGGCTTTTTACAGCCTTTTCAGATGATAAGTAGAGTTGATTTTGTTTTAGGAAGACCACCCTGCCAAACTGTACCTCTTACAGTTAGCCTGGACTTCCCGTGAAGCTCTGTGTTCTCAGAAAATATTGGGCATTTTCTCTAAACAAGGCCGGGCAATTAAGCAAGAGAGCTGATACTTTGAGGCAATCTCTGCAGAGCTGAAGAAGCCAGAATGATGCTGCCATTTACAGAATCTATGCACAGGGCCAGCATCCAGGGTTACTCAGAGAGAGCACACAAAAGCTGGGAAAGGCAAAGAAAACCCTTTATCATTGATCTGTGGTAACGTGTCTCTGCTTCAGTAATGCAAGACTACAGTCTGATTTCAGCTAGCAGTTCCTCTGAGAACTGTTGTAGAGGCAAATGAACTGTTCACTGCTTCCCATTTATTGCTTGTTTTGTTTGTGAATGCCTTGGTTAGATTTAACATGGTATTACCTAAATAGAAGGTTTCTATCTCTGCAAACACACAGATAAGTTGGAATCCAGATGAAGCTCTCAGAAGGATTTATTTTAATATGGAAGAAGAAAACACCATCTAATACTAGTTCTTAGATAAGCACATAACTACTCCCATTTCCAATTAGCAACTGCATTCCAACTCAAAACATTGTACGTAAATCCAGTTCTAAAGAGGAAGAGAATTAGAACATGCATAACATTAGGCATGCTACTTGACCTATGTAGTGTATAGTAATGTCGATTTTTTGCAGTATATATACTAGAAAATTCTCACTTCATAAGTTAATTTCAAAGCTTATGTAGATTCATTGGTTTGTGAAAGGGCTAGTTTTCATTCAGTGTTTCAGCCTGCACCCATTTAGTTGAAGATTCACTGGATATATATTTTCAAGGCCAAATTATATCACTAAGGTGTACATACTGTAAAATGCAGGCCATAGGATAGAATGACATCCAGTGTCTGATAGCCCAAAAGCTAAATAAAAGATAAAAGATCAGGCCCTGAGTGTGCATGTAAGTCAGTGTGCATTTACAAATAATATATTCACACATGTTGACCAGAAGAAAAGATATATTTCATATTAGGTTTTTTTTCTACTATTGAGAAATGTGTTGCAAATTTGGTCTTTCATATGCTGTAATACATTCAGCACCTGTGAAGCACATAACGTGGATTTAAGATGTCCTTCCTTGAGAGCAGGAGACAGGAGAGAGGGGATATCATCCATCTCTGAGCAGCTGCCTTCAGTTTTCCAGCCCCCTCTGGTTTTGGTGTATAACCCTGACTTAATGCAATTTTTAAAATGAGACCTTGTTGTTCTTTCATGTTAATTTTATAAACTTTCTGGAAGCTTAGACTACAAAACTTCAATTTTTTGGGTTAGATCAGATGTTCAAGAGAATCATACCTTCAAAGGTAGGATCCTCAAACTCTGCAATGCATGACATTGCATGGATGAGGCTTATCAAGAGCAGAGGGAGATGTCTGGCAACTTAAGTTAATGGTGTATGGAAAAAGGGGAATATATTAAACCTTTAACTTCATTGGATGCTGTGGAGAGTTAGACTCCTGTTGCTTGGAATCTTTAGAAGTAATAGTATAGTAAAGCAGTTGGCCGTACTCTGATCAATATATGGCCAATGCCTTTCTCAAGTAGTTTGAATTTTTGTGCCTCTGTAGACTGATAACGATCTTCTGACACTGCTGTAGCTATGGGTGTCCAGAGGGTGATCTCATAAGCGGTTTTGATGCTCTTGTTCTACCAGAAAGTTTTCAGTAGCTTTGAGGAAGCAGAATGATGTTTTTGGGTTTTTCTGGTTTGATTATTTTTTTTAAGTGGAAGGCTAATAAGAGTTGCATTGTTTAAGTTATCATTTAGCAGAAAAAGCATGTTAAGAAATAAAAAATGGTTCAAGGTAATCTATTTCCTGTAAAGTTTTGAGAGTTGCTCCTTCTCTGTCATATGATAGGAAACCTAAAAATAGATCAGCTCCTCATGTGATCAACACATCTTACCATTACAGTTACAATTCATTTTACAGGCACTCGGGAATTCGGGTAACAGAGAAGATTACATGGACTCATGGAAAAGACAATACTTTTTGTGACTGAGATGTACTCTACGTCCAAGCCACTGAGGTAATACATCTAGATTAACTAAGAAATTTTCAGAAGGGCCTGGACTAGTCAAGCAGGGCTTATTCAGCAGGGCTTGATGTATTCTTTCTTAATAGTCACAACATGCCACTTAAAAATGCAATACCTCTTTCCCCATATGTTAGAAAGGTAAATAATTAGCATCCTTGTACTTCAGTTAATGAAAAAAGCACAACACAGAATTAGAAGATATTTTCTAAAATAGAAAAGAGAAAGAAGTATTGAGGGTTTTTAGCATTAGTTTTGTTCATGCGCGGAGGTATCAGAACCACCACGTAAAGTACAGACACATAACAGTGGGCTGGTAATATCTAAAAACTGTAGACTATACATGCCAAGCAATTATAAGTCAGTTGCTCCCTGGAAACACAGTATGCCCATACTTCAGAACAATCTTTCTCATGGATTAACTCTCCTGATTTATTTATCCAGGAATTCAAGAGAAAATATGTATACTATTTACATAGCATCAACTGCAAAGTATTTCGTACCTCAGGTATTTTCTTTTTAGGGACATTTTAACATCTATCAAAACCTACTGCTTATAATGAAGTTTCTGTGCCAAGTCCTAACATCAGAAATCTTGTATAATAAAGGCACCTGCAGAATACTGTTATCTTTCATGGGATAACTCTCAATGTTAAAAAACTATGCACCACCATCAGTTTTAATGTTTCTAAAACAGTATTTGTTCCTTTGGCATTAACTAACTTGCTGACTTTCAATTTTTGCATGTAAATGCATCCTGGTTTCAGCACTATGCCAGCTATATTTATATCTGTCAATGATCACAATCTACTGCTGTGTTTCCAGTTAATCCAATGATAAATAACCATTATTATACAGATTTGTGTGCTTTTAATCCGTCTTTCTCAAAGCACATCTAATTTCCTTACTTTAGTTTAAACATTAGTTTTGATTTTCACAAATACCTCTGGAACAGATACAAATTATGCAGATGACCCACGTCCAGCAGCCTTCTGCAAATTGCTTTACTTCTAGACCACACTTGTCAGACACAGTATTTTGGCAGCAGTAAGCCACTAACACTCAGTCCTAGTATGTAGTGCTTTCAAGTACAAATCTGGCTTTCTTCTCAAGGCCAGCTCTGTCCTGGGCTGAGGGTCACAACACTGTCTTGTGAAGCCCGTATAAACAATCCCTTATCGAGTGTACTGCTTCTAGTACCGGTCCTGAGAGCTCCTGCAGAGCTCCTCAACCTTTCTGCAGTTTAAAGTATGTAGATATGTCTTCCTGTTGGCTTCAGAGCAGTGTTAGAAGATAGTTCAGAAAGGACATCATAGGATTGTGAATATACAGCAAACAAGAAACAACGCGGAGTGGTCTGGCTGCTGTATGCCACCCATTTTGTTCTTCTAGACCAACATGAGTGGGGTCTTTTCAAGAATTCTTTGCTTTACCACATTTACATTAAAGACAAAACTTGTTAGTTCTCCGTTAAAATTGCGGGAAATTAGCTAAGTTTTGCTTCAGCTAATTGATATATTCTTGTTAGCGTGTCAGTACTAACAAAGGAGTCTTAGTAACAGTAGAGTCTAATAAACTGTATCCAGTTAATCCCCAGAAATGCCCTTGGTCTGTCAAGGGATCCTTGTTGGCAGAGCGTTATCTAGGTGAAGAGAACCAGACTGGAACACGGCCTTCAACACAGCAACCCAGAGGGTAGGGGAGTATCAATAAGGCCAAAGAAACCAGTCTTGGACAGTAAATCTGCCAAGTAGATGGTAGCAAAGACTGTGAAATAACGTGTAGCATAATCAACTAATCAAAGGTGTGTTTAGGATAATGATTTCGTAGAATAGGTGTATGTGTGCCTTACACGGGAAAAAAGTGCGAACTAAACCTGTAATAAGTCAGGCGGTTGGGAAGAATGTGAGCTCCAACTTCTCAGCCAATGAGAAGAGAGACAGAAACCCAGGCGGCCGGGATAAGGGTATAAGATACCTGAAAGGTGAAAGATCAGTGTGCATCTATTTTTGGTGCACCCGATTCAGCGCTGTTTCGTATTAATAAATTTTTTTAACCTTTGCTTTGGTGACTTTGTCCTCTTTAAATTCTAAGATGTGAGCCGGTGTTTCGCACAAAATACATGGCTATTAATTTTAAAAATAAAGATATAGATTTTATTAATTTTTTATTAATGTTGCATGTTCTACAAATTTTTGTGCAAGAGTGGTTACAGTTGTAGTGTAATTAATAGGGAAAGAAATGATAGCTATGAAGATTAAATAGAGGAGTTGGGTTTTTTTATGCAAGAACCAGTGCTCTGCAGCATCTCAGCTTTTCACAGCTTCTTTGTCAGTATCAGTTACTGATATTTTCTGAAACACTGGTAAGTGATGACTCATGACACACATTTTGAACTAGTTCTTTTAATTTCTTCTCATTGGATCCATACTGCGGACAATGCTAGACTTAATAAAACGTTCACTCTCCCCATTAAAGATAGGCTTTATAGTCAATAAAGTTTTGAGACTTGTCAGTTATTTCTATATCCATCTGATTTCCCCCCTCCCCGATCTTTTGGACAGAACTGCCTTTCCTCAAGCCAACTTCATGTGGCAGCGAAAATAATGGAGCTATGTCTCCAGAATTTTTAGCTACTTGTAAGCAAGCAGGGCAAGATTAGTCAATCAGTAGTCCCAGCTGCAGAGTCCTTATTTTCCTCTGCTTGCACAGTTATTTCTAATGAATATTTTTATTGGTGTTCATTTTTAGTGGCTTCTTGTCTTCCTGACAAAGACGAAGGAGTTGTTTTCTGAGTCTCACTGTGTTTTTATGAATCTCAACAACCAGTTCAGCTCCCTAAACATTTGAAACCTGGTTTTTAGTCAAATTACATCTCTACACTTGGGCTGTGCTGTGCTGCTAAAGAAGGATCCACTTTTCCTTAAAAATTGAAAAAGAAAGAATCTCCCACTTGGGAAATCACGTATCTCCCTAACTAGAGTGATGTGATCCTACCTGGCTTTGAACTTGTGAGAAAAATTGCTGTTTTGAGCTAGACAATGCTATTGTATCTATTATTTAAAAAACAAATCAAACCAAACGCCTTCTCTCCTATGAAAAAGCTAAAGCGCAGATCCTAAACTGACTGATTTTTAAACAGTCTTCAGGGACTAGAAGAAAGGTTCACGCATTATCTTCTGACACACGGAAGATCATTTTTGTTAAGTTTGTGCTTATTGTTCAGTTATAAATTTCAATTTTATTTTTTTTTTTTTTTTTTTTTTTTTTTTTTGCGAAATCTGCCGTGCTATTAAGGAAGCTGACCTCGTAACAATAACTTCTGATCACAGATTCCGGAATGCTTTTGCGTGCCCTCCGAGTGTTTATCTCCCCACCCGCAGAAACGACATCCAGACCTGGGCGGCGGGAAGCCTCCAGCCGAGCTCGAATAAACCGCCTTTGCCGAACTTTCCTCGCTCTGGAATTTCTGACCCCTCAGGACACCCGCTGTCCCGCCGCCGGCCTCCGCCACAGCAGCACCCCCCAAGACACCGACACCAACCACCGAGGGGCTACCCCCGGTCGGGGGAAGGCGGGGGGGCGGCTTCCCGCTGCCCCCAGACTTCCTCCGCGCCCCGCACTTCCTGCGCTGCCCGGCCCGGCCCGGCCCTGCCCGCCCCGCCTCCTGCCGCCGCTCTCTCTGGCAGCGGGGGGCGCGGCACCGGTCGCTGCCTTCCTGCTGGGCGGGGGCGGCACGGCGAGGCGAGGCGAGGTGAGTGGCCGCGGCTCTCGCTGCTGCCCGCGGGGCTGGGGGTCGGCGCGGCCTGCCCTGCCCTACCGGCAGCCCCCGTCCCTCCGCACGGCGGCCTGTGCAGCGGAGGGAGGTGGGCGTGAGGGACCCCGGGCGGCCTGCTGCCGCTTGGCTGGCTCCTCTCGGCCGCCTCCGGCAGCCGGCGGGGAGCGGCGTCTCCGGCGCGGGGGGTGGGTGTGGGGGTGTGTGGGGTCGGGGGGGCGGCGGGCGCTGGTCTCGGCGGGAGGTGAGGCCGGTAGCGCGGTGCGGCCCCGGGCGGGCTCCGTTCCCCCGGGAGCTTCCCAGCGGGTGCGGGTGTCTGCCGGCGGTGGTGCCGGGGGGGGGGGGGCGGTTCGCCGGCGCTTAGCTTGCCTGCGTGCGTGACGCTGACAGAGTTTTATTGCAGTACTTCTCTCGTTTTATTTCAGCCGGCCCTTCCCTCTTTGGGTCCTCCGCGCAATCGAGAAGCGCATCGAGCCCAGAAGAGCGGAGGTAGGGATTCATGGTGTGGGAGAGGACCGTTACAAGGCAGGGTGTGAGGTGATCTCCTCCAGCCTGCCTCTCCTTGCCGGGCCAGGTGGTCTTTTGAGGTCCCTTCTAGCCAGGGCTGTGACCCGAGGCAGTTCACCCTCCTCCTTCAGAGCCATCCCTGCTTGGGCCGGCTCCCTGCGCTCCCTCTCACTGGCAGAGCAGCAGAAGTCTCTCCTTCTTACTCTCGCTGGGGTGGCTGGTGGCTTTTCCCAACTTCACACCTCCACAAGCCTTCCCCCCTTCCGCTTGGAAAAGCGTTTCCCCCACCTCCTCAGAAAATTTGATTCAGCTGTGGGGTACACACTAAATACTGAGTTTATTTCCTTCTCCCAGGAGGCTTACCTTGCTTCACTTCATTGGGTGCCCTTGCTCCCGTCTCAACTTGAAGATGGGAGTAGTCGATTGGGTTTTTAATTAACCTTGCTCGTCGGTTGAGTCTTTTTAAATGGCCCTTCATCTTGCATCTTAACAGCGCTTTGCTCATAGAGAACTATTTGCCATGTTGATTTTTTTTTTTTTCCCTAGGGGAGTTTTGCATGTTTTACAGTGAAACCCTGCCTGTAGTGTTACAGGAGTGGGGGCATGGTAGCAATTTTGTGGTTTTCTCACACTTATACTCAGTTTCCTAGCTATCTTTTTTTAACATCAGGTGGGTGTCATATTAATTGTCATCCTAACAAGGTAGTTTTTGTTGTGTGGGAAGAATGCCCTCAATGAACTATTTTGCTAAAAAAAATAACTGTTGAGATCCTTCTGTTGTATAACTTTGCTTGTTTAATTTTGTTTTCATACACAGTATTTTCAGGTGGTAGTAGTATTGTCTACAAGCGCACCTAGATAGCATGTCTGGAAACTTTGGGAATTTTAGAAGGTTTTGTCAAGTTACCTTTGGTTACCTAACTTCCTTCATCAGAACAGATACTTACCTTAAACCTCTGGCATCTTTTTAGCGGCACGCCTATTTGCGATTTTGCTTTAATTAGATAAAGGGCAGGTCATTATGGGTGATTGGTTATTATCTTCTTGTAGTCTTTTGAAAGAAGAGCTACTTTCTGATATGAAAAATAATTAGTGGCAAGTGGTAGCAGTCACAGAGCAGATAACACTTTTTCAGTGTTTTCGTACTCTTCTGTTCTGTTACTTCTAGTTTAAAATGCATTAGAAAAGGAGGATCTAAGATCTGAATTGAGTATCAAATGATGGTTATTCCTGAGTGCAGTTGCTGAATGTGTTGTACTGTAAGTACTTCTCCCCTTCCTGTTNAGCCAGTCAACCAAAGTACAGAAGTCTGAAAAGTGACTGTTGCTGAATGTTTCCAGAGGTTTTTGGTTGTTTTGTTTTGTTTTGTTTTCAACCTGCAGTTTGTGGATTCCTGTGGAAGGTGTTTAGAAAGTTCGTGGTCAGCAGCCTTGAGTTCACTGTACAAACTTTAAGTCTCTATTGGAAAAATGTTCATTTGACCTCTTTTCACTTGCAGACTTCAGAAAAAACAGCCTCAATCAGTGTTGCTGCAGAGGATGATAAAAAAAATCTGTTTGCCACGTGTTGTGACAGTGTTATAGGCCCAGTTTCTGACTGGTGTCGGCAAGTGGTGCACCCTTGAAAGCATAAAGGTTGCTGCTGGCGTTAACTGGTTCTTAATATCTGACTGCGAGTGGTAGTATTTTGGGGTAACATCCAGCTGTGAGTGAGAACCTCTTTCAAGGATGATCACTACCATATGTTAACCATATATGAAACTAAAAATGAAAGGTTTTTACTCATTTTTGTCACCTCTCCATTTCCATCTGCCCCCAGACCATCACCCCTTTTTGGAAGACTGGGTGCACAAATGTTTGCTGATTTGTTTTTTTTAAGAATTACTTTTAAAAAGTTGTTGGTTTGTTTGTCTTTTTTACAAAAACCAGTTTCTGGTACCTTTTAGTCTGATTTAGTCGTGTCTGGGTGTAACTAACTAACTGTTGTCAATGAAAAAGGTTTTGATTAGCTTCCTTGGTTAAGCTGGTAAATTTTCATTCAAGCAATCAGACATAGGAATTTCATGGCAATGTCTGAAAAAACACAGGTAATTTAATCCAGAATCTCACTGAGAAACTAGGGAGTAATCTGCAAAAGGTGGTGATAGCACCATTGTCTGTCTTTGGGGGTCCCTCAATGGGAGGAGGTTTCCCCATCGGTCACCTGTTGGCCTGTCTGGCCAGGCTGGGGTTGTGTGTCCTCTCAGTGCTGCCTGGTAGCCTTCGGTCCTTATAATTTTATTTTTTTTTGTTGTTTCCTCTTTTTTGTCTATGCTTATGGCCCTGCTTTTCCAAAGGGGTTTTCCTCAGGCTCCGTCCTTACTCGGAGGCGCAGACCTCCAAGTAAGATGCGCCTTTGCTTTTCGGTGGCTGTTCCAGCTGCTCTTGGTCTTCATGTGCTGCCCTGGTGTATGCTGGCTTCATACCATGTGGTGGCTGGGTGGTGGAGGAGATGGTTGGTAAGCAGGCCGAGGAAGAAGTGACCCCTTTTGCATCCCCGCCCCCGTCAACTGTGTGCTCCTTTTATTGAATTCCTCATCTGTTATGCTTGTTCCTGCTCAGCGGGTCTCATGTAAATGCACGGAGCTGGACTTTGTGAGCAGAGACTTGGTTTCCTTCCGGGAGTCTGAAACGTACGAATTGTTTTGTGTTTGCCTCTGATGTCGTAGTCTTGAGACTTAGTCAGCACAGTTGTTAATTGTCTGTGGTGGAAGATTGCTGGATACCAGCTATCCTACTTCAGCTAAGTGTAGGAAAAGAAGGATTTGCTCAGAAGTATGCTGTATATTAATTTGCTTGAATATCTCAGGGCCTAAAACATCTCCCTCTTGATGAAGCGCTGTTAGGTTGGCAATGCAGAAGGATAAAATCTGCTGTTCAGAAGTCAGGAATTTTATGCGCTACCAAATGTAGAGCATTATGCATGTGATACAGCATCTCATTTTCACATCTGTAGTAAACATTCATGGAAGATGGATTCCTTCATGTTCAGTAAAATCACTTTCTTACCCATCAAATCAGAAACATATTTTATTTTCAACTCAAATAACTGTGCCAAACCAGATGTTTCCTGGAAAACAGCACGTACAAATACATTTTCATGTAAATGTACTTACTGAGCTCATTTGCTTATCTCTTGTCCAGAATACATGCATGTGTGTGTATCTGTGATAGAAAGTTAAACATTTTTAATTTTTAAACTGATGAGAGAGAGAGAGACTATCGATATTGCAAATGAAGTAATGTTTTAAGTCTGTACTATTAGGATGGAAGATTCTTCTGTTTCATCTCTTTCCTCTTCATTTTGCCTTTCCTTCTCTTGAGTATAAAAATATATTCCTAATTTAACATAAATTATTTAAGAGCAAGTAACGGATTTTCTAGAGAGAACAATGTATTGAAGTCAAACATGCTTTGGTGAAAGCAACACTTTCTTGCCTGCTTGCTTTTAATAGCAAAAAAAACCCCCTTTTTAATAGCTGAAAGAGATGCTAAGGCTGCTGGATTTGTGTACTTGGTAGGTGTGTCATCATCACTTTAACATGATTTTGCTCGTGTACTTCAAGCATCATTCATCCTCGAACAATATAATTGCTTTACCTCTGAAAATTTTTGATCTAAACTGCTAGTCCCATATATTTATCCGGTAGTTAAATTCCAGCGCAAGTTGTTACTGATAGTTAACAGGAACTGCTTTCTCTATTTCTGACTGCCAGGAGGAAAATACCAACTATTTTATTCAACTAACACTTGGCATGATGCAGGATGTCTTGCAGTGCTATGTTTAGTTATTTTTCGATGTTCTTGAGTGTACCAACTAATACTCTTACAGCGAAGACCAGGATATGAATGACTTCATGACTGGTTCTGAAATATGTTTTTTGAAATGTAGTATTTTTATTCCAGTATGCAAAAATAAATTAATTATCTTGTTCTTAACTGCTGTGGCGGTCCTGATCATCCCCGTTTTCCACCTCCCATTTTTGCCACTATGGAGATATGTGATTCTTGGTTTTCAGCGAATCTGTGTAAGGTGAGGTGGCTCCATACTAGTCGAGGGCTTCTCTTAGGATGGCATGGCAGGAGAACTGTTTGTGCAAGATGTAGGTTCTTCTGCAATTCTTAGTTGTGTATTGGAAATATGGGTGTAGCTCTATCTGGTTTAGTCTAGTGCATCTGATTTTTTTGCTGTACCACAAAAATGTATGGTTCCTCCCCATACCTTTGGTTTTTCTGTTGACGTTACCTCTGCTGTACGTCACCCCGTGGGTGTCCACTGGAACTCTGCTGCGTGTGCCAGTTTGCTCCATAGCTGAGATTTCCTTAGGCAAGAAACTCAGGCCTTGGGTGTCAGACTGTCACAGACAGAGTGATTAACTTCATTCATAAGAGAGAAGCAGTGAAACATTTATTAAGGTGAAACGGTGATTTAACAAAATCAGTAGTAAGTGCGATAAAACCAGTAGTAAATGCGATAGTGTTTTACGAGATTCGATGTCAAGGCACACTTGGTTATTTGCTGCATAGAGGACAGGGTCAGACAAGATGTCAGGGAGACCCTCCCGTTGAGTCACGAGGTTCAGAAAGGACCCCCTGGCTTTCTAAACTCCTTCTCAGAGAGGGCTCTAGGTGCAGCTGGATACAATCCTAGTCCCAGGCTTGGTCAACAGTTGGTGTCTAAAGGATTATATGTGCGCAGTCAATCCTTACGTTACTTAGCTAAGATTTCAAAGTTTAGCATGTATTAGTCACTTCCTGAGAATCTGTTGCAGCAAGGAATCTCTCAACCTCGAGGAGTAGAACCTTAAGTGAGCGTCCTCACAAAAGGGGAGATCCTGGCGTGCAGCCGCTGCCACACAGGAGAGCTCAAAGGGCTCTTGGGCTGTCCACTACTTATGCAGTAAGATAATTGACCTATAGTCATGGTCTCATGGGAACAGAATTTCTAGGTCCCCCCTCCAGAAAGTATTTTGGCTGTGTTGCCAGCCATCCCCCGAAGTCTGGGTGCAAGTTATCACAACTGCTGTTGTGATGGCCATGGTGGCCAAGGCACGAGCAGGTGCCGGGAGGGGTGGGGAGCAAAACAGGGAGAGCACGCTGCCACACAGACCTGTGCAGCTATGCACACCTCTTTGGGTTTGGTTTTTGGGTATGTGTGTGTGTATGTACACAAAGAGGGAATGTTTTCAAGAAGCTTGTCTTACTCTTAGGCTCTATCTGTACTCCATCCCCAAATATAAGCAAATTCATAGACTTTTCAAATGAACAAATGGACTTGAAACCTTCACCAGTCTGGCAGTATTTTGCACTCCCTGCTGACAAACAAGGAAGGTGGGTTATATCTTAAATTGAATGCAAAGAGGGGATCTTGCAGAGAGTTCCTGTGCACACTTAGGTATAGGTGAGCTGTTGAAGGACTTAAGTGCTAGACGTACAGTAGAATCTGCATTTCTGGTACGCGCTAACTGCTGGCATCACCATCTTCCCCTGTGATTACAGCATATGTCCATGTGTAAACCCTTTGAGAGTCACTACCATTCATTAGTTTTTAAATACCTCGAAGCCTGTGAATTGCATCTGTAGGGAAGAAGTTGGTTTATTTAACAGCACGCACCTTGAGAGACTGTACAGTGTATTAATAGTAAATGCACCCATTTCAGATTTAGTTAGTGTCTTGCAATGCATCTGTGTTTGCTGTCGGATCTTCTGTGCTCATTTTTGCTGGCTTTTGTCTGCAGAGTGCAGAAAGAAAAAAAAAAGTTTCAGTTCACAAGAGAGCAAGCAATCTATTACAAACTGTGCCTGAGATTCTCAGTGGAGCTTGAGGATTCGTTGAGCTAGGTGCTGTTACACTCATTAATAGCAGGTTTTGTCATCTCATAGGATGAATATGGGCTATTTCAAACAGATTTGCAGCTGCCCTTCACTGCTGCTTTTCTGTTAAGGTGGGCTGTTCCATAGAAACAACCAGTAGCAACCAGTAGTACCCTTGTTACTTCTCGTTCCTTAAAGCAAGGTTATTTGTTTTCTGTTAGGAGCAGAGAAAGCAGCTGAGGATCAAAACATACATCATTTGATACAATTTACCACTGAAATCAAAGTAGTGTCATCTAATTTGGCCTTTGTCCTTCAGATGGAAATATCTAGACTTCCTTGCTGGGCATAGTCCCTTCATCTGAGAGCTGTTGCGTTATTGCAGTAGAAGTTTCATTGTGTCTATAAAATAACTATAGTGGAGGATGCGATATAATGTGTCTGTTTTAATTTGCAGGTTTCCACACTGTTGTGGTTCTTTGTGTTTGGTTTTTTTTCATGAAATGGTAGGACTAGGAAACAGCTGCCGAGGGATGAAGTCTCCACCTCTCCTTGTGGCTGCGCTTGTGGCGTGCATCATTGTTTTGGGTTTCAATTACTGGATCGCAAGTTCTCGCAGCGCGGATCTGCAGGTAACTTTCCTATTGCTCTGTGTGTTGTCTTGTACTAGTGTGTTTAACAAATATGGTCCACAACCAGAAGGATGCTTACCCTGCATGTGGTGGGCCAGGAGCTTCAGCTTGTTGTGGGAATTTGCACAAATATTACACTTGTTCCTTAGCAGTAGTTGGAGATGGGGGGGAATGGGAGAAATGCCTATTTGTAGGTGAGGAGGCTCCAAAACTTAAAGACCTGCTTGTATGGTACTTGTCACTTCTGCTCACACAAAGTTTTCAGCTGTCTTGTGCAGTGTCATTCTACTGATGTGGTAAATGCCATCCTATGCATTTTTTTCCTAACTGTGTACTGAGACTGGGACTCCATTTTTAATCTGAATGGGCATCTGCAATTTGCTCATCTCCCTGACATTTTTTTCTTACGTGACCCATAAGAATGGATGTGTGTTTTCCCACCAAGTTCATGGAAATGTGGATTGCTCAGAAACAGGGTCTAAAAATCTGAATTTGTATTTCTTAGAAACCTTTCCTAAGAAGATACACAACACACATGAAATAAATACCTTGTCTGCCATTTTTCTGTCACTGTCGAGCTTAGATTTTAATCCTTTTTGCAGTGTGTGTTCTGAAGCTGAGGAGTATGTGCATAAAGTTGCTGGTTTGTGACCATGCAGAGTGGTTCTTTTTTTGTTTGTTTCTAACAAGCAAACCTTAAAACTAACAACCTGGTGATTACACGTGGCTTGTAAGAGCTGCTCAGTATTGCCACTGAATTTGTATTCTCTTTGAGTCAAATTTCAGGACTGAGTTGACAGCTGTAGGGTTTGAACTCCTGTTTCACCTCAGAGTGGGCACTATTCTGTTTGTCTCTGGCCATGCTGTTAAGGGTATATGTCAGCTCTCCCTTGGTGTTAGGATATGATGCCCTGTCTTCTGGGATTCTGGTCATCCCTTGTTTTCCCTTTAGTCAGTGGCCTCAGGATGGTGGCTACAAGCAGGTAGTAACTGTGTCAGTACTGCTGAAAGTTTTGCAGCATGGCTGTGAGGAGAATAAGTTACCATACTAGCTTATTCTTGATCCCAGTAATCTAGGGATGTAAGGTACTCTTTACTGTTACTGATGTACTCCATCATCTCGTATGTTTCTCCCAAAGTTAGCTTGAAAAATCATTTAACTTCTGTGTAGTCATGCACTCAGAATGAAATAAAAGTGTAGTTGAAGGTGCAGATGGAGCTTCTAAAGCACTCTGTCAGCCCATTCGTTTGTTGGCAAGACTTGGCAGCTATTATGTCTGAAATGGAGTAAGTGCTTTGCTTTTCTCTTGTAGCTAAACTGCAAGTGCTTCTCCTTTTCCCCACCAACCACCTCCTGCCACCTCTCTACTCTCCTGCTTTCTGCGGCAGAAAAGCAGAGTAGGAAGGCAGTAATATGCAGTATACTGTGCTTTAAGAAGATTTGGTCCATCTCCTTGGAATCTTGGAAGATGCAGAGTTTATATAGTATCTACTTTTTAATCCACCTGGAATCCCCAGGTCTTTCTACCTGGGTAAATTTTGTTGATATTCCACACCCCACCCCACTTCCTGCCATGTGTCTTTGTACCTTTCCTTCCTGCTGAAGAGCCATTTTAACCTGAAATATTTAGAAACAATGTCCTGCAAAAATAAATTGGTACTTGAAAAAAAGAAGAAAAAAAAAAAAGGGAATAAAAGCTGTGGCAGCATCAGGCTTGATTCCTTTACCTTATGTCTCTGTGGTTGGCTTGATTCCTTTACCTTATGTCTCTGTGGTTTTGTGTGCAATATGTAATGGTGTTGAATTTTCCTCTGATTGTCACTGCTCTTTGAGCACTCAAGAAGAATGATGATTTTCTGTTTATAAATGAGTTTTTCTCATGTGTTTTTGTGTAGCAGCTGCATGTCAGTTATTTATGTAAAAGTAGGTCAGTGTTTTCTTCCCTCCACTCTTTCCCTGGCCTTCCGGGAAAACGTATTCATTTGAGAGATAGTTTTCCCTCTGAGTTAGTTTAGATGAGCAATGGGAAGTGCAGTGATGTCAGAATTGTCTGAATTAGATTTAAGAAATTATTTGACCTTGTACTTGAGAGAGATTGTAGACTGCAATCTTTTCTTATGGTTTTTCTTGAGGGGAGCATGTTTTGGGTTTATTCAAGCTCAAGTACTGTAGCAGGTTTGCATTTCTCTTTAATTGAAATTTTGATAGTCTCTACAGAATATGCTTTACTGGTAATTTATGTAAAACTGATGTGTGTGGCAGGTATCACCAACTGACTTTGACATTAGCACTGTTAGTTCTGTGAAATTTGGTATTCCTTGACTGTATTGGAGAAGAGTCTGGCAAAGGGGAAGCATTTCTGTTTGCGTTAACTAATTTGCTCTTCCTCAGGGTCGGATCATGGATCTGGAAGGCAAGGTCCGCAGGGCAGCAGCGGAGAGGGGCGCTGTGGAGCTCAAAAAGAATGAATTCCAAGGGGAGCTAGAGAAACAGCGACACCAGATTGACAAAATCCAGTCTTTGCATAGCTTTCAGATGGAAAATGCCAACAGAGTACATGAGGAAGAGAAGGTAGGACCTTTTTTTAGACACAAATTTCTGTGAGACTTTGGTTTTACCAAGGCACTGTCTGGAACAGAGTACGGTTGGTCAAATGTTCCAGCTGATGGGCATACAGTCAGTGTTGGTGTGGCAAAGCATTTAGTTTATGTATCATTGTATAATGCTTAGAGAATGAATACTGAATGCACATTATAACTATCATTGTATGATATGTGAAATACTAGAAGCTGTTAAGTAACAGCACTTTTGAATAAACCTCTAGTCCCTCTTTAATTGTTGTTACTAGCGTTGAGTTGGCCTCTCACTTTCTTTCCTGCATACTAATGTTTTAAAACTTATGGAAAAGAAGCAGCTCCACCAACAGATATAGTTGTATTCCCAAATATATTTCTATATATTTCTAGGCATAAATGGTTGATACTTATTTCTAAATGCATTACAAATTTTGTGGCACCTTGGCCTTTAGCCTCCAAAACCCAATAGCACTGGGAGGCATAAGAAGGTTAGACTAGCCTTTCGTGGCGGTGCTCCTGACAGTGCAACAGTGCCAGAGGGATGGAAATCCCTTGTGAGCAATGTGAACATACCTACTTAAATGGCAGTGTGTACGATTACTGCTGTGTAGTTTCCTGCAAACTGTTTTGTTGTGTATTTTCCTCCTGTTGTTGGTACCACCTCAAATGTGGCTGTCATTGATATCACTTTTCTGACTGTTGCCAGAAATATTTAGTTGAGTGTATTCATTCTGCGTTTATTGCTTCTCCTGTAGAGTCTCCTGACTGAAGTTTATAGTTGGGCTTTCCAGGACTATTATTTTCACCAAACTGAACAGACACAACCAATGATGGTAGTAGGTGCTCTTTGGGTAAAGCGTCCACCGTTAGGTGACAGTTTGCTGCTCAAAACTTGCAGTGCATGAACAAAATATCACCAGAATAATCTTTGAATGACTTAGAGGAAGAAAATTGAATAAAAATGGAAGGTGGAATTGTTTCATTAGTATGCACATCAAAGGCATATATTTCTAATGTATTTTGAAATCATTATTTTATCATATTATCCAAGGTCTTCAAAGAAATAATAAACCAATTCTTTCTGCTTTTGAGACAAACATATTTGATAATATCTCATTGTGTTCAGTCTTCATGTATACTTTAAAAATGGTGAGGTATACTTTGTATTTATTTTTTTAAAATGTATATATTTATTAAAAAGATAGCCCAGGACAGTCAGCGTTCCAGTGAATAATCAGCCTTCTTGTGGCTTCTGCTTCCTGATAGTGGGTGTTGGTATTGCTGCTGAGTGCTGTGGGGATTGTTTAAATTTACTATGCTCTGAGAAGGTACCCCAGTTTGCATGTTGGTGAAACCCATTATTCTGTTTTGGCATCTTTTTGCATTCCAGTTCAGTCCTGCAAGGTGTAAAAGCACATACATGAGGTAAAAAAAAAAAAAAAAAATAGGATGAGGGGTAATGGTTTTAAACAGAAAGAGAGGAGATTTAGACTAGATATTAGGAAGAAATTCTTCACTGTGAGGGTGATGAGGTACTGGAACACGTTGCCTAGAGAACTTGTGGGTGCCCGTTCCCTGGAAGTGTTCAAGATAAGGCTAGCTGGGGCTTTGAGCAACCTGGTCTAGTGGGAGGTGTCCCTGCCCATGGCAGGGGGTTGGAGCTAGGTGATCTTTAAGGTCCCTTCCAACCTAAACTGTTCTATGATTCTGTGATTAGGCAAAAGTGATAAAGCAGCTTAGAAATAAACTGGGTTAGTTTGTTGTACTGTGTGGACATTACTGATGGAGTTTTGGAGTGCTGGGAAAGGCATGCAGAGGAGAACAGGGAGGATAACCAAAGCTTTGCAGTAGTTTCTCTACAGAAATCCACAGTGTAGATTACAGGCTGAGGAGAGCTGTCACGGGCATCTCCAGGATCCCAAATGGTGCAGAAAGCACTCATGTCTGGGAGAGGCAAGGAACAGGTGTTCTCCATCCACTAATAAGCTTCAAGTGCAGTCAGCAAGTTGTAGTTGAGACAGGGCAGATGCAATAGTCAGTGGAGCTGCATGTGTGTCACATCTGTAATGCTCAGTTGCAGTGGGTCTGTGTGGGTTAAAAAGCAACTGCATAACCTTGGACAAACACCTGCCCCACCACCCAATATGAAGGTGTTCATTCTGGCTCTAAGTATTCCTCAAGCAAGAAGTAGGTGCAGCTTGGAAAAATACTGTGCTTTATGACTGCCTTAGTGTTCATTTGGCATCCAATGTTAGAGACAGGATGCTGGGCAAGGTGGATTTTGGGGCCAACTAATCTAGTTATTCCTTCCTCTGAAGTGCTTCTCCGTCCATCGTCCTAAACTGCAGTTGTTCGGTAATGGAGTAGTCTGTGAAGCTTGATGTTGAAAACCCAGGAGCTGATGCTGCAGGAAGCATTAGATAAAAGTGGTGCAATGGACTAATTTCCTGTCTTCTGCTTTTTTGGGACTGGAGAAGAGCATGCCTCAGGAGCCTGAAGTGGAAGGAAGAGTGTGTACGTGCCCATACACCACTTCGTGTGGCAAATTCAAAATTTGCTCTTGTTGCAAAATGTGAGCAAATACCCTGCACAGATGATGTTTGTTTTCCAACTCTGGGAATCGAGAATAGGGAGAGTCGTTTTACTGGGAATCTGTGTGTTTGTCAAAAGATGCCATCAGCAAAGCTGGCATGGATTCATCCACTCTAATTTAGGAATGCCTCTGATTTGGTGGAAGGGAAGAAAGGGAGAGCCTAGTTCTCCTCACTGAAGACCTTGATCAGAAGAAGCTGTCCAGAATCAAAGGCTATCCCACAGAGGGATGTGGCTTATAAGAAAAGACTGTTTCTGAGTACTTTCTTGTGTGTGTATCCATGTGTAAGTGTGTGTTGTATGTTCTCGTGTTTATACACACATATTTCTATATGCACACAAGCACACACGTATCCTTGGTTTTTCGGCTCCATGGATTCCAGTGGAATCCAGGATTCCTGGGAGGCAAGTAATGAATTCACCCTTTCTGATTAAAGGAAGTTTGGTCCTTGAACTGAACTTCATTTACCCCATGGGGATTAGCAGCAAGTATTTACCTAGTCCAGGAAGGATGAATTCAAATCCAAACTCTGAGTCTCTGAACTTGCTTTAGAAGTAATAGGAGCTGTTTAACTAACTAGATAAATCCTTGAGTGATAAATGGGATTTTGTTTAGTTTTTGCTGTTTTTAAAGAAAAATGAAATGCTTTCACCTGATGTGTAGGTGTGAATGGTCTGTCTCAAAACCCCCTCTTTTTCAGGGTGAAATTATGGTTCTTCTGTTTATAGAAGAAATCTATACGGGAACAAACTTTCACAATCTGGATTCCTTATCAAAAACAACTCTCAAGTAATATTTGAGACCCATCTTAATTGCATTTTGTGTCTGCTCACTGTGTCTTACTCTGCTGACAAAATAACGAATAATTATGCCGCTGTTTTAGTCTCATTCCAAACAAATACACTAGTAAAATACTTGCCATGTTAAAGTCATTGTTGGTGGCAGCGTGGTAGTGACTTTGAGGTAAATCTGCCTTCTTTTCTAGTCAGACTGTCTCTGTGCTAGTTAAAGGACAAGGGCATAGAAGCTAGGAGGGAGTCAGAGCTTAAGTGCACACAGTGGGCTCACCAGTTGCTGCCGCAATGGAATCCTGGGAAATTCCTGTCGTAATTATTCTCTTAGGTCTGAGTATGTATAAAACACTTCTATCGCCAGTCTGCTTTTAAAAAAATCTGCTTGAATGTTTAAGGATTAATGTAGGTTTAGCAAATGGCTTCTGGAATTCCATACAGAAATAGACTGAAGAGATCAAGAGAGCTTACGCAAACTCTTGGTAATAACAGATAAGGCATCAGGAGTGCAAAAGGTCTGTTTCTAATCTGTAAGCAATTTTCTAAAGAACAATAGTCTGTATGGTTGGTATTCAGGACTTGTAGCTTCTGGGATATACACAGCCATGATAGTCTTTTTGAAGAGTGTAGCAGGAGAACAATGCGTGTAATCTCTCTTATTTTTAACTGCTAGAACGTGCTTTTGTAGCTTGTCATTTTCTTCGGATTTATGTAATTCTTTTCCACATCTTGTTTTACTGAGGAGAGGGGCTAAGCTTTGTGCATTTTATGTGAAGCACTTCACCATCCTGCTGTTGCTCAGTGTCCTTCAACGCTGGCCACAGCTGCTCTCGGATCCTCTCACTCTGGGAAAATTTCAATTCCCAGCACAGCCTTCTGAGACAAAATACCTATCAGTATGCAGAGTTAGCTCCGCTCAAAATGAATGACACTGGGCGGGGGGGGAGAGAGAAGAAAGCCTGCTATGAAAAAGAGAAGGAGCCTATGTGTGTGTTGTTTATGTTTTTTAAACCAAACAATGATGTATCTCCTTGTTTTGAAAAGGCTTTAAGGAATAGCAAGCATTGCCTTGTGCCCCACTCTTCTTGCGATAGCATGGTGTTAGTAAATTAGCAAGAGAAATCAGTCTGCTTACTCAAAACAGGTACAGCATAGGTCTAGAAAACTACTTCTGTTTAAAATGCATTTTTAAAAAAGGATGGTCTGGGACTACCTGAACTGTAAGCACCCTAAGAGTGGAAATTTAGAGTATGTGTAGCTTAGGAGTTAACTACTGGAACATTTCTAAGTCTTCATAGCAAAATGAATGGACAGAAAGGAAAGCAGGAGGTAGATTATATGTACCTGTACAGCTTTTATATTAATATTCTCACATCATAGGATTCTGTTTTAACTGCCTAGTATTTGGGCTTTAATTAACTATAACAAAGTCATGAAAGTCCTGTAGCTACACAGGGAGTATTTTCTTCCATCCACTTCCTCTTGCCTTGCACCTGTAAAAGTAATTAGTTATTCATATGTGTCAACTTCCTCTCTCTTCCACTGGGCATGTAAGAAATTGATAACTTTACGATTTGGTGGTTTCTGCAGTTTTGAGGTGCGTGCCATGGTGCATGTGTCCTTCATCACAAAAAAAGGGGGTCTAGATTGCTTTTAGGAGAGGATGTGAAACAAGACGGAGTTCCTGATCTTTACCAGTATTGCTTTTTAGCAATAAAGCTGTGCTTTTGGTTTTGTTTTGAGGGTGGTTTTTTTTGTTTGGCTGTTTGTTGTTGTTTTTTTCCCCTTTATTGAGGATGCAAAAAGTCTGGAATTTCTGAATGGAATTCAGTTCAGTGAGAAATAGGTTTATATGAAAGGTGTCTCTTCCGTTTTGGGCTTGAAATTTGTATGAGGCTTGCTTCAATTGGTACTCCTCCACTGAAGTATACTTGAGATATAATTAAGAAATGAACAGCAGATAATCAAAGTATGTCTTGCACTGTGCTGTCAGCGTGGTAATAGGGAACAGTAGGAGCATGCAAGGCAGAACTGCTCCTTATCTTTGAGGTAAGGACTTTGATCAGTTTGAGTTAATCATGAAATAGGTGCCCTTCTTCTCTCTCATTAATTATAAATGCTTGTTTCTGCTATTTTCTGCATGTATAAATCTTACCCTTCCAGCTTGCTTTGTTGCCAGTTGGTTTTGTTCTTAGCAGCTGATTTGCTGATGCTGTGGCTCATATTTGTCTCCTTGTGAGAGCCGTGTTTGCGAATGCAAAGTCTCTTTTTTTCTTAGGTTGTGATTCTGAAACTAGTGTTTACTTTCATCAAGCTCTTTGACATTTTATTGTTGCAATACTGTTGCAGTATCTCATTATGCTTTTATGTACACCATGCAGTCAGCCTTAGAAAGGATGTTACCTCAGTTCAGTGTGCTTGGGTTAGCTTTATTATAGTAGCAGGGTTACAGGGTTAGCTGGGTTTATTACAGTAGCAAATGCTGAAGGAGTTACTGTAGTAATGCCTCCAAGGAAT
Source organism: Calidris pygmaea (assembly GCA_003697955.1). Lineage (NCBI taxonomy): Eukaryota > Metazoa > Chordata > Aves > Charadriiformes > Scolopacidae > Calidris > Calidris pygmaea. Next base: position 858,727 of record QJSC01024120.1, read on the forward strand.
ATGTTTGTGGAGGCTACTGTGTAAGGCGTTAATTGGATGAAATGCATGTAAATAGTTCAGAATATGTGCTCAAAACATATGCTTTGAAATAATTTATCTCAAAGCTTCCTCAAAGGAAGCATTATGCGCTATGTTTTGGGTGTTTTTTTTAAACAATAACCTTAACTTTTGTGTTTGAGTGGAGTATGACTTCTGTAGACATGTTCTACAGTGAATAAAAAGACCAAATCCATCTCTGGCAGTTGTCATTTAAAAATTTTGCTGTTCAGCTGGAGCAAGATTTTTCCATCATTGCTAGTGGCAGTGTGGCTTTTGATTTTTGATTTCTGAAGACCTGCTGTCCTCACCATTGACTCTGGTAAGGAGACTGGCTTTTCCTCTCTGATAGTCACAAGGACTTCTGTGCAAGAAATGTTAGCACATATACCAAGTTATGTTACAGAGTTGTGCTGTCACAGAAGATCAGACTGTGATACAGTGAGTTCCCAAAAGCTAGATTCTCACTCCTAGGGATCACAGGTATTGATTTTTGGGCTGAGTGAGATTTAAAATGAGAGTTTCATGCTAGAACTGAATTTTGGCATGTGTTTGCTGAGTGTTTCCTGGCAGTTTGCTTTCTTGACCAGCGCAAAACCCCAAAAGAAAATAATGTCTGCCTAATTCACAGCCATGAGGTGAAGATTAGTTATCACTTGGATAACAGAAGGAGGAACAGAAAACCTGACATTATTGATACAGTTGGATTGCAAGCTGGCAGTTGGAGCACTGCCCTGTAAATGATTAAACAGTATTTCCTGCTCAAGTTAAACGGCTAACTAAATTTTCTTGATTTTTTTTTTTTTTTCCCCTGGACTTCTACCCACAAATTCAGGGAACTAGGTGTGGCATAGCCAAATGGAAGTTTTATATGCAATCCAGAAAGACCGAGGCATGTTTGGTTTTTTTTCTTTGTTGTATTTAAGGAGCCTTTTTCACATGGCATATCCATGTATTCACTTCAGTTAATCACAGTTATTATTGTCCTAATGCGTACAAAATATTTAACGCTTGTCTGGTTTCCTGTCAAAGAGGTGGTCCTGGTATTTGGGAGTTTCATTCGAAGAAAAGAAAAACCACACCACAACAAAACAAACTGTAGGAACATAAAGTTGCCATGTCATACTGATTTTTCCAGTTTCTGATGGTGGCCAATGCTGGAAAACCTGAAGGTGATAATCATGGAACAACCTGATAACGTTGCTCATGCATTAGCAAAACTTGGCATTTCCATCAAAACGTTAACTTCCTTTCCCCAATAAACAAACGATAACAATTCCAGACCCTTTTTTTTCATCTGTCCTTTGAGAAACAAGAAGACAGATATAAAACAATCCAAAGTTTATGTTATTATTATTTTTTCCTCTATAACATAGGAGCAAGGCCCTTGCTCTTGAGGTTTCACAGTGGTGTTCCTGGACTGGCTGTATGTATGGAATGGTGTAGGAGTATTTCTTTTATTGGGCTGAAAATGGCTGCCTCTTCATCAATACATGAATACATTGCCTCTTTGAACTGGGACTCCTTAAAGGGTCAACAAAAGCCAAATCCATCCCCCTGCTATGTGCTGTCCCACTGTGATTGAACGTGTTGCTTTTCCTAATCAAGCTGCACTTATTACTGTAGTCTTTGGGAAAAAAGGCACTGATAGCATTGTCAGTGTTTCAGGGTGACTTGGGCAGACAGAATGGATACATTAATTTCTTTGCACTTTGGACTTAAGAATACATCAATACTTGAGCAGAAACTTCAGGAAAGTGGGGACTTGATGTATTCTGACCTGGGACCCCCTGCAGAACACTGGGGTTTCCTGGGAGAAGGGTAAGAAGGGAACTGGCAGTGAAGTGTTAGAAATATGCTCGTGAGACTGGGCTGGATGGTTTCTGAAGGGTCAGTGGATCTCATGATTTTGTAGTCTTAAGGGACTCTTCTGCACCAGACTTTCAAAACGTTAAATATGGATCTGAGTTATCCTGATATCTGGCTCACAGGAATTAATTTCCTTTAGACTGGTCTTAGTTCTATAAATATTCAGGTGTCTTGGGGTATGTATATATATGCATTAGTAGATTGATGAAAGAATGGACAGAACATGCTCTTACATTGACTCCCTCTTCAGAACGAGAGAGAGAGCAAAGTGAGGGAATGGAAGAAAGTCACTCCAGCACTTTCCTGTCGAAGAGAGGGACAGGATAGTTAGAAAAGCAATACCATGCAAGGGCTTCATGTTGCTTTTGTAGAATTCCTTTATGCTCTATGACTAGTGCTTTTGTAGCTCATCCTCGCATGCCTGAATGCAAGTGTATTGATTGCCTGGAGAGAGGGTAGTTGATAGCGAGCTGTGGTACGCTGTATACCTTCAAGTGATAGATACAGTAAATCTGGCTGTGACTGCAATTGTGAGATGAAACCAGACTAAAGCAGCCAGCTACTTTAGTAGCAGACTCCTTAAATTTCCTCCTCTCTTTATTTAAGTGCAGTAATATCTTCTCCCGTGTTTACTGGGAAATCTGGGTTGAAATGAGTGTATGTTGTTTGCAGTAGGAACTCTCTAGAGGAACTAAAAGTTTTGGTGTTTGGCTGTAACCCAGCACTTCACGAAGAAAAGATCCTTTAACAAGTGCTTTTGTTGGTGGTTTTTATAGTATTAATGGTAACACAGGTCCTTTGCAGTTAAAGCATTGTTTTCTGTTTTGCTCCTTCCAGGCAGTGCTGATGAGTAACATCACAGTAAATGAACGATTGATCCAGGATCTGCGAGGTATGTTGGAATAGCCCTCTGTATCTCTCTTATACTAGTTTTCAGGCCCCCTGTTTTAAAACTTGCATTATTCTGGAGTCTTCTGAGAATGCTGCCTTTCTTCAAGTCATGGGAATGGTGCAGGAGCTGCAATAACTTAGATCTTGCATCTGCAAAGTTCCAGTTCAGTGAGATGTGAGACTAATCTCCCTCAACAGTAGAAGGATTTATCTATGTAGTGCTTGATGTAGGGTCCTGATCCTTATGGTATAAAATAATATGGAATAAAACTAGCTTCTATGTGTATCGTTGTTATATTTATTCTTCATTCTACCTTTTGCAGCGTATTCTTGCGTTTCTCCCTGGGGTTTTTGGGTCATGCATTTTAGAACAAAGGAAATTCACAAACTCCTATATTAAACAAGAAAACTTGGTCCAATTAATTTCTATTCGTATTGGTGCTTCTAAATTATTGTGAGCAATTTATTCCTCAGGAAGTCTGGGGAATGGATCCTAAGTTCTATAAACAGGTAAATATGTTGTGGTGCCACCTTCTGACGCCCTCACACAGAGCTTTCTATTAGGAAGAAAACTCTAAATCGTAGATGCCTGTTTTTGAGGAACACAACTGTAAATTGTGTATTATTCGGAGGAGCATTGTAACCTTATCTTTAGATGGCTAATATACGTGAATGGCATTTCATACTATTTTCTGATTAATATTTCATAGACCTAAAGATTTCCTGAGCTGAAACCTAGCAGAGCAAGGGTTTGCAAACAAGTTGGAATATTCCTCATGAAGCAAAGGAGGTCAAAAACTGTTACACCATTTTTGTTAATCTCTTAGGCTGAAAGGCTATCCTTACCCAATCCTGTGCATCTTTGATGAATGAATACAACTATTATAAAAATTATTCAACTATTATTCTATACAAAATTTAGTAAGCATGGCGGATGAAGTGAGTATGCTTACTATCAGTCTCTTACTTGATACTTCTCTTGTAACATACGTAGGTGTATTTGTGTGTGTCTACTTTAATATATGTCTTAATCCTGTTTTGGTCAGAACACTTGAAAGAGTTACAGACAGAATATGGAAAGCTACAGCTGGATGTTTACTGGTTTCAGAAGAACCAGACTAGCCTTCAGAAGAAGTTCTCATATGACCTGTAAGTATGTTCTTTCTACAAGATGGCTTTGGTTGTAGGTGACTCGTTTGGGTATAACCCAGAGTATTCTTGTGATAGCTAATGTAATTAGTAAACTTACAGTTTTAAGGAGAAAGTAACACCTTGACATGCCTTCTAAAATTGCTCACAGTTGATCTTGGAGAATAATGTAGACCTTGCAGTACTCTAGCATCTCCGTATCCACAGATTTCTCCCGTGCTTCCTGGTGTTCCTTCCATTGCAGGAGGAGAAAGGTAGCAATATTCACATTTAAGAGTTGGGGCAAAAATTGAAACACAAAGAGGCTAAACTCTGAAGAAGTTTAAGAATTAAGATATGGGAATACCTGATGAGAAGCTGTACCTCATTGAGCTGCCAGAGGTCTCAGAAAATTTCTGGTACAGTTATGGTCAGAGCCATATATGCTGTGTTACAGTTCATGCCTAGTCATGATTTCATTGAGAACTCCCACTGAATTATAAGGCATGGATAATTGAAGACAAGTGCTTGTCAGTATCCTTACACTAAATACACATTTCTGGTATTTCTAGAAATTTTTCCTGTATTCTTTCTGTTCAGTAACATTCTTGTTCCCCCTACTTGTCTTCTTATTTTACTGTATCTTCCCTCTTGTCCTTCCTCTAATATAAATCGAAAGTTACAAACCAGGTTATGAAGAGAGTGGGGAAGAAAGGGTGATCCTGCCCTGGTGGCAGTCACTTTCCCTGAGGAACGCAGCTGGACAACACTCCTGGAGTTTACGCGGGATCCTCAGCACAACCACAAAAGGGGAAAGCACTGGCGCCTTCAGGAAAAACACTGCTGCAATAGCCAAGGGCTTGCCTAGAGGTTGCGGAGCTGTGAGGGACAGGCAGGCCCCTGGCGTCACGAACTTTGAGGCACTAATGGCACTGTGTAACTATTAAAAGTATATAAAAGATATACAGTACTTGCATCTTTAGAAAATACTCCTTTTTGGAACTTAAAATAACTACTGATGAACTCCATTTCTCTAACATGACCATGACCAAGTCAAGTGATGATGTCCCATGTGGAAACCATATTGAAATCACTGGAATAACTTATTGCCTCCAATCTGCACTTTGTCAGGCACTTTAGGATGCTCCAAGATGAAACATACAGCACAGCCATCAGGAAGAATTAGCTAATGCTGGCTAATAGCTTAGATAGCATCTCCAAAGAGCAAGAAATAAAATCAACCTTAACTTGAAACATATGTTTTGTTACGTCTTGCAGTGCTGCACTTTGGTGAAATACTGAGAAAGGATGTTTAGTTTGCTAACAGTAGCTTACACCTGGTTTTTATTTCAACTAGTATCTTGCTGTTTTAGATTCCTAGCTAAAATCCTAATATGCGTTTCTGTTACCGTACTAGAAATGCTTCAAGGATCAAAATTGATTTTGATTTAACTGAAATTGACTGGTCAGTGGAAGACAAGAAAATTCATGTAGCTTGTTGAGCTAGTCTAACAAAGCAGTTTAAATTTACAACTTCTGGTAGAAATTGGACTGACTGCACCACTGATTTGTCCCACTGAGTTCTCAAATATAAGAACAGATAATAGAACTAAGAAAATAATAAAATGGGGGAAAAAAAGGAATAACTCATTTTAGAAAAGACCATTTTAGAAGAGTGTGGATGAAAGTTAACAACTGCTCACTTGTTTGCGTTTGTTCCAGGTCACAGTGCATCAACCAGATGAAAGAATTAAAAGAACAGTGTGAAGAAAGGATAGATGAGCTTACAAAAAAGGGTAGTGATGTATCACAACTCAAAGAAAACAAAGACTCAGAGTCAAAAAAAGAAAGCCAGGTATGGTTTGGGTAATTTCTTAAAAATCTTTTTCTTTGTAATTCTTGAGGGATTTTCCACCTTTTTGCTTCTCTCAAGTAACATTAGCCCATCTCATTAAGTTTTGCACTGCTTTCCTTCGCATTTATTGAATGTTTGTGATCTATAGGAAATTGTGTGATTCCAAGGACAGAACAGGCAGAGGTCCTGCAGAAGACTCCAAATCACTGTGTCTCTGAGGCAGGCAGAATCTGAGAGGTGATGCTGGGAGTGGTGCAGAGCCCATCAAAGAACATTTACACTGCTGAGCTTTGGTTCACAGCTCCTTTTGGCTTTGTTAAAGGACATCATTGCTTTGTATGTTGAAGGTGTCTGTTGAAGATGAGGATAAGTTGTGAGTCATCTCAGAGTGTCAGCAAGCCTGGACTATGATACTGTAGTCCAAGGGTCTTTAGCCATCAGCTATGAATTTTCACAGAGATCCCAATGCCAGCCTTTTACTGTGGGAGTGAGGGGAAGATCAAATGTCTTACCCGCTTGCTTTTGGGTACTCTGAGTCAGAGAACCACAAAAGGCCTTGCTGTATGTGACATGAGAAGGCTCACGAGGATGGGGCAAGCTTGGCGCAGAGGAGGGCTGTGTGCCAACTGACTCTTTCTGCCTGGGGTACAGAGTGTGGGAGGAAATCCTGAGAAAAGGAAATCTCAGGTCGTGGTGTTGTCTTGGCATGTGAATTATTGATGATGCTTCAGTGAAGCAGGATTCGCACAGGGACAGGACTTGATTGGTTAAGCTTGATACAGATGACCCTGGAAATGCACAATGAAACTCCTGGGTGAGAAGGCAACTAATTTATTTCTATGAACTGAAGTAGCCCTTTTTTTCAGGACTGTGAGCACCAGATACAGATGTAATTACATTCTTGACATCTCGTTTCCCCCATACCTGGGTGGCCAACTCTCATTGCAAAGGCAGTAGGGGTTTGGTGGTATATGCCTCTTTCTCTGGCTACAAAATGATGACTCTGTCAGAAGTGGAAAGGGTAAAGCAGTGAGGACTGAAGCCAGGTTTTGCAAATAGCTGGAAGTGGGTGGGAGAAAATGGCTGAAAAATCTTCCACAAGACCCCTTCAGGTAATGATTCCAGTCTGTGTCCAGTCCTTTATGTGAAACGGTGGGAGAGAAAACTGCTGAAGTTTTGTCACTTTTTTTCCTGGGAACCTGCATTGTATGACAACTGTATGGTGAATGAATGAAGCATTAGAGAGAGGAAATGCTGGCCAGTTACCCCTTCAAAAAAAAAAAAAAAGTGAAATCTCTTATTTGTCAATCATTTTTGTCAACAGTGTCAAGTAAATAAACAGTAATAATACTAGTAGTAAATATATAGTAACAAGTAAATAAAAAAGCCCATCATTTGGAGGCGATACACCTGTTTGTCAAACAATGTTTAGTGTCAGAATGCAAAATACTATTTGGAAAGTTGACGCGGGAAACACCATACTAGAGAGGTGGTCAACTGAATTTCTTGTGTGGTTTTGCAGCAGATTTTCATTACAATTATTTGCACCAGGTGCTTTTTGTTTTGTTTTGGGGTTTGGGATTTGTTGTTTATTTTACCATTTGCAGTTTGGAAGGGAAATAGTCCGAGAAGGAACCTGAGGAGCTTGGCTGAAGCCCCTCTGCAGGGACAATTTCAGTCTCCTCAAACAAGTCCCAGAGCTGGAGGCAATCTTAACTCAAAGCAGTCAGTAAGTTAAGCAGGGCAGGTTGCCTGTTCTCCTTTTAATCTAGAGATAGGATGGTCACAGGTGAGATAACCACTAGTACAGCTACAGCCTAAATAAATTTTGTCTGCTGATGTTCCCTAGTATCTGTGATGGTGTTTCTTATGTCAAGCTGTAACCTTCTCAGTTGTATGTTTGCCCAAGGATTGCAACTTTTTGCTTGTACAAAAGCTAAGTTATTTATTGTTAGTGCAAAGTAACACTGAAGAAATCTATATATATTCTTAGCTAGAGTTTTTACATGGACTAATTCCTCTTTGTAAGATGTAGATGCTTAGGTAATAGAAAAGTCAGAGTTAAAATAAAGCAGAGAAAGAAAATGGAGTTTTGGTCGATTAATAAGTATACTGCTTTTCTTACAGCTCTGTATTTCAAGGAATGATGTATAATTCTCAGTTGAGGAGTATACATTACTACCTTTTTATCCAGCTACTTCAACTTAAAAATTTTTCAGCATACACCCTTTTAATTTATTTAACACTATAATTAAAAATTACTGAGCTAGAAATATAAGATAATGTAAGTTAAGGGCTTTTGCATGTTTTATGAAGAGGTAATTTCTTGCTATTATGTCCAGGTTTAGTAATTTTACAGAAGAACTCATGCCCAGCATAAAGTGAAAAATGGTCTTATGTTCACTTATGTTCTCTCTGTAGAGAGTGACCTCAAGAGGCTGAATTACTTAGAAAACAGAAACATTTTAAAATATAGCATTTTTGTTTTAATGTCCAAAGGAAGATTAAGTTATTCTGAATATCCGTACTGCAATAACCAAATATTCTGTGGTAATACTTGCTTCTCAAGCTTTCGTAAGAGTTGATGTTACATTATGTGTTGTTAATGTTGGACTTCATGGTGTTGACCCAACAAGGTCTTTAGTTCTGCCTGGCTTTGACTGAGCTTAAACATTTTCAAAGCAGCCGAGTAATCATATCCTACAAATCTTCTGTGATTTTGGCTTCTTGGTTATTTAACCACTTCTCTGCAGATGTTTTACCAAATGACTGTATGAACACTTGACAACCTAGTGCTCTGTTGACCTGCTTAGAACAAGAAGTAGCTACAGTCTTAGGAACAATCGTAACAAAAAAACTTTCTGTTGACTGTATGACTTCTGATACCATAAGGTTGCCTAATCATTTATATAGTACTACATATAAAAAGCTTTATGTCTCTGAATGCCTGTATGCTGCTCTCTGTGTCTTTTGATTTTTCTTTAAACAAAACCAAACCCCAACAAAAAAAATCCCTACAGAACGAACAGTTTCATAATAGTGTGGGTTTTGGTGCTGAAGCTGGTAAAGCGCAGCACAGGCTCCAGGCACGTTTAATGTTCAGTGTTCGTGTGAGCTGAATTGACACAGCCCTCAGCCAATTAAATGCTAATCGGTGTAAAAGCTGTGCACAGAATTTTAATTGCTAAATTGGAGGACCTTCAAGGTGGTGTACGTCTTGGCCATTGATCTTCAAGCAGGTTAAATGCTGAGAGCAGTCTTGTACCAGTTTTTAATACATTCTTAAGTAAGCTCCATCATGTTAAACAGATACCATTGTCTAGTTGGTTAATTTACATTTTTCTTCTCGTAATTCTGCATTCAACACTGTTTTAGACTAGTTCTGTACAGGCTTGCTTACTTAAACTCAGTTTACCTGTCTCTGTAGATTACTAGCAGTAGTTAATGCCATCTGTTTGTTTTTTTCTCTGCTGACCCTGACAGGGTAGCAGGGGAACAGTGGAGAAATGTGTGGTGTTATAGTTCTGTGACCCTCAGGGAATAACAGGTAGTGTTTCTTGTGAAACACTAAGCAAAAGCAGTAACCTCATCATTAGCTGTAACTAGATTAAAGAAGGCGTGCTAAATTCTCCTGATGTGTTGCGCTGTTAAATAGAAACATCACTTTTTGTTCAAGATTGTATGGTACTTCCATCACCAATAAAGATTTTAGCCCAAATATTTCTGAGTGTATTAGGACTTTTTTCCCTCTACTGTACTCTTGCCTAACTTCCACTTCTTTTTCCAAATCCAGGATTAGTTACATAGACCAGTGCTTATCTGTGTACACTCGCTTTATAGGTCAATATTCAGCTGCCAGCCATGAAGCAAACCGAGTTCAAGCAGGCTGACTTGGAACAGCAGAAACCTGCCAAAGATGTACCTAAAGCAGTACCTACAGTAAAAAAGGCAGACTCGCTGCAGGCTAAAGGTGAGATGGAAATCACTCTTGCTAGCAACTGGTGAAGAATGTTTGTAGTTTAATTGAACATTTGAAAAACATTTATTGTACACAAGAATAAGACAGAAAAACTAACACCAGTAGATTGAACTTTAATACTTTTTTAGCTGTGGAGAGGTATAATTATTGGTTCAGTTTTGTTGTAATTGACATGTTGCATGCAAAGGAAAATACGAGTATTTACAATTCTAGAGTAATATTCCTCATTTAATATGGAGAAAATACCATGCTATTGGAAACAATGATTTTCAAGCATGTTTAAAATTTGCTTTGTTAATAGGTTTGACACATGTAGCCTGCTACCCAACCCTTTAAAACAGTTAGGCTTTAAACAAACACACATCCATGCTTTCCATGTGTTGTCACTAAGCAAGATGCAAGTAAGGTATATGATACACAGAAGAACAGATCAGTAAACCTAATGGTTGCTTTTGGCTCTAAACTCTCAGAAATTATTAATTTGAATGGATGTATCCCTGTGCATCAGTCTCGTGTAGTACTGTGTGTGATAGCACATAAGAATTATGAAACAGGCAACAGAATTTCTATCTTAAATTACAATCTTGGGACTGTACAATTCATTTTAGAGAGCTAGCAATCGAAGACAACATCTATATGTAGTTTATTCAGGGAAATTTTATCGTGTTTTTTTTTTTTAGTTAAAAATACAGATACACAAAAATAAGATATGGTAATATCTGGTAAAAGTAATAGCCCTCATGCACTTCCTCTTCATATTTAAAGGTATTAAAAGCTTGGATTTACTTGCAGATCTGCCCATGTGACTGCTTTGTCCTGAGCTGCTTTTGAACACCACATGTTTTATTGTTAGCAATGAAATGTCACACATAGAAACCTGATGCTCTTATGGGACACTGCAATTTTTATTTAAACTGCTGTTTCACCTGCCCAGTTTTTTAACTGCACATATCAAAATTTTAAGTAGGTAGAAGTGTGAATCTGTTAACAATAAACAATGTCTCATCCTTTTGCTGCTTCTGGTAGGAAATAATGGGTTGTCGTCTTTTTATCTTTGGAACTGATGTGGTTGAAAAATGTTCTTTCAGAGGAAAGACAAGAATTGAATGAGAAAGATAAAACAGTACTTATTAAAGGTTTTTAACTTGTGCTACCACTGAAAGGCATTAGGTTCTTTACTGAGAATAATTTTTATTGTTTACAGAAAGAATAAATGACGCAGCTGACATCAGAAAACAGGAGCCTAAGGCAGAAGAGAATCTTTCTAGTCAACTGAAAAACCCACAGGATTCACTCAAGGCTGCTGCAGATTACAAGGAGATACCCCCTGAGTCAGAGAAAAAGCTGAATCCCTCTGAAGATGAAAAACAAGTAGCTGAGCAAGATGGATTACAGCCGGCAGCAGAGCAGGCTGAGAGTGAAGAAGTTGAGAGGGAGGAGCTAGTAAATTTTGATGCTAAGCAGGATGACTTGCCCCCCGGAAAGGCTGGTTGGTAGCACCTCATGTATTTTTAAGATCAGTAACAAAATAAAAGTGTGGAATAGGGCACGATTTCTGCAACAGGGGTGGCAGCTGGCCAGGCTTAGTATAAGGTTTCATAAAAGTTAGTGTGAGATATAAAAAGTTAGTCAGTTCCCAGCAGTCTCCTTACAGTTCCACGGGTAAAGATGGAGGCTTCTGTTTGTGCAACACGGAGCTACCAGGCTGAATTCTTCTGCATCACCGTAGCAGCCTTTCTCTCTCTCTATTGGCTATACAAAGCATTTGGGGAAATTAGCCCCAAAACTTTTTGGTAGTGAGGCTTTATAAGAATATGACACATTTGAAAAGATGAAATGTTAACCATTCAAAGCATTGATAAGTAGAGAGATACTATGTATTAACATTTTGCAGGTAGTCTTTTTATAGCATAATTGTGCACATGCTAGTTATCCATATTTCAAATTAATGAATAAAACTCAACCTAAGACTTCAGGTATCTGAAGTTTATTATTGTGAGTCAGCAAAACTGCAGATTGGATGTTGCAAAGGTGCCCCTTTCAGGCACCTACCACATGTGACCCTGAACCAACTGCATGTCTCCACAGCACCGAGCAGCAGAGTATTGATATTGTGCCTAAACTTGCCCAGCATCTAGGCAACCTTCTCTGTGTCTTGAGGAACTCAGTTTCAGTAGCCCAGAATAATCAAGAAGAAGCCTTATGGCAGTCAGATGAGGAATTGATGCCCACAAAAAATGCTCTTAATGCTTTTTTAGTAAATGCATCCATGGAATCATAAGTAATGATGTTAACACTGTTGATAACTTGGCAGGGATAAAATCTCATCTGCATTGCTACAGTAGTATTTTTCTAACTACTCCGAAAAGATGCTGGCCAGAGCAGGCTGTCCCCCAGAGAGATGGGAATACAAGTTACATAAACTGCTTCCATTTTAACAGAACTAAGTAATTGTGTGTAACCTATGGAAAGTCAGAGTTTCTTTGAGCTAGAAAGACTAGCAGGATGTTCTTCAGGCTCGATGGTTCAACAAAGTGGCATACCTTACCACATAGGTTCCTTATGGGCAAAGGAGCTGCCTTCTGCATTCTCAGAGTATCCTCTCTTTCAGTAATAGCTGCTTTTAAAACAGCCAGTTACTAATTAGAGGGCGTGTCTTAAGAACATTCAGAACCAGAGACTCTGATCTCTCTTAACTGGGATACGCTTATACCTCTATGCCATTATGTTTTTTTTCTGGCTGGCTAACTGAAAAATAAGGGTAGTAATCTGGTAATCAGAAATAATTTTTCCATTTGCTTCTGAGCTCTCTATATAAAGAAATCTTAAGATAGTCAATAAAAGTTGTTTGAGATTAATTAAATGATTGGGTGAAGAAAATCAGTTACAGAAAAGCACTTTTGTGTCAAGTTAGCACATAAAATACTCTTTTTCTTTTTTGTTTGTTTTTAAAATGTTTTAGTGCTGGTGGTAATCCATTTAAAGCAAGACCAGTGTTAAGCTTTCAGCATTGGTATCAGGTTTTACTCTTCCTTAGGCTGTCCTTTACTGTTCTCTGAAATCATTTAATGCTTTTCCTCTCTGTCCGTCTGAGTGCTGGCTGAATTTTATTACGTTTTCCAAATCGCAAAACATTCTGTCTCTTACTCAGTTATTTAGACAAGATTTACAGCAAAAGCTGCTCTGAAATTTAACAGTTCAAAAGGAAAACTAGTAAGAAAACATACTCAAAACGGCAATTCATTCAGCAGCAAAGTAAATTCTGTGGACTATTGTTACAGTAACTGTTTCTTGTGCAGATGACCTCATGGTATAGCATAAAACTAAGTAATTTTTACATTTTTACAGACAAACAGGAACATGAAGCACTGAACCAGGACAAGGGTATTGATTACAATGTAGATGAGAATGAAGCTGAATCAGAAACGGACAAGCAAGCAGCACTTGCAGGGATTGAAAATGGTAAAAAAGTCTTATCCTGAAAGTACCACACGCTGAAAATTTTAAGATGGTATTTTGAATGGTATCCTGTAACAGATATAGCTAGCTAATTTCTTTCTGTCTTTTGAGCTTTCCTTCATGTTGACAGCATGACTTATTTTCTGCATAGCGTCACTGAAGCTACTGTCTAACATGTGGTGGGGAGGGACAGTATCTGTAGCTTTTCTGTACAGTACGTAACAGTCCTTTCAAAATTATTCTAGATGAAGAAGTATCACTTTGGCTTCTTAAAGAGATTTCTGTACCTTTTGTGTTTTTCTTAATTAGTTCAAAACTCTGAAGATGTGAAGAACCACTTACATGAGCATGGTGAAGAACGACAGAGGTTGTGAAAAAAGGAGGTTCATGGTGCAGCTTGGTCTCCTCTTCATATAAATGCAGCAATGATGAGAGCAAAGCGATCTGAGAATGTTTTGATTGTCTTCTCAAGGCTTCAATAAGGGCCCAAATGAAGTAGTATTTTCTTGTGAAGTTTTAGTACTGTTTCAGTGGTGAAAGAAGTAATCATCTTAAATCTTGGGAGGCTTGTTTTAAGCAGCTTGACCTCTGGAATGACTCACTCTTTCTTTCCTATCAATTACAAAGTTGAAACCAACTAGCAGTAAACTTTGAAGTTGGCTATCTCGTACAGTCATACTACAGTAACAGTACGTGTGGATTGCTGGCAGATGAGACAGTCCTCTGCCAAGGATGGAACTCTCCCCTGAGCAACAACGCAGTAGAGAAATCCCCAGCTGAGTTTTAAGCCAAGCTTGAGGAACTAAGTTACCTTGACAAAACATGGGAAGGGTGAAGAATGGTCCATGCTGCAGTCTGCCCGTGTGCCTATTCTGGCACATTTTTGCTGCAGTGTAGATAGACTCAGAAAGCATGATTTTTAGTCGTCAGATATTAGGCAGTATGATATATTTTCCTGGGCCTACACTGGCCTATAACCAGGCTGAAACACTGTCCTGGTTGTGTTCTTAGCTTTCAGGTTAAGAAAAGAAGAATGATTCTAACAATACTGTCTTCTTGTTAAGAGATTAGCAGGAATATTTTTCTGAAAGCTCTGCTGGACTCCTGTTCACAAGATCAGTATGACGGTATGGTTCAGTTACCACTAACTTGCACAAGTTAGGAGTGTTAAAATTCAGGCTCCTCAACTTCTCATGACAGAAGGCATCTGAAATAGCTACGAAGTGCTGCGACTCCTTCCAGCCACTGTCTTCTGCTAAAGAGTAGAAAGGCAAATGCTTGCCTTGTAGAGCAGCAGTCATCTCGGCTGTTCCAAGTGACTGATCTTCCCTGGCAGGCTTCTGAGAAAGGTGAACCAGGCTATGCATCTACCAGATGCCTCTGTGTCTCCCACAGGTGAAGTTGTAGTTGTTGTGAAGTCCTGTGTTATGCACAATGTTATCATGGTGTTAATGTTCTGTAGTCTCATCTTTTCTGTAACTTGTTGAACGTAAACTAGAAACTAGTTTACTTGCCATAACCCAGAAACACTCTCTACTACCACTGAAGCACCCTTCGGTGCAGTCCAGCCTGCACTGTGTGTCGCCAGCTGTTTACAAGATGCTTGGAGAAACCTTCCTGAGCGTGAACCGACCTCTGTGGAGACAGCGTGGGAGCAGACAGACACGACTCATTTCCCAACCTGCAATTCCATTTAAGAAAATACAACTTTGTCTTGGCTTTCTCTTAACAAACACACTTCATTTTGTAACTTCTTTCCTGGTGTGTTGTTCCTCATTGTACTAGTTTACAACTCCTGTACCTTCAGATGACATAAGTATGCCAGTGGAAGGTTGGTTCTTTTGTGTGTGAAGAAAGTACTAGTTGTCATCACTGAGTGAAAGGCAGAGCTCAAGTCAAATGGTGCCTACTAAGCCTAAATACGTAAACAGTTCTTTGATAGACTTGACACATGTAACTTGAATTCTTCTAAGAAAAGCACTGACTTCCATTACGGAGTTCTTGGTTATTCTGTTGGGGTTTTTTCACTATGTAAGTCAGACTTAACTGACTACAGTCAATACAGCAGGAAAAAATGCTTGTAAGCAGAGAGAAAAGGAGGTATAAGCATCTTCTCTGACAAGTGTTGGTACGCTTGGGCTATTAAGGTTGGTTGTTGCACATAATAGCATGCTTTAGCATCAAAATTTTACCCATATTCCAAGTAAAAGGAGGATTTTCTTAGGACTTAATCTGTAAACAGTTATGTAGCTGAGATTAAGTCAATCAGGAATTTAATATGTTAAAGAGTGTAAAATATACTGGTAAAGATACAACAAAATCCCAAGGTAATGAATATATTGCCAGAGACTTCTCTTTGGGCTGTATTTCTGTACAGGACCCAAACCTGAGTAGGCCAGCTGCATGTTGTCCCCTCCATACACAAGAACACCTTTGTATGAAGCACCTCGGACAGCAGGGGCTCTGAAAACCTGCACAAGAGCAATCTTCAGAAGCACAAAGGCATACAATCATTCTCAATGGCTTCAAGCACTACGGGGATATAACTAGAGTGGTAGATTTCTAGTAGACGACAGGCCTGTATGTCTACTATAGAGAATTTAAAATTAAAGGGCTTTTAGTTGAACAAAACATGAGATTCACTTGGAACTGTGATTTACATAGTGTGGTCTATCACGAAAATTTTTAGCTGTGTAATCATTCCAGGGTTAAATTAACACTTGTCCTTGATGATTTTTAAATACTAAGCCTGATTCATTTCAGATAAACGTTTTACAATAAAAATAATCTTGTCTACTGTGTATTCACCTTACTCTGTATAGCTCATCCACTTCTAATGTTAACGAAAATCAGAAAGATCATGTTGAACTTGTTTTCCCTTTTATGTGTAACTTCCTTTGGAGATATACCAAATACTGTCCTTCAGCTGCTGTCATGTAGTTTAAGGTCACAAGAAGTCAGCAAAAGCCAGATGAATTCTCAGTGCCCTGCACTAGAACCAGTTTGCCATCTTTACAACTGCATTTTCCAGGATTTTCATTCCTTTGACAACGATCCAGAAGCATTCAAGTGTATTAATCACGATAAGCAAATACGTAAAATGGTACTCAACCTCCTTAGCAGAGAAATTAGGAAAAGTATGTCTTCAGAGCAGTAAGTCCTGCTTACTTCAAGAAGCTGCAAATTGCTGGCATACAAATAGGTATGCCAGTTCAGCGTTTCTTCACGGTTTTCCAGATCTAGCTCAAGCAGTGCTGCTGCTTAAATGATGGAACTGAAGTGGTATTACTCCACAGTACAACTCTATGTTATGAGAAACACAGACAGACATATGGCTCTACTGAATTATTTTTATTCAGTCCCAAATGTTATTAAAACTCCAAACCACCACCTTCCATCAGCACTCAGAAAGAAACATTACTTATGATTAAAACTGTAATAAAATCAATAACATAAAACATTATTCAACAGCAGAGTAAAATCAGCTTCACCAGTAAAGCTTTATACAAACCGCTTTAAAACAGCAGTTCTCATTCGTATCACATAAAGAAGGCAGGCTATAGATATTCCATGTAATGGTACTTTTATCCTGGAGATCCCTCTCAGTCTGGGTACAACTCTAGATATTCCATCCTATGTATCCGATACTCAGGTTATTTTCAGATATCCTAATAATAACCTGTTGTCTTTCAAACAAGCTTCACAACTGGAAAATATTTATGAGGGGAGAAGTCAAATTCTGGGGGAACCTAGAAAGAAAATATTTAAAACATTACTCAGAATGATGGATACCCTGCAGATATAGAAGAAAAACTTTTAAACAGCAAAAGACTGAAAAAAAGATTAAAATAATCTTAGCTCTTTAAATTAATATCTGAAAAACACTCCAACCCAGTTCTGGATATGCCAGTCATTCTCCAGTAGCGATGGGCACAAAGCTGCTGAGTGCTGGTGTCCCTCTTCAGTGTGCTCCTTCCCCCTTCCGTGCCCAGCCTTCCTCGGGAAGCCTGGAGGCCCTCTCCTCCCTGGGCACAGCAGGCACCCTCCCCGTTGTGTTCCCACAAACTGCTGACAGACTGCTACCAATTCCTCCTGCTCTTGAAGGCCACCCATCCATATCGGTACATCTCATCCCACATGCACTCCCCTTTTCTTTCTTCCAAACCATTTGGAAATGAGTTTTTAATAATTACAACCATTTCCAAGGGACAAATGGGATTGTTACTTTTCCAGTTCTTTAAAGAGTTAGAGTAACTACACCTGAATCTCTTCATTCTGCTGCAAGAGACCCGTGGTAGCGTTGGGTGTAATTACGCATTTCACATTCAATTCGACCGGCATTTTCTTACCTTAGAGTCTTTTTTGTGGCCTCCTGCCAGCAGCTTCATGACGACAATATTGGGCTTAGCAACTTTCAGAATTCGATTGACCTAAATACAAAGCAGCAAGAACTTTTCAAGTGAAAGCATACAGCCTCAAAATTATTTCAAACATAGCACTCGAATCTTTACAAACTCTAACAGCAGTGCTCTTACAATAGCAGTTTAACAGAAATTAGGCCGTTTTGGATTTGAAGTATAATAGCTGGATTAATGAAATTTAATGAAGGGGGCACTTATTTTAAGAGTTACTTTTTTTTTTATTCAACAGACCACAACAAACACTCCTCTCCATACTTATATTGAAAGAGTTATGAGGCACTCATCCAAATAAAGGTTTAGACAGACCCTAGGCATCTACCCCCAACACCGTGACACGATGAGAAGGGGAAACTCAAGTATCAAACTGGAGGCTTTTTGCATGGAAGTGCTCCAGGCACACTCAAACTACCTCTAACCACCCTGGTTAGCCTCCATCATACAGCTCACGTCTAAGTACCACCAGATGCAGAGAACAGCCAGGGAATCCTAAATTCTCAGGAGGACCTAATCCCACAACTGTTCTTAACCTGCTCAGATGCAACAGAATAAGCATCCTCCTTGCTCCAAAATACAGTCACTATGGACAAAGAGGCAGAAATTCCTACCCGTGTTGACAGTCCAGGGCGGAGGAAACCACTCTAGGGAACAAGTGCCAGACTCAATCCTCTTCTCAGCCTGATGATACTCAGATCTATTTTTCCCACCCCTCAGAAGTACATGTGAATTACCAGATTCCAGGTAAGCGAAGCAAGCATCAGGCACCTCCTTGTTCAAACAGACACCCTTTTTTGAATGGGGCTAGAAGGTAGCATGCAAGAAGGAACTAAATCGCCCTCTAATATCTAAGATATTCAGCAAGGACAGGTTTTGAAACAGTGAACACAACCCCTGATAATGTTTTCTAATCTACTGGAACAGACCACTTTGTAAGGTGCCATCACCCTCCTTTGTCAACTCCTTAATCAAAGCATCCAGCTTTGCTCAGCATTTTGACAAAGTGCACTTTAGATCTCAAACAGATCTGGCTGAAAACAAAAACTTATTCTATTATGATGAAATACTCCTTTTTTTCAGAATTTCAGTCTTACCTCATAGTCTGGATTAGGAATATTCTCAAGAATCATTTTAGCTTGCTGGAAGTGTTTGCTAGCTGCCATGTAGAGATCTGATGACTGAGGAGGTGGGCTGTACTTATTTAAATCAGACATTTCCTAGAGTATTACACAAATATATAAATATATATTAAAATCAGTCGCAAACAAATCATATTTCTAGCACCTTAAATGAAAACAAGTTACTATACTTAAGAAAAAAGTTATTCTTAAAATACTTAGTTGACATAAACACAGAAGTCGAAAACATTTATTTACAATGGCAAATGCCAAGCAGCAATACAGTGCTTAACGAATATAGCGCCACAAAGCGCAATAAACTTCTCATACTCTTTATCAAACAATCCCCCTCCTGAACAACTTGTCATTCATGTGCTTTAATAGTGCCACGCATCAAGGTGCGAAACTACAGGGAAAAACAGGAGGGAAAAAAAACATATGGCATTGTTTACTCAAATAAGCAAGGGAGATACTAACAACGTTCAAAACTTCGTTGTATGTAATTTTGATACTTCTAAATTTTATTTTTTTTTTATTAGGGATTAAAAAAACTCCAAAACTTCAGTGACAAGGAGGAAGACACAATAGTCCTAACTTCCACTACATCTGTTCATAACACTAACGTAGGGAGAATGACTGGCATACAAAATAGTATAGTTTCAGTTCAGATTTTTTTCACACTTGGCTAGACAAAGACACATCTGATGTGATCTATAATGCTGCTTCAGTGAGAAGACTGGAAAAGACAAGCCTCCACCAGTCCCTTCCAACCAACACTTCTCTGATTTTTTAACACTCAGAATTTTGATTCATTTCCCTGTTTGCTTGCTGCAGTAATAAAAACATGCTGCTATATAAACCGCAGCCAAAATGTCTGTCAAACACACTTTCAAGATACTTTCTTTTCATGCAAACTAACCCAAACATCTCATAAACCACCACATCAGAACCATTTTTTAAATGCCTAAGAGCCTAATTTTAGTAAGAATTCAAAGCTAAATATTTTCCTTGCACTCAAATAAAGCTAGAACGCCCTGCAATTTTGACTTATGCTTCAATACAAAATTTGAGATATCGAAGGCTCTTTTTACAATAACAACAATGTCTAAAGCAAGCGAGCAAATGACTTTTACAAAAGCACGAGTGACATCATGTTTTAAGATTACTCACTTTAAACTGCAAGTAGTGCACTGGGGGCGGTGTGATAACACTGTTGAACGGAGCAAACCTGTGCTCGTATCGCACTTGTTCACTATCCAGTTCAAACTTCGGTTTTCTTACTTTGCCATCCATGTCAAATGCGATCATTGTCTAAAAAGGAAAGGATAAATAGAGTGAAAAGTGTTAGCTTTATGTCACATTTCACTCTAAGCAAGAGGAAAGCTATGATTTAACTATTACTGTAAGGATAGAAAAATAGAAGAGAATCAACCGTATCACATTATTAACTTAAACTTCATTTCTAGTCCCACTAAAAACAAAGGCAGCGTGCAATGTATGCTTTACCCTTATTACAGAAAAACTGAAGCCACTGTTCAGCAAACACAAATAAATTACCTTGTACATCCCAGCACACATGTTTTGGTATGCTTGACTCATGGTGATCTCCCTGCTGAGAGGGCGAACTGCAAATTTCACATAAATTTTTTTTATTCAACAAAAGTACACATATTAACTTCAGATCACAACAGTTCTTTCAGATTTTAAGAAAGTGACATAACTCTCAATTATTTTTTAAAATAATGAATGAAAGCTGAAGCATAAAAATCACGGACATGCACTTCTGCTCACTTGGCTCCCGATTTGTATCTCAAGACCTAAACTTAACAGTCACATGAATACCATACTGCCTTGGTATGGTATATACCAAGTATATGTATGGTAATACCACACTTTTTGATAGAAAGTGCTCCAGACAGGCAATGGTATTAGCATGCCACTATACAACACTAAGCAGCAGCCTAGAATTCAAAGTTGAGAGGCGTGTTTGCTTAGTTTATGGATTTTTTAAAATATTTAAGACTAAAAGGTTAAAGCAGTTTCATTTTAGTAAGAAAGATAATACTCCTTTAAACTCCCCTTTGGGTTCCAGTTTTTAACTCATGCTAAATTGCCCCGCACTTGGTACCTTTTTAAAAAGTATAAAACACAGTAGTAGTTTTCTGTATTTCTAGAGACAAGGGAATTTAGCTGATAGGACTTTGAGCTGTTAATATCTAACCGTTTGTTTCCCTTGAAAAAATGGCAAGGATAAACACACAAAAAAGAAGGAACAGCAAAGAATGAAAGCTAGTTCCTGCACGGTGTTTATTTGCCATGTCAGTTATGAGGTAACCCCAACATACCAAAACCTTAGTAGCCAATTAGGCATGGCAAATCTCTATCAAATGCTATTTAGACACTGGTTTTGGATGCCTTTTTGGTAGCAGGCTTACAGTTCTGATCACAGAGCCAGACTGCTAAGATGTAGGAAGGGAAAGTCTCATTTTCTCTCATACATATACACCAGAGAAAGTATGAGTTTCTAAGGGGGCTTTCACACAACAGCGCTGCCGCTGAATTGCAACGGGGCAACTCATCATTGTAAAACTAAGAAACGTGCTTGAACATCTTCTGAAGCCAGAGAAATTAGAGAAGTACACTGAAAGTTTAGTCTTTGAATCTAGCTAGTAGCAAAAAACATAATTCTGCAGGAATTAGAGACTCTAGCAAGGAAGTACTTTTCTAAGGTAATTACTCTGGACCTGTTAATTACATCTCACAGGATCCAACACATGACACAACTGGTGAAGCTGTGAATATAAATGAGTTTGGGTTTTTCTGAAAGACCTATTTAAAAGTAAGCAAATAAATGGGAAATTCTTACACAGCAGCTGAATTTTTCAGTTAAGAAGTTATATATTCAGCCTCCATAAACTTTCATAGGACATTCTTCCTACCCACATCAGTGTTGACTCTGTAATTTTAATTCTACACGCCTGAATGAAGAGGGGGAAAAAAAAAAAAAGTCTGAGTTACAGTCTACACCTAGATACCTTTTTTCTTTTTCTTTGTTTTCTTACTACTGCGGCCCTTCTGTTGTTCCTCCATTATTCTCTCCTCTGCCATTTGAGAGCTGTCAGCACGGCTCAGAGTTGACATCAACCAGGCGTAGAGGAACTCTGATAGATACCTACAGTAAAAACAGTAAGTAGCCGTTACGTACCACAGCGGAAAACACACTCATCAAGCACACATCCTCACTGAATGCCACGTAAATTACTCAAATAACCAATAGTAAAGGACAACTTTTAGGGCAGTTAAAACTCTTCGTTTCGCACGGCTGAAATCAGCAGGTAAGTCTCTGTTCTGATTTTGTTTGGTTTTCTTTTAAACAAGGTTCCACCCAGATTCAACCATAGAGAGGTCAAGGTATGCAAGCTTCTCACATGTTTACTAAGTGAAGTCTAAGTTTCTTATTATGTCAAAACACATAGAAGAGCAAATTTTTCTAGAATTCTTCCTTTCTCCAGCAAATGAAGCATTTTTAAAAAATATTAGTATCTTTTCTACTTTTGTTAGGAACTACTGTTTTGAGAAACAAGGTTATTATCAATTACCTTCAAGCATTAAAAAACCCCAAGAATTATTAAATAAAATGGCCAAGCCCACAGGAACATGAGACCCACATGCAATTCTTAGAGATTTAAGATAAATCTTCAAGAATTATTTAACAGTAATTTCTTGTGGAAAGTAGAAGCAGGTCCAATAAATCTCTTGACTGACTTCAAATCAAAAGAAGTAGGGGAAAAAAGAGACTAGAAATTACAGATCTGGAGCACATGAATAAGAAACAATACTTCATAAATCGTAACTCAGAGGGTAGTTACTGAGAAATAATTATGAGTTTCATATGCACATTTCCTGACAGAAATTCCCTTTTTTGTCCTTCACCTACAGTCAGGAGATAAAGAAGTTGAAATGACAGTTCCAACTAAGAGTGATTTCATTAAAATGGTGGTGGGAAATACAGGTGGGTAAAAATACCATATTAGAGAAAATGTGGTGTTACTTATTGAGGAATTACCAAGAAGAATAATATTGCCATCTTTTGGTAACTATTTGGAGTATTAATTGTCTCACTTAATGCTTAATCCACTAAGGAAACTGCTTAGAAACATAAAGAAATGCACTGAAGTTCAAGTCACCCGAACCAGTCTAATCTCTCAGAAGGAAGGCTTATAGCTTACCTAATAAGAGCTTATCAGTAGCTTTACAGAAAACAAAACAAAACACCAAAGTACAGAAGCACTTTAAAATAGGAAGGTTCAACATTAAATTGTTACTGCTGAATCAAAACCAAACAATGTAAAATCACTTATCTTTTGGACTAAGCCATCATCTATGAAAAATAATTAATGTGAATGGAAGTGGAAAAATAAAAAGTATTTTGACTCCATATAATGCAGTAATTTTTACTAAAGGCAGATGTCTCTTCAAATACACTCACAGAACGAGATGTTAATTTTACCTAGTCAACTTTCAGATTACAGTCACAACTTAAAACTCTGAAGATCTTTTTATAAATATTAGAGATCGACAAGACTACTGTTCTTGGTACTTCAAAGACTGAAAAGAATAAAGAAAACTGTTTTTCCCCTGCATTCTCACCTGCCAAAATCATCGTATTTTTCATTAATTGTCATTAGAAGGCAATATTTTAAAGCACTAAACAGAGAGGAAATTACTATTTCGGAAAAAAAAAAAAGGTACACTATTTAGTAAGTCTCGTAAAGAGACCAACTGATTTTTTTTCTCCACTTCTAATTTTATGAATAGGTAAACTAAATACTGTGTTGAGCAGGCTTGAGATTAAAAAAAAATCTTAATTGAAGAATTGAAATCTTAACTGAAGATCGACTTAACTGGAAGTCCCTTCTTTAAATATTTGCACAATTCTAGCTCTGTGGGTGCACCCCTCCTCCAACAGCTGTCAATAAAGCACCTTCTTACCAATAGATGTAGTAATATTCATGCATACTGTAAAGTTCCAGCTCAAAGCCACTCAGAAGATACTGTATCATAATGCGAAGGTTATGATATAGGACCCAGGTGCCCAAGCAAGCCAAATGTTGCCGTTGTGGTTCCTGCTTCAGTAACATACTATGAAGTGCTGCATCCACCTTCTCTGCCTATTGAAAGAGAGAGCACAGTAACAGACAGGGAAGGAAGAACACTTGACCGAAACAACATCCAAGCTCTGCCAGAAGTAAAATCTTAACGAAATCCGAATACACGCTCCGGATTAAAGGACAGAAATATGTTTTTACAGATATTGCCACCTCTACAGTCTAGAACTGTCCGAATCCCAGAAAAGTTATTCACATAAGTAAATTCTGCTGCACAGACAAAAAAAAAAAAATAATATTCTATACAGTAATACAGGAATAACAACAGGGTGGGTTTTTTTATTTAAAATTTTAAAAAGTATTTATAGATAGACTGTTAGCAGTCACACGAGGATGGAAACTCAGAACCCATTTTGCTATACTAGCAATAATTACTTTAAATAAAAAAAAAACAACAACAAAAAAACAAATAACAACCTAGCTGCGCTGAAAAATTAAATTTATAAGCTTAACATGAAAGAAACACGCTGTGGCGCACTAGGGAAACTAAAATACCGCTAAGACCAATTAAGTCTTAAAAACTAATTGTATGGAAGCCATGAAGTCTCCCAATTGGAATTTTATGAGTAGCCCTGAACAAATCAATCCATATAACTTGTTACAAAGTGAAAAAGCAGTGTGTCTCAGCTACAGGACTGCAACAGACTCTAAACCAAACCATCTTGAGAGAAGCTGCTGCACACAGAATCTCCCCTCCAAGTTCCTCCACTGTGCTCTTCAGCATGCACATCTTGGAAAATATTTTATTTCTTCATGCCTCTCTCTGCTGAAGAAATACACTTCCACCAAGTGAAAATAAACTGTCCCCATTATCCTTCTCTCCCCATTTTTGAGAAATATTCAAAATCACCTGGAGAACATGTTTTTACAAGTTATTACTGGATTTGCATATATATTTAAAACCATTATAAAATTTTGCAATTTACATCTTGTGTAGCTATAATGCTGAATTTTCAAAGGGGTCGTGTAAATGCCGCTCTTCCATCTTTCCCTGGTTACATCTGGCAGACTGACAATTACAAGCAGGATAGATACTACAAGCAGTGGAATTACTATTAAATTGCAGGCATCACTGCAGGTTTCCCTGAAGTCTACAGAACAAAGCTAATCTTTAAAAACATAACTTTGTGTTCAACAGATCTAACAGAAAGTCTCTGGGTGCATCCTACAGACTTCCTGGGCTGCATTTGAGAAATCCTTGTCCGAAAGATTTTAGGACAAAGGGAGGAGCTGCTTCATTCATCTGGAATCTAATACCACACGCTCCACCTTGGTAGCTCTATACCTGGAAAAAAAAGGTTGCCAGCCTGCTGTCTAGGACATTACCTCATCCTGGAGAGTGGCAAATTCCTCAAGAATGTGACCCAGTTTATCTCTCTGACGAGCTCTATTGTGCCCATGGATTTGAATCAGACTACAGAATGGCTGAAAGAAACAAAGTGTAGCTTTAAATTTTCAACACAACCTTTGGACTAGATGATCTTTAAGGTCCCTTCCAACCTAGACGATTCTATAATTCTATGAAACTACAGGAGGAGTACTATGACAGCTATTTAGGCACCTATTTTATACATCTGTATTAGGAGGTGGGCTCCTTAAGGATTTCTACAGAGTGCAAGCCAGCAGGCAAGCAAACTCTCTGGAGTGACGCAGGAGCCCATTTCTCTGTATGCAAGGCAACATGAGATTGATCAATCATCCTTCAGGAATATGATCGGAACAGAATGCTTGGGGTAAAAGAGATATTTCTTATGCCTAAATCCATGTGCCTGGGTGGCCAAGAAGACCAATAGCATCCCGGCTTCTATCAGGCACAGTGTGGCCAGCAGGACTAGGAAAGTGATTGTCCCCCTGTACTTGGCACTGCTGAGGCCCCACCTCGAGTACTGTGTTCAGTTTTGGGACCCTCACTACAAGAAAGGCGTTAAGATTTTGGAATGTGTTCAGAGAAGGGCAATGAAGCTGGTGAAGGGTCTGGAAAACAATTATGAGGAATGGCTGAGGGATTGCTTGGAGAAAAGGAAGCTGAGGGGAGACCTCACTGCTCTCTACAACCACCTGAAAGGAGGCTGTAGCAAGGTGGGGTTGGTCTCTTCTCCCAAGCAACAAGTGATAGGACAAAAGGAAATGGCCTCAAGTAGCACCAGGGGAGGTTTAGATATTAGGAAATATTTCTTCATCAAAAGGGTTGTCAAACACTGGAAGAGGCTGCCCAGAGAAGCGGTTGAGTCACCATCTCTGAAGGTATTTAAGATGTGTAAATGTGGTGCTTAGGGACACGGTTTAGTGGTGGGCTTGGTAGTGTTAGATTAATGGCTGGACTCAATGGTTTTAAGGATCTTTTCCAACATAAATGATTCTATGATTTTCTTAGATTTTCATTGTGCTACATTCAAAAACTGAATCTTTTAAAACAATTTTTAAAATTTTTTAAAAATTATTTTGTTTTTACTAGTGCTATGCGTTTGTTTTGTGACAGAAAATTATCCTGTACAAAGGCAGTAGGTACAGATTTCTAATTAAATGAAATGTTAGTTAAAAATCTGGAAGCATAATACAGGAAACAAACAGCAATAATTTTACTGGCTTTATAAAAGCGTTACCATTGTAAGATGGCCAAGTTCTACAATTTTGCCTTCATGACAGGTATCTAAAAAACTCGTCTCATTTTCAAATGTAAGCAAACCTTTGAAGTGCTCATATACATGTAAACATGCTGTAATTGGAATAAACGCTTACCCGAACGCAATGCGTCACAAAGGAATCAATGTAGTCCTTCGCCTGGTGATTATTATAAAGACAACACCTAAAAGCGAAATATACACACACATACATATGTTTATCAATGTCAACCAGTATATGTAGCACAAAATTAAAAACGAAAACATGAGTGCAGCAACAGCAACCGACTCCTTCATTCACATGCACTAATAAGTACAAAGGGTGTGTGTTCTTTATGTGTCTGTCCTTGCTTTTGTACCCAGCAACAGTTTTTCATCAGACATGTAAACACACCCGAATAAATTCAAAATCCACTTACTTTGGGGAAAGTACTGGAGGACTGACAAAAGACCTTAAAGCATCTTTTACCATGTCTTGCATGAGGTGAGTGCCAAACACTTTCTTGTTATCTACCAGAAAAGTTGTCTGAAAGTGAAAATGTGTTTTTAGAAACATGTTTTAAGCTAAAAGTAATGCTTCAGAAATTACCAATAGAAAGCTCTTAGAGTATTTATATTGTATCAGAAACTTGTAAGACTGTTTTAAGAATTAAAATGGTTCTGCAAGGTATAAGGTTACAGACTCAGAAACAGAAGTATATTGAGATCTGTCACTTCTCTGGTATGCTCAGGACACAAACTACAGCTCTATTTCTTTCATAAGACAAAGTATACAAAATCTTTTAATTTCCTGGACTTTAAAGATGATTAATCAGACAGATACTTCCGAAGATTAACATAAAATAGGTTATGTGGATTCCCTGGAGGCAGACAAAGGCAAATCTTCAGATTAAGGCAGACTTTTTTCTAATCCTATAGATACTACTGCCTTCATTGGCCATGTCTGATGCCCATTTCACTTTCCCTGACAAGTGCTGTGTCCTGTTCTTACATGGTCCTTCAGCAGTTGGACAAAAAGCTCTGCTGTCAGGCATCCACAGGGACTGCACAAAGACATGTAGTGGAAAATCAGAACACACACATTACGAACACATTTTGCTTGCCAAGAGCTATATTCATCAGTCCTATATATGATTTAATTGGAATCAAATGTAAAGGAGTTCTGACATCCAGGGACATCATAATCAAATCGAAACCTCCTATAAGGAAGCATATTTTACTCTGAATTAAGGAATATACAATATACTTTCAAGGTAAGTGAAGCAGTGAGAAGAACAGTAGTAGCCTGTTCTGCCCTAATCACCAGTTCTACTGTTGTTGCAATAGAAACAATTTATACATGAAATCCAGTCCAAACAGGGAGGATGAATTCAAGTATCAGACCCAAAGCATATGGACAGCAGCGTAAATATATGTGCACAGGCCCAGCTTTAGGGCAGAGAAAAAAAGTTAACACTTTTTAATTAGCATGTACTAACCCGATCTAAAAAACAGTACTTAAAAATGCTTAAAAAATTAGATCAGAACATAAGCCTCCATATGCCTAATACTTAAGTATCTCCAGAGGATTTTACCACTTATATCTTAAATAATTTAAATACTTGAAACAAGAAGATGAATCCATATTTATAATGAATGCACAAGTATTTTATTCAAAGACATATATTAAGACTTGCCTGTAATAGGGATCTTGAAAGAACACATGGTGATTGCTCACTAAACTCACAGAAAAAATCCTAATTTACATTTAGGAGAAAAAAAAAGAAGACAATTCAGTTTAATACCCCATTTTAAAAAAACATATATATCTACACATACACACATTTACAGTTTTATACACACACATTTGCATTTTTAGATATGCACACACATGTATACACAATTGTGTAAATACACCTATATTTTGTAAACACAAATACACATACATACACATAACATAGCTTATACAACTTGTAAGAAAATAAGCATGAGTAATTTGAACAAAACAGAACATATTATGAAGCTGAAATCTATTTTTCTCTGCAATTACCTGTTATTTAACAGAACAAAAGGTTTCTGAATTTTCTTCTTCAATTAGAGGGATTACAGTGTAGAAAACAGATATTGTGAAACTGTTAAAATCACAACGTAACTGAACTAGGTATGTAACAAAACTGCAATGTTTCACTGGTACCAGATGCTTCATGCAAATGCTGCTTTAATTAGTTTAACAGGAATTAGGAAGACAAAGATTTTTGCTTGATCTTCAAACTGATATAACTGTGGCTCTTCTCTCAGTCAGTGAATGTGTGCATGGTAAAAAGTATTTCAAGCATTTAAGTGTCTTCTAATAGATGTAGGCAGCAACTAAGAATAACGTTCCTTATTCAGGGAAGAACATAAACAAGTGTTTAACTTTATGCCTATTCAGAGCATACTTAAACAAACATGTATTAAGTGCTCTCTTGTGTTACAGGCACATACGCAGAATACTGCTTATTCAACCTGAGAAAATCGGGAATACAGCAAGGAATTATGTTCTGCTACTGCAGATGCAGCTCTTCAACCAAAGACAGAGTTACAAGGAAATTAACTTGCTTGGGCCCTGCCACTAACATTCATAATTATCTAACAGATTACGGGAAAAATTGGAGGTTTGAGAGGAAAAAAGGTCTTTGTCAAAAAAAGAAAAATACTAAGTGTCAGGAAAGACAGAAAAACAACGAGAAACACCAGAAGGTTTATACAGAACTCAGTTTTTTTCTCCAGTGAGCAACAGCATGTATATATGAAATTATTTTTTTCAAGTTACATTTTAAGATCTTATTTTTGTCTATAAATAAAAAATAGTGCTTACCAGAATACAGTGCAAATTACTTAAGTTGACTACTTCGCATACAGTTTTTATCCGGTCTATTAGTCTGGAAAAATAATTGACCATTTCTTCCCTTTTAATTATTTTTGCATATCGAGGGAAAGTTGGTGGCAGCAATCTCTGATTAACGAGAGGTTCAAAGCCCATCATAATAGGATGATCTAATGAAGTAGGGGGGGAAAGAGACAAAAAGAAAGAAAGAAAGAGAAAAGGTGCATATAAGCTGTGTTTTCAGAACTCACTTCAAACTTGAAAGTCTAATACAAATTATTCAATTAGCCAAAATGAGCTTTTAACTGACAGTTAACTTCCAAAGACGCTAACTACCCAACTGAGACCATGATTACTATTTAAAAAAACTCAGGCCTCAGAACACCTCAGCATATAATTGCACAGACAGTGAGGTGTTGTTCCCTATTTTAAAATGGCATATACGCTGATTTGAAGTGCAATGGACTTAATCAAAAGTTCACATTATCTCTGGCTTTGAAATGACAGTACTGCTTCCAGGACAACCATCATTTGGTGAAATAGAATTAAGATCAAACAATGAAAACCCGGAACAGCTTGTATAACAAGTATTATTAATTCAAAGTAAACAGTAATTTTTTTTAAAATACATGTAGATCTTAGAAGTTCATCAAGACAGCATATTTAAGAAAGGAAATAAATGGTAAAACCTGATACATACCTCCTTTAGTGGTATCATTCTGTGCCTGGATACCATGATGCAATGAATTGTGAATGGCAGAAAGCAAGTCAGATGCCTGAGTCATCAGTTTCTGAGCTTCTGCAACTGCACTCGTCTGAAAGGCAGGTAACAGTCATTCACATTACGAAGCAACGTATTTTGACTATAGAATTAATGCTAGTATCAGAAAAAAAGAATTATATTAGGATTCTAATGTTGGTATGAAACCAGTTCTGGAAAAAAAAAATCCAACATATTTTTGTGCAATAAATATTTTTTTTAATAAATATAATTTATTTTTATATTTTTATATTTTACATATCTATACATGTATTTAATACTGCGGTTTTTTTGCCGTAATAATTACAACTGGAAGTCTAGTATACACTATATGCAAGTCCTCTACTTTTGAGGGGGGGGGGGGGAGCAGGGTGGTGTGTGCACAAAAAAACCCACAAAACTCTTCTGCCAAATGAGGTAACATTCCAAACTGCAAAGAGGAAACAAATCTCCTGACATTAGTAAATGCAGAATTATTGAGAATATAGACAAATACAACCTAACAACTGAAATGAAATCACTACATGACATTAGAACATGTCCATTAGAAATCTTGATTCATGATCTGCTGACGTGCTGAATTTTTTGATGTTTTATGAATCCAAATCTGTAAGCAAACTGGGTACCATTTAAAATAACTGCATGTAAAATCTAAAATCTTTTTATAAAAATACCAGACTAAAAGACCCTGATGGAACTTAAAATATTTGAAATCTCAACTCAAATTGAAACTTGACTTCTCTTAGAAGAAAAGATGTTTAAAACCCCTGAACATCTAATAGAAGCTGAACAAGCTCTGTAATTCTGCATAATATATGCTCACGTATTATAGGATCCATAAATCTACTAGAAGAATATGCTGCTAAGCAGATCTAACTCAAATCAAAGTAGTTCATGATGTAAATAACTTATACTTTAAGTAATCAGACTTTAGTGACACTAAATTAATTTACGCTTGCACAGATCATTAACTACGAGCAGGTAGCACCGGCAGAATTTGGTTGTACCTCAGTGTAGATCACTGCCATGTCACAGTTTGATTTCTGATATAACTATTGGTTATACTCAGAATGCAATTATTCTCAACCACTTAATCACTCTTTCCTCAACATTGACATCTACTAACGATACTTGCACCCGACTTCCAATTTAATCAAGCTCTTTTAAGCTGTATAGTATGCAGTGCTTCAACAGCAAAATATGTGGGAAAGACTCCATGCCACTTAAGAAAGAAACTTGTTTATTTCCTTATGAAAATGAAAATAATAATAATAATAAGCAACAGACAGATATTTATGGTTATATAAAGAAAAAGCTATTCAAACAAAAGGCTTTATCTTGTGTAACATGATTCTACCCTCTTTGCCTTAAAACATGCAGTTTCTTCCCCCCTCAACAATCAGGAAATCTTCTATTCAAAAAAGCAAGCAAATTGCATAGAAAGCTGTTTTATTCTTCTTCTCAGACCAAAGAAGTCTAGATACAAATTCAGTATCACATGGAAGGAAAAGGTAACAATCCTTTAGAGATGGACACAACACCACCCGACGTCAGGTAACTGAACAGAAATAGACTGAAGGCAAGAAAGAAAAGTTTTGCTCATGTGCGTGAAAAAAGTAATCCAAAAACCACAAATATTTTTCTTTAAGTGCTCTAGAATGAACATTCTGTCTCTCTGAAAGGCAGAGATAATAATGTCAGCTACTAACCCTCCCTGTGTTTCCTTTTAAAATGAACGAAAACTGAATAGTTGTCACTGCAAGGCCTTACCTAACGCTTTACCGGCAGCAACATCAATTCAAATCTACAGAATCTACAGAGTAATTGCTTGGTGTTAGAAAATGAAAAATTAGTATTTCACAGGATCACAATGTGAACACAGAAACACCAAATGAACGTACCTCTTTTTTGGTAAATGCTATTAGAACTGTCAGTAGTACCCGGGTGAACTTGACTCTGCTGAACACAGCCAAACACTGTTGATGCTGTAATAAAATAGTCTGCAAATTACTATGCAATACGCATTAAATCCTGAAACATTACTGGGAAAGGAAACTTACACCCTTCCTATATCAACCACATCAACTACATCAATTACCACTTTTTCTAGAAGGAGCTACACTGCTGTCCCCTTATCTTCCTACTTTCTCCCTGGACAGTGAGACCACCAGCAGCAGTAAAAGCTGCTGGGATGGAACTGAGAGAAGGCGGCACAGCACAGATAAGACCACCTATTTTGCTAATGGCTTTTTCTTGAGAGGTAAGTATATAAATCGCAGAACTGCAGCAGCATTGCTATTCTGCTGTCGGGATCAATTGAGAAGTCTATCCCTTCAAAGCATAAAAGCCTACCTGCTAGTCTGAGACTTTGTCAGGGCCATGTTTAAAGCACTTTATATATGACAGTAGTAGCAACACTGGTGACATATTTTTCTCACAAGCTGTTAACTACTGATTAAGTAATGATGTACTAATCCATGAAATCCAGGAAGAAAAAAAAAAGTAAACAATTAATTACTTCAAGTTCAACTTCTGGATCTCTCTCTTCTCCTTGTCGACTTCGAGTGCTCTAAAAGGTAAAGGAATTTCAAATAATTTATTAGAAAACGCAAAGGGAACCTACTGATAAAATCCCTTTACCCTCTCCAGAACATCTGTTAAATAACCCTAAAAATCACTTCTCAGGTTCAAAACCCCTTAATACATAATACAGGTACTTGAATGATTCAAGACTCTCCTCTAGTAATAAGACCTATCTCAGTCCACTCTGCAAATAGGCAAGGAAATTGTATGAACATTTCATATTGTAAACTGTGGTAAAGGAACATGAAGTGACTTCTTTTACATCACAAGGTATATGTGCATAAAAGCCAGAAGTTAAACATATACTTTCTGTGCCCCAGGCCCAGTGTTGTCTCCTACATCATGATTCCACCTATTACTAATGGTGGAACTATTAAAGGGTTTAGAAAAGTCTGAAGACTTCAGCATCTTTAGCTAGAAGGCGAACCACCAGCATGTTACACAAACCAGTACAGCAGTTCTTCAAAAAACCCCCATCATTTGATGACACAAAACCCCAGCATTCTTCATTGCCCAACTCCCTCCCCCAAACCTATATTAAGTACACTTGAACTACAATTGACAAGGCAAACATGAGAAAAATACCTTCACTCGTCTTTGCATGTCATCTTCTACATCTTTTAGCATACCTGGAAAAGTCACAGTACAATTAAAAGCTGAGAAGCATTCCTAGGTTCAACTACACCACTCAGAGGTAAAAGGCTTTGAGGAGAAATCAAGTTCTGAAGTGCTTTACCTATCCATTAGCCAAAGACCAGACAAAAAGTATTCTTGTGAGGGATGGTGAGGATGTCTTGCAACAATAGGTAAATCAGAGTATAGGCTGACTGATCCAAAGCTAAACTGTTCACAAATTTTCTAAAAATAATCAATGGAAAGCTCAAGTATGTACCAAATGGCTCACATCACATATGTATGTACCTAATATCATACGCATTCATAGCTTTAGAACTACTAGATTGTTTTTTCTTCAAAGGCAATCTGTTTAGATCACAACAAATTGTGAGGCAGAGAAGCAGAATTCAAGCAGTCCTGGATGAGCTCATGCCCAGCCACCTGACTGGACATCTCAAAGCACTTTTTTCTGTTTGTCAGGCATTTAACATATCAACAGCTGAACCTTTCCTTCAAGGAAAATTAATTTGATGTCTCTTTTTACCAAACCACCAATTTTCACAAGATTAATAAAAATCCTCAACATCTGAGATTCCTATCAATTCATTAGGTTTGGTTGAGAGTAACCAAGATGCTCAAAAGAGACTGATGAACAGATACACAGAAAAAACACCAACTGTACCTGTAACTCTAAGATCTGTCACACTATTGGCCATTTTAAATCCGTAAGTCATTGACTGAAAATCTTCCTAAAAAACAAAAATCAAAGCAGCAACATGTAGTGAAACAGAAACAGTGGTAGTTACATTTTCAAGCTGGGGTTTGGGGTTTTCTTTTTGTTTAGTTTGTTGTTGGTTTTTTTTCTTGTTTTGTTTTGTTGTTTTTTTCTTTGAGTGCTTTTTGTTTAACTCCACCAAGTATAAAAGTCTGGATTTATTCTGCACAACTGAATATACCCATGGTTTGTGTGACTGTCCTGCCCAAATCCATCGTGGGGTAATTATTTTCTGCATAAATCCTTTATACCAGTATGCCCTTCATATTTTCATCAAGTGCCACCCTATCAAAATGTTACAAGAACTAGAGATGCAAAGTACTATTTAATCAATGTTAAATATAGTCAGTAAGAAGTGACTTGTCCTAGCTCAGATGCAACAAAAATGTCTCTAAGCATGGAAAACCACACTCTGATTCCATTTCTAGATGGACATTTCAGAGAAAAGACAATCATAGTTACCTCAAGTAAAGAAAATCACAAAACTGATTTTAAATGGTTAGCCACAAGACTTGCATCGCTTCTTAAGGACAATATTTATGTGACTCCAATACTCAAGCAAAATACAGAAAAGATCACACAACGCCCTCACTGAAGAGAAGAGCATTTTACAGAGAACAAGTATAATACTTTTAGGAGGATGAACTGCTGCTCCTACAGCATCATCAAATCAAACAGTAATAAATTTCTCTAATATACTGGTTTTTTTTGCGTTATAGAGCCTACATATAATGCTACATATTTAACCATAGGGGATACGGAAACACATACCTCCTCAAAAACAGCTGCTTTGTTAACCTTTTCTCTGGCAATGTCGCAGATTTTTAGGATCCCTAGAGCAAAAGCCTTCATAGCAGGATCCTCTATGAAGTCTGGATTATGAATGTAAAGGCAAGTGAATACCGTCTGTGCCAAGGAATGCCCCTCCAACCATGTTATCTAGAGGAAAGAAAATGAAATGTTTTACTCATGACAGCCATGTCCTCATTTTTCTATCTCCACTCCGTTTCCATCTTGCTGTGCTTCAGTGAGTCAAGTCCCTATCATGGCAACATTTCATCAAGCAAAAAAGGGCAGGAGGTCTCTCAGCCTTTAAACTTGGTCCATCTGCTGGCTATGGCAGGCAGTACATTACTAAGTCCTAGAACACTAATTCTAATGTGGGAAAAACCTGTTCCACAAAGTTCAGGTCTAATTTCTGTGATTTAGACATGACATTAAGTTAAGAGAACATCAGATTATAAGCTTCCTTTATACAAATACTGAAGGAAAAATGCTAGTGGCTATGAAACAACTCAGCAATATTCTGCATGTTCTCTTCTACAGCTTCTTTCCACAATCCCTTCTCTCTACTACTTCCATGCTGCTTTAAGTTAAAGGGAAAGCTTCCGTAATTCAAAGAATTATTTCTATCTTAAAATAGCATAAAACACAGTAGGATCAGATTTTTAATATGACCACTGTCACTTTTTTAAAAAAAGGGGGAAGGAGAAGATTAAATACATTAAACCATAACAAATATACAGTGACCTTTACTGTCTTGTCAGACAAAATTAATTTGAAATTTTGTTTTAAAAACACAATAAATTTTATTTATGTCATTTTAAAGAATAACTGAAAATAATTCATATTATTTACTGAGGAAATTAAGAAATATACATAGAAAAAAAATCCCAATTAACAAATAACTGATAATTCACTTGTTTTCTTTCTGAATAGATTTACGTATTTTCTTTTCTTTCTTCAAAATACTCCAGTAAGCAGTGTCAATATTGGCTGTACAGGAATGAGCAATAGATTGCTGTAGGTTACTACATACTCACTTTCCAACACAGTCAAACAACAATATACAGCAGCATACTGATATGTATGGTCAGATACCATATATTTAAAAAACACAAATTACAAAACCTTTTTACATCATTCAAAATGCTACCACATTCTCCTCCATAACGATTTTTTTAATAAAAAAATCTAAAAATCAAAATTATGCCTCTTATTATAGACAATGCAAGTATCTAAATTTAAATTAAAATACTAAGTATGTATTTTCTACTTGGTGAATCTTTTTTCTTGAGTTCTACTGTTTTCTCCCTTTTTTAAACTGCATTTAAAAGATTATATTTTGTAAGCAAGACCAACATTAAGAGTAGAGAAATGCTTACCAAACAACAAAAACATGTATCCATTATTCCTACCAGCTCTGGTGAAGTGAGGTCCTTTGTTTTAATGGTGCCATCCTTGGGAGAAAAAAAAAAAAGAAAAAAAAAAACCTAAAGACTACTGGCAGAATCCAACTTATTATTTGTACAGCCAAAAAGGAACTTGTTGGCTAAAACTTCAGAATATTTGTATATCACTAGCTTTATTGATCAGCTTCATAATGTGCCTCAAATTCTGAAAAACCTTCCCATCATTTTGTTAAACACTGACCAAACATAAAGCTATTCAAGCAGAAAGCTAAAATAAAATTTCTGATCTATAAAAAGCCAATGAAGGTTTAATACCAGTTAACAGTCAACACTTAAATCACAAAACAATATATATAGTCATAATACAGATTGAACAAGGAAAAATATGCAGGACTCATTCTTTAAGATTGCTTTTTACACTGCAGATTCACGTAGAGTTTCACTGCCTTCAAGGTCAGGACCAAGAAGGCAGCAACCCTACTTCTTTCATTTTATTTGTCCAATGTATACAATTCTGCACACACTCTACATGACTTAGCCAATATTTTACACAGAATTCTCTTAGTCCATTCAAAACCAGGTAAAAGGTATTTTTTCCCCTGTTAGTGTTATTATTTTTTCCAAAATAACAGAAATTCTTTCAGCCTCCCTCCACCAGTTTATCTTGACCATGCATCAATAGTTAACCATTACTGTCAATGTTGTTAAATTAGCCAGCTTCTGTTCAACGCTAATGAGCTGCTAGTTTCATAAAGTGTTAATTTCCAGCTTTTGTAGGGAAGCTCATTTTCATTCAGACTGAAGAGGGACTGACCAATACATTTTCATATAAACGTCACATTTTGGGGAAGCACAGTTTCACACTACTTTTCACTGGAAAAGTTAGCATCATTGTGATAATGCACGTAACAAAAAAGGTAAACATCGCAAGCTATTTCTTACTTGACTGTCCAAAATAAACATGAAAAAATCAATTTTAAGTAAAGATTGAAAACTTGTTGAATCTTAAGTAAAGATTGAAAATTTATCAAGTTGCTTAACTGCAATTTGATAAAATTACATTATGCTTTTACAGACAGTATAGGCAAAAGCAGGAAAGTAATGCGTACCTTAATAGCTTGCTCGAAGTTAAGGACCTTTCTATTAACTTGGTTTCCAATCATACCAGCATCCATCTTGGGATCCATCATTTCAATGGCAGACATGGCTTCAAACAGACCAAAACTAAGAACACCAATAAAAAAAACACATGTTCTGAATGTAATTGTTTTATATAAAACAGTCTTAACAAAGACTGTAAAAAAACATGATGGCAAACTGAGTACACTCACTACAGGCAGTTCTCTACAGACAATAAGGTAAGGTATGTGAACATTACTACTGATTTTCAGAGACCAGTGTTCTCAGGAATTTGAGGACCTCTCAACAATTAAGTAAGAAAATAAGATGCCTAAAACAAAACTCTTAAGTCTTTTTTTTAAAGCTGAAGTACACTCCTGAGCCAAATCTATGGTTGTTACCGTAGATTTAGTTACATACTAAATCTATGTAAATCTATCTGGTTTCCATAGATTTAGTTACATACTAAATCTATGTAAATCTATCTTGTTTCCATACACCTCATACTGACATAGCATCTTTTTAAAGTTCACATAACATAACAAACTGATTATTAACTGAACAAACTGTTACTGTGCCACATCTAAAATCCCAAGTAAGATATGCCCCCCACAAACTAATGACAATATATATGACACAGACTGACAATAATATACATTTAATATACCGACTTTCTTTAAAATGGGCACATTAAGAAAACTGATAAAAAAATTCAAAAACCAGCATGTGACAACAGATCACTTGTAGTTGGGGTATAAAAGCTCGCAGTAGAACCACATCAAATGAAGACACATACAATATTCATCAGAACTTCTGCACAAGCCTTTATTATATAAAAAAGGTTATTGCATGTGGCACATTCTAATTCTGAAAAGGATATCTGGTCTAAAATGCTCTTATGTATAAAATTATACCTCAAAAAAGGTTCTACCGAGTAAGTACTTGGTGACATCCTAGCACACTTTTTTAAGCAGGTTTGCATTTAGTAGTGTGCTTCTGTTTTCTGAGCTGTGAGTTTTAAATAAGCATTTTTGCCTTTATGGAAGTGAACAGACTCATATGGCTAAACAACTTACATTGATCTTTAAAATATTTTAATCTCATGTCATTTTTTTTTATTTTAAATATATTTTTTCTTAGTCTGTAGTGCTCTCAGTTTCTGTTTTAGCATGTGTCATGGTATAGCTGACCCCAACTGACCAAAGGGATATTCCACGCCATATGACATCATGCTCAGTACATAAAGCTGCGGGAAAAAAGGAGGAAGTGGGGAATGTTCAGAGTGATGGAGTTTGTCTTCCCAAATAACTGTGATGGAGCCTTGTCTTCCTGGGGATGGCTGAATACCTGCTTGCCCATGGGAAGCAGTGAATGAATTCCTTGTTTTGCTCTGCTTGTGTGTGCAGCTTTTGCTCTACCTATTAAACTGTCTTTAGCTCAACCCATGAGGCTTTTTCTCCCTTTTACCCTTCCAATTCTGCCCCCCATCCCAAGTTGGGGGAGTGAGCGAGCAGCTGCATGGTCCTGGTTTGCTGGCTGGGCTTAACACATGACACCATGTCATTTTAGAGTTATGTTAAAGCACGTGGATTGTTTATCCTAAACTTGTCAGTGACGTTGACACCAGCAATGTAAAAGCTTAAAAGTCTTTCTGGCATTTTATTATAAAAGCATGTCCACATAAAATAGTTCAGTAAGCCCAGTGCTGTCAACACCACTGACCACAAGTGCTAAAAACTTCTAAACTACATGGATCAATTGAAAATGTAACGTTATACTGGTGCCATGAGAAACGTTCAGTATTCATAGAGCTGCATCATACACATACTGCTGAGGACGAACAGTGTGCTGAATACTTCAACTCTTTTATTTAAAGCAAAAGTTTAAAAAAGCTTCATTGATACTGCACGGCTTGCTTATTAGTAAACATTGACATCTTTGCTCCAATCCTATGTAAAAACCAGAACACAGGCATACTTACAGCTTGTCATGAAGCAGTTCCCCTAACTTCAGTTCTACAAAGGAACAGAACAGGATAAATAATTAGAATCACCCTTCTAGTGCAACTTTTCCAGGATAGTCTTGTCTCTCACCAAACTGTCCTATGTGAAAAGAGAACAATGTGTGGGAAGCAGACCAGACATTTCTGCTCCACCTTCTTTTCCTTACAAAGCACTTTCAAGACTGAAAGGCTAAAAAAACCCCAGTTGTTCACAGTCTTTCCTCATCCCTCCCTGTTACACCAACCACTAAAGGGGTTTCAGAATTACCAAGAAGTAGCATTTGAATAGCCTGGAACACAGGACAGCAGTATTCTGTGCTTGTCCTTTATGCAGATGTCTGTTTTTTTCCAGGAGAGTTTACTGAAAGGTTTGCTTTCCTTCAGTACTTTTAACGAAGCCTTCAGATGTACTTAATGTGTACACAAACAGTATATAACTAAAATACAGGAATCATTTGACAGCATAAGGAAATTGTCTATCATTACATAATATTGTGTGTTGAAACTTGCAGTTTTATATTTATTTTTCCCTAATGTCACAATAAAAAATAAATTCCCTGTCATGGAAAATTAGCACTAATATTTAATAACAACAAAGGCACTACTTAAATGGACGCAACTGCTTCCCTGTGATGGGGAGGCACTGCATGTCCTCAGAAGATTGGCCTTGTTTCAAAGATGAAAAGTGATGCACTGACCAATTAATGAATAAATCATTGGACCCTAAAGATCCAAAAATGTACAGGAAAAAACAGAGTATTGATTTTGCATGGATGAATGAGGTTTCCATTTGGCAGAAGAGATAAGAAGAAACTTTTGCAAAGAGAAAAAAGCAGGTGCAAAAAACCCATGACTTTACAAAGATAATTTACGTAATCTGGAAGATGAAGCAAGGTGAGCTTCCTCTAATATTTCCAACATCACAAGTAAGTCAAAGGGAGGGAAACACAGAATCAATGTTGTCCATCCATCTGGAGCTTGAACTTGGCTCAAACTATTGCCTAAAACACCTCAAAGAACTATACTTAATCCTTCAAAGGATTCCAAGTTTTCTCAGAAAACAGGAAGTACAACCCACCTCTACAAGCTTCTTCAAAATCCTCGGTTATATCTATCCAGCTTGTATTACTCTTTTCCATCTTGTCAGGCATCCCGAGTTCCCACCCTGAATCATCATCTTCTACTGAAGCTTTCATAACCATGATACCGCACCTTTAAATCTGCATCAGAGACACTGCACATTATACACAAATTAGAGAAAGTGCTTCATGGGAGTAAGTTTTTTTCAAGTATCAGGTGAGAAAGGGAGATTATGATTTAAAACAGCTACCATTACATAAAAACAGCCAAAAAAAAACGTATTTATAAAAATTCTTCGGGAAAAAAAGAAGTTTCTTATTCACCGTTTCTCCACAGCTAACGTATAGGCTACAAAAGCTCAAAAACTAATGTCCTGGTTTGAGCCACAAAGAACTAACTTTTCTTCTGATGCTAGGGAAAACCACACTTTTAGAAGACTCTAGTGTCTGAATTTGTGAAAATATTTACTTTATAGCCAGGCAAGCTATATGGGATTCAAAGTCTCAGTGTTTTCGAACCGTGACAGATGCAGGGATGAGGAGGAGCGAGACCCAGGCACTTGACCCAAGCTGGCCAACAGGATTATTTCATACCAAGAATGTCACATTCAATATTAATTAGAAAGTTTTCTGCATACTTCTCTCTCTCCCTCAATGGCAGCAGTCCAGAAAACTTCTTACTCTGGTCCCAGACCTCTTCGTCCCCAAGCTGTAGAGCTCACACTGTCATACATTTGCTGTCCACTGCTGGGAGTGCACAGCTTCCTACTGATAAAATTAGCCAAGTATAATCCTTGTATATTTTATGTTGGTATCAGGACCAAAAACAGTTCTTTAGTATTACTAATGATAATTACTTAATCTGATTCTATTAACCTATTTTATTTGAACCCCTGTGTTTCTTTGTTTTTCCCCCTGATTCCCCTTCCCGGGCAGGGAGGGGTCATCAGGTGGAGGAATCATTTTCTAAATGACAATAAATTGTTACAATTTGACAATATATATTGTCAAACCATAACAGTGAAAGACAGCAAAACTTTAGCAATACAGAGCCATAATAAAGCCTGTACTGTCGAAATGGGAAATAATGTCAAGAAATCCCCTCTTACAAGAGAGGCAGAGGTCACTTTGTTTTTGTTTTACACCATCAGAAATATGCCTCCTCTGTGAAGGAATTAAAGAGGGTGCTGTAAAATATTGACCACAAACATCTGATATTCATGGAATCACGGAATTGTCAGAGTTGGAAGGGACCTTCTAGAGATCATCTAGTCCAGCTCCCCTGCCAAAGCAGGGTTGCCCAGAGCACATCACTCAGGACTGCAACCAGTTGGGTCTTGAGGATCTCCAGAGAAGGGGACTCCACAGCCTCCCTGGGCAGCCTGTCCCAGTGCTCTGTCACCCTCACCATAAAGAAGTTCTTCCTCATCTTTGAATGGAACTTC
Organism: Calidris pygmaea; assembly: GCA_003697955.1. NCBI lineage: Eukaryota > Metazoa > Chordata > Aves > Charadriiformes > Scolopacidae > Calidris > Calidris pygmaea. The sequence goes on from QJSC01024120.1 coordinate 900,681, forward strand.
CTGTGTTCCAGCTTGTGCCTGTTGCCCCTTGTCCTGTCACTGGAAATTCATACAAAGTATAAACAAACAAACTTGTGAAAATGGGCATATCTCCTTTGACTTCGTCAGCAGAATAGCAATATCAAAATCACGGTGAGCCACATGTTAAGCAACACCAGACCCGAATGTAATTTTTAAACTTCAGGGACTGGTTGTTTCCCTACTTCTGCAATCTCACAGCACACAGGGCGGCCCTGAAGAGTTTTACGTTTGGGCAGCCAGCCCGCCTTCGAGACAGAACCCCTGCCTTCCAGCAAGAGCCACCGACCAGCCCGGGGAGCTCCACACGGCTTCGCCAAAGCCGCCACAGCACCTTTAAACAAAGGCCACCGTGACACGGGACCTCCCAGGCGACGGTAACTAACACAAACAAAGCGGGGCAGGGAGGGAATCAAACGGATTTTGAAAGCTGTTCCGGGAGCTCCTTCGCCCACGGCTTCCCTTCGCCCCCCGCCACCCCTTCCCCCAGCGGCCGCGGGGACTGCCGTGCTCCGCCGGCAGGAGAGCGGAGGAGATTCGTGGGAAACTCATTAAAATAAATGGCAATCACGCTCGAGGTTTCAGACGTTAACGCCCGCGCTGCCAGACACCTCCCTACCACCACCACACACACCGGGTTCTCCTCTTCCCGCACGTCCCCAACCCAGAGCCGTCTCGGCCCCCAGCTCACCGGGCCCTGCTACGGCACAGCGGCCGCTAGGCAGCCCACCCCCCCAACCCCGGGCACCGCGCACAGCGAGCGGCTGCCAGCGCGGCCCCCACCGCGGGGCACCCGCGGCCGGCCCGCCCGCCCGCCGCCGAGGGCTCCCCCCGTGCCCTCCCCCCTGCGGCGCTGGCCCTGCCCGGCCTCGCTGGGGGCCCCCACCCGCCGCCGCCGCCCACGCCACTGACCCGCTCCCTCCGGCCCTCCGAGCCTGCCTGGGCCGCTGCCGCTGCCGCGCAGGCGCCGATCCGCGAACCCGCCCCGGGCGCCCGGCGCAGGCGCAAGGCTCCTCCGCAGCCGCGCGGGGCGGGGCGGAAGGGGAGGAATGGCGGGTTGCGGTGGCGCCGGGGCGGTAGCGGGTGGCGGCTCCGCTGAGGTCGGTGCTGGTGAGGGTGTCCTGGGCCCCGTGGGAAGGGCAGCGGGGGGAGCCGCGGGGGGAGCCGCGGGGCTCTCTGCAGAGCTCTCTGCAGAGGAGGGGCCCGAGTACGCCCGGCTCGGGCTGCGAGGAAGGCAGACGGGGCCTGAGGCCTGGCGGAGCGCAGAGAGCCGGGGCAGGCGGGATGGACGGACCCTGCCGCTCGGCGGCCTGTCCCGAATGGCGTCGGCGGCCCGTGGAGCCCCGGCTGCCAGGCAGGAGCGCGGCGGCTGGCGCTGCCCGGCGGGACCCTTCCCTTCCCTTGGGGCGGCGCTCGGGGGCCGGGTCGTGCCGGCGTTTCGCCGAGTGTGAAGTGCGGGGGTTGAAAGCCGACCTGAGGGGACTTTCCCCTCCCCCCCCGTTCTGTGTCAGCTGTTTGCTCCCCTTCCTTTCGCCCGCTCCGGTTCAGCGAAGCCTGTCTGCTGGAGATGAGGTAGCTCCGTTTCCGCAGCGGCCACCCCCATGTGCTGATTGTCTCTCCCTCGGGGGGAAACCAGGTTACCTGAGATGTCGAAGGGAACGACATTTTTAGAGCCTTGACTTTCATCTTTTGTTTTTTTTTCCAAAATGCACAAACTGAACGCTTCCGGTGTGCCTGGCGAAGATCACCCATGGAAAAGTGGCTGATGTGCTTTACTAACCAAATAGCGGCTAGTTTCAGTAGATTTTGCTTCCAAGGTTACGAGGAAGTAGTTAGATTTTAAAGTGAAAATGCAAGCTTCATACATCACCCTTTCTACTCCCTCTGCTCGGAGTACAGAGCATTTGTACTTGAAGGAATAGCAAGAGGAGAAAACTCTTGTGAGTTCCTGTTGAACCAGCGCCTACTTAATTGAGAACGAATCGTTTGTAGTTCAATGGCTGTTGAACTGTCTGGTGGTTCACAGCTGCACTGTATGTAATTCCAATGGTGATAATGCAACTCTATATATAAACAGAGATCTTGTAAGGATCTTAAGATTATGGAGGCAAAGACCAGATCACGATTGTTGAACCCGATGGTTAAAACTTCTGTAAATGAAAGCTGGCTGTATCTTCTGACCAGCACTCTGCTCTGTAGAAAAGACTTGATTTTCTGGGCAATTCCATTTTTAATTTCAAGAGAAAAGGGTTGTAGCCTATGTAATATTCTATAATAATCACTTAACTATGAAACAGACAACCCTCTCCCCCCCGATATTTAATGAAAATTAGTTTCTGAAAGAGTAGTATGTTTGAAGTTTGTCACAGATGCTTCTATTAGCAAACACCTGTTTGTGTTTCTGCACAGGCTGAATGGTAGCAATTACAAGCCGGCTTTTGTGAAGTAATCCTGGTGATCTCAGCCCAGTTCTCAGTAGACCAATGGATGCATCCTAATTAACTTTAAGCAATTATAATTTCTCTTGGCAAAAATACCAGGCATCAAAAATGAAGAGCACGTTCACGTTGGTTATGTGTGTGTGAAATGACTGTCGCAGTTTCAAAAGTTAACACATCTTCGCTGCAATAACAAATTGAGTAACAAATCCCTAAATTGAAATCCTTTGTCTTGAGAACATTAAAATACTTCAACCTGATACGATACAATGAAGTGCACTTATAGAGCACTGTGAAGGACTGATCTAACTTACGGTACTTGTGATGGTCTCATGGCAACATGCAGAGAAATAAAATTGCTTTTTACATACCTTTATGTTCTACATGCACAACTATTCTTTTGGGGAGGCATTATGAAAGTTACTAGTATTTAAAATGCCTTGTTGTATAATATAAAAGTATTTTTCTTAGTCAAGCACATAGTTTTAGGATCCTCAGTAGTAGTTCTTAAGGAAAACAGAAAAGCAAAGCAACCTCCAGATAATTCTTGGTGGTGTCCAGAACATGTGTGCTTTATCCTTGGAGTAGATTAAACATAAGAATTATGAAGAACTTGCTTCAGTGTTAATTATGGAGGACCTTTGTTCCTGTAATACAGTAGGAACATGTCATCATATACTTGACTTAAATAGGTTGCTTTGTTTAAGAAGACTTCAGCTAAGCATGTACCAGTTTAAGGAGTAGTCAATTGACTGCCTGCTATTTTTGTCTTTCTAAAATGATGTTACATTAATTTTGAAGGTACTGATGTATTTTGTATGAATTTGTAATAAAGACTGTCTATTTTTACACTGCAGAAACTCATACTAAAGCATTACAATTTTTTTAAGGATACTTGAGAAATGAGCAAACTTGCCTTCTACTGTTCAGCATAAGAAAAAAAAATCATGTAAAAAGAATTTTGACTGGCATAAGCAAAAAGGCGTGTACAGTCTTTGAGGTACTATTGCACAAAGGTTAATTAAATCAAATGGAAAAACTTAATTTACCAATAAGTTTTGTCTGTTTATAATGTATTCTCCTCATGCTCTGGGTGCTATTCTTAAAACATGCTAAATAAATGGAAGCAGCTTTAAAAGATAAGTCTCCCTTGTTTGCTGAAAGGATCAAGAATCTTAAGTGTAGAGTTACACATTGACCTGTTTGTACAAAATCACATCAGTTGTTTATCATTTTCACAGAAAACCTTCCTCTCCCTCCACAGTCTTAATTCTGTTGTGGGAAGAGGGGTCACCTGCTGCAAGTTAGTTTCAGTTAGGTTCCCCCCTGAAGTAGGTATCTCATAATCATTTTTGAGGATTATTGTTTACCTTGCTTCACATACACCTGTTTTTTCAGGAACTCACCATTGCTTTGGATGCCCTTGTTAGTGGAAGTAATTGGTGCAGGGAGAAAATGAAAATGGAGATACATGAAACTATGCAAATACTTTCATAAATAGAAAGAAGGTGACCTTCAGCTGGGCCAAAGTCTATTTTAATTCTTGCTGTTCTTTAATGTGCCTGTATTAAGGAATTTACACAGGCTATTCCAGATTAAGGGCCTGTTTAAAAACAAAACAACCTGAAAAACTGCCCCAGTTGCTTCTTCTTCACTAACAGCTTTATCCTAATGTAAGCTGTCAAAATCTGGTGCACTGATGTAGCTAAAAATACCTGTGATACTGGTCAGGATATGAAGAAGTAGCAAGATACTGTCCTTAGTGCACAAATTAAAGAATATGCATGAATATTATTTTTTTTTTTAAACTGAGAGTATGTAGATTCTTGTTTGACTGAGACTCATGTGATTCACTCTTGTGGTGTTGGGTTTTTTTTGTTTGTTTGAATAAATATAAAAATTGCATATATAAAATAAATGTGATTGTCAGTAGGCATATGGAAATAAATGGCTGACTTGGTATGAGCTTTTGAAACATGGTGCACCACTTGTCCCCTTCCTGCCCTGAGCAACAACACCCACTCCTTCCCACCCTCAATCTCCAGAAGATGTATATTAAAATATCCACCAGGGTACAAATCTGTACATTCTGAATTACTCTGCACAAAGAATATCGATGGGTTATTTCATTTGTAGTATTACAAAAGCAAGAATAGCCTAATGAACCACAGATGTGAAGTTGAACTGAAATGCTTTTGTATGCATTGAAACGCACACTTAACAGAGTACAAAAGATCTTCTCAAAGGTGAAAAAGAACAGAGGCTATGTTGGAAAAGTACCAAGTGTTCTAATGGTTAGGGAGGAATGACATATCTAGAGATAAAGAGCCAAAAACAGATTCTCCAGTGTGTATGTGGAGACAAGTGTTGGCTTTCAAATAAGAGTGATTGTTTTTCAGAGTTAAGGAGAGCTGGTAACTATGTTCATTAACTGGAACTGACTGGATATGTTCAGTACGTAGGAGTATAGAAACAGGCAAGGCAGATTTAACTAGAACAGGTTAAGATTTAATAGTAAACAATGAGTAGACAGGTCATAATTACAAACGAAGAGGATAGGATCTATTAATGCTTACACATTGCTACCCATTGAAGTATTTTGAAGAACTTTCTCTTACTCTTCTTGCTTTTCCTGCTCCCTTGAACTTTTAAAATTATTTGTGATTATTTTAGCTGTACGGTCTGGTCCTGGAAGTCATGGCGTTCTGTTTCCATAGAAGTAAATGTTAATTTCACAGACTATAAACATGCAGCTGGAAGTGTGGAGCCTGCATTTGTCCAAAAACTTGTGTCTGCATAAACATCAGCAATATGTTACTCAATTCATTGCTTGTATTGCCTTGTCAAAAACACTAAATGCGATGTGATCTGTGTAAACGTATAAGCTGCCTTTGTAGCTTGTGATACTGGACACCTCTCATGTCCTTGCCTTTCCACACCGTGTGTAGATTGACATATATTTGTTTCTTTTTTCCTAAGTGTTTCGATTGTCCTGTTAGGAATTAGATTCCTATGGCTGAATTCCCTACAAATATAAAAATCAGAGACCTAATTTTGTGTGGAACCTGTTCTGCTCCACAAGACAGTATTACTGTTGCTGCTATTTTCAGAGAAGAGTGCCTCGCTCCCCATTAAGCTTCCACTTAGTGGCAATATAATTTACCGTCACGCTGTTTTCAAAACACCACAGATTTATGATTGTCTCCGGCTAAATAAAATGTTAATTGTTTGCAGTAGCCTTGTGTGCCTGTTAAGATTTTACTTGAAATGTAAAATTTTGTGGAATCAAAAGAATAATGAACTGTTATATTAACTTCATAGCATCAGATAAACATTTATAATTGTATTCTGTTTAACATGATTTTTAAGTATGTCTTTACAAAAGATTCAATGGATAAACTAATAACTTCTGCACACAATGATGTGTTCAAAAACAAACAAAGCTAGGGCAGATTCCTGCAGTCTCAGATAAATAAATTGCATCTGAAGCAGTGAGAATTATTATGTAAATAAGAACAGCAGTGGCCTGCTATTGCATTTGTACACCAGGGTCAAGTTTGCTAAAGGTAAACTTGTTCTCCGTAGAAATAAGCTCTAAACTTGGAATCACTTTATCTGTCCAAAATAAAAAGATACCTAGGTTCAATCATTCAATAGCCTTTAACTTCCCATAAACAGGTATTTTGCTAGTAAAAATAGGAGTTCTGCACAGAACAATCTTTTGGGTGAAATAATTAAGAAAACTGCAGAAAAAACCGAACCAAAACAAAACAAACTTTTATCTTCTGCATTCTTTATTTACATTAACAGTGAGAAAAGTTAATGGGTTTCAGTAACTGATAAAACTGTATTAGGCACATTACTATCACTCAATTTTTATTAAATGAAATTACACTTTTTGGCAGTCTTAAATTAATTGGATCTACTGCTGTGTCCTGTTTTTTTTCAGTAGAAAATTCTCCTATTTCTAACTGATTTATTTTTGTCATGTGCCAGGACACATACAGAGCTGTTTAAAACACTCTCAACTAACTTAAGTAAACTGACCTTGACTTCAGTTTTAAAAAATCTGAGATTTTTATCTACGCCCCCCTTGTTTGCTCTTCACTTGCCAGAGCCTGCCTGACACTATTTTTGTCTTCGCCTGAGTCATACTTGAATTTGTTCCACATCTTCTGCTTTGCTTTAGACAAAGTTATGCGTTTAAAAAAATTCTATGAATAGAACTTCACAGAAAACTTGTAGCTGTACTTTTTGCTGTTTTCAAAGTACTGTCTCTTAATCATCGTCCAATGTGACTGCTGTTATGGAACAAGTGGGACTGTTCCTACTGGTTGCTAATGCGCTGGTAGATTCCTGCATTCTGATTATCTGCATTCTTCTTGTTCACGCTAGATGATTCAAAACCTGTAAGGTTGGAGAGGGAGGAATCTTGCTTCCAAATACATGTGTATTTTCTGATCGCAATCCATAGGTTTACAAGTTCCAGGAAGCATAATTAATGTTGAATTATTTGCTGGAGAAAGACCAAGTGGACAATAAAATCAACGACAACTAGTTATAGGCATTTATCACTTTATCCATTCATGTTAATATGGTGGGGAGGGGGCTTAAGAAAATGTAATCAAGCGTTTATGAGTAAGTTGTATGATAATGGACTGCAGAATCTGTTATACCACTTTAAACTTAATTCTACCAAAACTCTCGTTGACTTTCCTGATTTAATGGTTACAAACAGGCTGATGCTAGTTAGCGAGACACACTGTATTGAACCAGACCCAGAATGGAAGGCTGGGACCTCGTGCCTGTCACGGTTAGGCAGAACAGTCCCCTACTCCCAACTTCTGTTGTTACTGCTGACCTGTCAGTAAAGCAGCGCTGTTCTATGTCAGGAATGTACAGACGTGTGTATGTTCTCTGCACAGATCACCCCTGGGGCGCTGCATGGAGGATGAGCAGAACTTACCTTCCTAACACTCTCAACACCATCTGAGTTAACGGAGTAACAGCCAGTTAAGTGTAAGCAATTCCTCAGGTGCATCAGCCCTAAGGAGTTACCAACGGTCACCCAAAAAAGCACAGCTGCTTTCTAAGCAGTAGAAGAGTCGTGGATATCTTTGTTTCTGTGAGTGTAATAAATTACAGTGTGTAAGACAGTAGTTGCAAGTGGTGTAGCCAGATGTATGTATTTTGAAAGGCAAGATGAATAGAAGTATGTACAATTTAAAGGAACTGAAATCTGCTTTTCACTGAGTAAGAATTAGAATAGGTAGCTCCATGGTTACGCACTGTTACCGTGAAATGAACCTTGTGTATTTCTATTAGGGATTGTGCCTTGGTCATTAGCTATTATTGGTAGAAATGAGATTTGACCTGGATCCCAATTTACCAGCCTTCACTGAAGGCCTTCTTCTCCTTTGTAAGTTTTGTAAACTATCAGTATAAGGATTTGACCTCGGACTTCTCTTAGGAGTTTCCTTTCTTCGTTTGAGGGACTTCTTGAAAAAGGAAATGTTACTTCTGTTAGAGATTAACACGTCTCAGGGTTATCAGACACTGGAATGGGCTGCCCAGGGAGGTGGTTGAGGCACCATCCCTGGAGGTGTTCAAAAGACGGGTTGATGTAGTGCTGGGAGATACGGTTTAGTGATGGTGATGCTTTTTGTTTGTTGTGCGGGTGTCTGTTTTTGTCAAAGTTAGGTTGATGGTTGGACAAGATGATCTTTAAGGTCCCTTCCAACCTAGAAGATTCTGTGATTCTCTCTCAGGGACGGTGATTAAATTGCCGGCTTCTGGAAGTCACTAGTGATACCGAGTGGCTCAAAACCGGCCACGTAAGAGGTTAATTTGCCATACAACGTAATGGCGTTTAAGTGTATGCGGTGCTATGTCCCTTTTGCAAAGATGTGAAGTGCATGGAAGGGAGAAAAAGGATGAAACCTTTAGCTTTTACACCTGGCTAACCGGAGTTTTTCCGCTTCCTCCAGTGCCTCCCCGGAGCCCTAGGCAGCGGGTTCCGTGGCCTTGCTGCAGCTGCCGGCACTCACCTGCTGAGACACCACGGGGACCGCCCGGTGTCACGGCTGCCGCTACCGGCGAGCCAGATCCACGGGACTCTTGTCACGCTGGTTCCCCCGCTCCCTGCAGCCGCTGCCTGAGGCAGCTCGCACCCTCCTCCTCCTCCTCCCTCGCCACCCGGCCCTGCCCGCCGGCGCGGCGCCTCGGCGGCCGCAGGGAAGGCCGGCGGCAGCGGCGGCGCCGCATCCCAGGCGGGCCGGGAGAAGGCAGCCCAGGTGAAGACCTTCCAGCCTTCCCCCCGCAGCCGCCCGAGCTCCGCTCCGTTGCTCGGCCGCCGGGGCGGCGCAGCGCCGTCGCGCAGGCCGGACACCGCGCTCCCCCCGCCGGCGGTGGCGCCTGCGCGAGTCCCGGGGGCGGGGGGGCCGTGACGCGCTGCGGTGCGGGCAGGTTCCTGCCGCCGCCGCCGCCGCCCGCCGCTCGCATGAGGACGGCGGGGGAGCAGCGCGGAGCCGCCGCGGCCCGGCGCCCCGGCCTGAGCGCCGCGGGGTGAGGGGCACACACCTCCCCACCCCCCCCCCCACCCCGACCCTCCGCCGCCTCGCCCGACCCTCGTGGGGCGGAGCCGCGGGGTGGCCCCACGCCCGGGGGACGGTGGCTGAAGGTGAAGCCCCGCGCGCGAGCATCGCCCGGGCGGCGCGGGCCGGGCCGCAGCGGGGAGGGGGTCGGGCGGGGCCGAGCGAGGCGCCCGCGGGGAGGGGCCGGGGCCGGGGCTGAGGCGAGGCGAGGCGGGGCCGGGCCCGCCCGTCCACCGGCTTCTCCCCGCGCAGGCCGGGCGGCGGCGGCGGGCCCGACCGCTGTCAGGGGGCGGCGGGTGTGCGCGGGGACGGGCGGCCGTTCTTTCCGGGAGCCGCGCCCAGCGCTGTCCCCACCTGCGGAGATGGCTGCGGGCCCTGCGGTAGGAGCGGCGCCGGGTGTCGGTCGCGGCCTGGCGGAGGCGAGGCGGGGCGGAGCCGGGGGGGGGGGAGGGGGTTGTCTTGTGTCGCCGGCCACCGGCGCGGGGTGCGTTTCTCCGCCCGCGCCATGCGGCTCCAGGGCTGAGCGGTGGAGGCGGCCTCACGGCAAAACTTGGTGGCTGCGCCGAGCCCAAAGGCCGCGCGGGAGACCCCCTGGGCCCTGCGGCCTCCTAACGCCGCGGGGCTGCCTGGCCCCTGCCCTGCCTGGCGCGGGTTGCGGCGTGGAAAGCAGGGCGGTCGGTGTAGCCCTGGCTTCGTCTGAGGTGCGGCACCGCCTGCCGAGCGTCCCTTTAACTTAAGGCTCCCTGAGCCTTAAGTTTATTGACGTTTCGGTGTGTTGAGGTTTTTTTTTTTTTTTTTTCTTGCCCTGCCTCCTGTTACAGTTGTGGAAACCTAGCACAGCAGGTATTTCTCCGGGTGTCGGAGGGAATCCGAGGAACAGGCTGTGTATCGATGGGTAGGGCGGTGTTCTCCTCAGCGCAAGCTGTTGCCACACAGAGAGCTTAGTCAGATGTTTAGGGATCCTGACCCGCATGAACCTTTACGATGTGCACATAGAGCTGTAGGCTTCCCGCGGTGTGTTAGAGGCAGAGGTGAAGTTCTTCTGTGTGCCTGTATGGTGTAAAATCGCTGTGAAACTTTGGTAGAGCCTTATGGTGGGAATGTTGATTTTTGTGTATTTATTTTTCTGTCACGAGGGAATTTGCTCTCCAAGGAGTGTGTTATCACTAGGGGTGTTCTTTTGGAGAAATTCATATGTGAACTACCTTTATAGGTTGTATTTCATAAAAATACCTCTGTTCTGCAGGTAGCTTTCAGTGTGTATTTCAGCACTGCACATGATGATGGGTGACAGGATGCTGCTGATGGGATAGCCCCACCTTCTGGTTAATCCTTCAGTGAAATTATACTTGTGACCTAAGAGATTTTCTGGAAATGATACCTCACGATGTGTGTTGTGAGTGCAAGTCTGTGTTGGAAGATCTTTTTGTTTTGGGGGCTGGGAAGCGGCAAGATGATCTTCTTTTCTGGACACCTTCGTATTTAACATCAAGATAATTTTATCGCATGCTGCTCTTCCAGCAGAAAAAAAAAATTCATTGTTAGTTTTTGATGTCTCAGTTCACTGCTGTGTTTGGTTTTTTTATGCCAGCATAAATTAAGGGAAGTACATATTCTTTTTTGAAAGCTTCATAAAAGTAAGTTCCTCCTATAATGTCTTTCATAAAGGGAGGAAAGGATCCCAAACCAAGGAGTAGTCTTAGTGTATGGAGTGATACCTGATCTATGTTCATGTGAAGTGATAGCTGACCTCAGGCTTAGCTTTCAGTTCAAGTTTTGGAGATGGTAGTGCTCATACTCAGGTTTGCGAATTCAAGAAATTCACAAATTGTCTCCAAATGGAAGCTTTTGAACTTGAAAAATATGCAATTATCTTGGTAGTAGATGGTAACACACAATCAGATGATTTATATTAGTTAGTTTACTGCTGCTGGGAGCAGCTTCCCTGAAATTATGTGTGAGAAGCTATAATTGGAGAGGGAGAACTCGGGAGAGCACTCTCTGAAGTCCTCTCGGCTTACAGAAGGAGCTTGCTATTTCACCTCGTGTTTTGGTTTTGGTCTATGGAAGGCATTCAGCCTGTCACTCAACAACTTGTCAGCAATGTATCTTATGATTAGAGACTTTGCAGTCTTTAAAATTCATGGTGACACTCTGCTGGGTGTATCTGGGAACCACCTGTTTTTTGGCTCTTGACATGTTAGTTGAAACTTCTCCTTGAAATCCAGTATCTATGTGCTGCTTGCTTTTAGGAGATTGCTCCCGCGATTTGCATTGCTAATGTCCAAAAGAACCGAGTGCTGCTCAGGTCACCCTGGCCCTGGAGTGTAACTGCAGTAACTGAAGTGTTTAAAGTCCTTGAACAACTTGGAGGGGAAGTCAGGTTTCTCGGAGCGAGCGTGAGAGCGCTGAACAAGGCAGCTGCTTGTACGAGTGCTTAGGAGGGATTTGTGGTGGCAGTGTATCTCTGGGTATGTTTTCAAGCCCTGCCACTATCCACAGCTTAACTGCCCGATATCCTGTGCTAAGCATCAAGAAGATTATGAGCTGTTCTGTGTGTGTCCTGGTTACACGGACGATTCAGCGTGGTTTACGTTTCGAAATAGGGTTTTGTGACAGTTAAACATAGAAAAAGTGGAAGTAGAAGGGAGGAGGGAAGCCCTGAAACATCCTTCCCTTCTTTTGCAACAACTGCAGAGGAGACACGCCCAAAACTGTCACCCTAAAAGCCTAATGTATTAAAAGGCATATATAAATTTTCATTTATAAATTTTCTTTAAAAAAAACTATACAATTTATGAGAAGCAGGATGTCCAAGGTTTTGCATACTGAAAGTAGGTAATACTATTTTAATTGCTTCATGTGTTATTCATAAACTAAATGGTACAAATCAAGGTTTCGAAAGTGAGAATAGTTGCTGAGAGTTTTATGGATTGTGCGATGATTGTGTTTCTGTGTAATAATGAGGTGGAATGGCTGGAGATATATTTAAGTAGATAAATTGCAACATGGAGCCACACATTTCTTTTATTTTTTATTTCTACATTAAAACCAGGCTTGAGAGTTTGCTTTAACTCAGCTAGTGAACTAGCAAGTTTACTTGTTTGGATTGATTTCTTTACAGACCGACCTTAGCTATCAAGACAGCGTAAGCCAAAGGAGCAGTCACTGGATTAGGTGCTAGAAAGCACCTCTGGCATTTAGCACTGTATTGATGAGGCATTTCCAAGAGCTGGGGAAAGTTACTGGGTCGCCAGTTCTTGTTCAGTTTTTGGTGTAGGAAAATGTTTAGTTTCTATCTATTACAACTGTCCCTTCCCTCCTGGTTATTTTTATTGCCCCCCCTCTTCCTCTCTGTGCCATTTGCCTTCTAATTGATGAAAGGGTTATGCTAGCTGGGCAAGAAGTAGCTGACTTTTGCAGTATTTCTGTCAACTTAAATCATGCAAGCTTTGAATGTGATACTCTGTGAGCCTGGTGATGGCAAGTTTGTCGTGTCTTGAAGAGTAACCTTATGCTTGCTGTGCTAGGAGCTTCTTTCCAGGCAAGAAATGAAGTGTTTCCTCATTTTGCTGTTTTCCCTATATATATATTTTTAAAGGACTTGCTATTGGATATTTACAGCTTTTTTTGGTTACATGTGACTAGCTTTAAAAACAAAAGTTAAGTGGACTGATGGTAAGCGGCTGCATGGCATAGTTGGCAAGCTGCTGTTCAGGGCTTTAGCGCTTCGGTCTTCTGTGAAGCTTTATGTATGTCATTTTGGATGTCTGATTATATGCTGCAGTTTATCTAGTCACGTCAAAAAGTCAGCACTTTGCTATAATGCAGCAATGGGTAGACTAATCAGCTGACTTCTTTGTTTCCTACTATAAATATTTATAGTAAAGGGTACAAGGAAAATGCTGTAGCTGATTTTCAGAAGTATTTTTTTTCTTTCACTAGTAAAGGTTATTAGTCTTTTCATTTTATTTTGAATTCGAAAATTAGACTCTTTTCTACCAAAATAATAAGATCTTTTTGCTACTTAGAGGAGTTGGTTAGCTTTAGTCATTAGATAAAGGGTTATTTTCTGCCGTTTCTACATGAAGGCTTACTCTTAAATCTGGAAGAAAAGTTTTTCTAGTATCTTGAACAAACTTTTTGCTCGTGGAAGAAATACTTTTAATGTACCCTTAGGTACATTATTGTTTTTTGATGACACTAAAAGCTTTTTGTATACTTGCATATTAAATATTAGGAAGAGGTAACCGTTTAATGTGTGCTTAAAGCCATTCTGTCCTAATTCATAATCAAATTTAATTTAAGAAACAGCTGGTCCATTCGTTAGGGACCATTCATTAGGACTTTAATTCCTATGACACTTCCACAAAGTTAGATTGGGGACGAGAAGAGTATGTTTTTGTTTCCTCGTGCTTGTAGAAGAAGGTGCAGGAACTGGGCTAGGAATAGGCAACTTCAGAAAGTAAATTTTCACTGCCACGTTAGTTACAACTCTTTATATACGTGGCTTCTGTTTACTAGATTGTGGTTGAGTACAATGTAGGATTTGCTGACTTGAAACTTAGTTGTGAAGCTTGGAGGATTTCCCCAGGTTTTCAATCAGTAGAGTTTTAAGTTGGACATAGATAACTTTTATGTATTGTACTGTAGATTGACCTTTCGGGATACGAATCAGTTCGTACAAATAACTGTGGCATCTCAAAATACCCTGTGAGAGTTTTAATTTAACATCAACTCTCATGTTTTCATTAAGGAAATTGTTCACATCTGATAACTTCACGAATTTGTATGGCTTTAAATAGAAATTTTTTCAAAAATACCAGTTTTGCAAAAAAGTACTTGTGGAAGATGGTTCTTAGGGTACTGAATTGGGAAACAGTATGTCATGTGTGAATGAGTAAATGATTGCATGGCCAAAGGGATTATTTAAGGTATAATTTCTAAGCCCTTTGCAAAGAAACAGTCCTTATGGTACAAGAGGATGAGACTGTGGAGGCAGCACCACTGTTTTAATAGCAGTGGGCTGTTCGTACTGCTGCCAAAGGAGGAGCACAGTGCTGTCCTGGTGAATGCCTCTTGCATAATCTCAAGTAACATACTGCAGTTTTCTAGGTTGCGCAGAGATATTTGTGGGCTTTTGCTGTATGCTCTGGGTAGTTTGCTTTTTGGTACTAAGATGGTGACTCTTGCTGCCACATGTTGCTGCTCGACCTATGTTTTTGATGCAGGGCCTATTTCTACAAGTGCAAATTTACTTACAAAAATAATCTGTTCGTGCAAACAACTTACTTCTACTTGTGGTTTACTTTTCTAACTGTAATATTCTGGAATTATTGCCTAGAGCACAAGGAATGCAGCAGTCTTCTTATATGGTTGTGTTTAAACAGACTTTTTCAGTGACTGTAAAAACAATATTTCAATTTATGAACAGCTGCTGAGACTTTGAGTTATGTGAAATGAAATGCTATCAAAGGCCAGTTTGCTTCTGGTTTAATGTGCATTGGGACTAAGGGGGACCCATGTGTATTTCTGTGAGAGGTAGAAGTGTCTTTTGGAATCATACCCCAGAATGCAATCACTTGATCTAGTGGAGGGTTTTGATTTAGCTTTTTTTCTGCCTAGCCCTTATGAAAGTTTGAATCATAACACGTTTTCTCAGTTCATACCTAGTTAATCTATTTATTTTTTTAAATTCATTGCTTTTTGACACAATTCTGTCCTTAGAACTTTTGTATTCCTTCCTTTTTGCATAGCGGTTCTTTTACTACTGTAGTGTTTAGAAAGATTTTGCTCAGCTTCTTGCTTCCACTATCTGATGAATAAGTACACAACAAATAATTGACTGACTTTGCTGAGCACTTGTTCATGCTTACTTTTTCTAACCTTTCAAATTAGTAACTCCATGCTGAGCACATGTGAAGTCTGAGCTCTGGCTTTGAAAGGACTTTGGGATGCACCTAGCTTTGGGTACAAAGCAAAACATGGAAATGCATACAGATGAATACTCTTCCAAGTTTTGCAAACTTATTGTGATAGAGTTGCACAAAAAACCTGAAGGTTTGTGTTATCTCTTTGTGAACATGATTTGATACATGTTCTTTGTAACTCATTTATTTATGATAATAAAATATTTTCTTTTATAGTGAACAGATTCAAAAAAGGCTTTACTCTATAAAGTATACTCGTTAAGAAAATTACTTTCTGGAGAATAAAACCACAAAAAATAGAATATCCTGCAAGTAAAACAGATTTAATAGTATCAATAAACTTTGTATATCTATACTTGGCTTTGATTTTTCTGTTTTCATTAGATGAAAAGAACTGTATTGGAATGTAATTACAAAGTACTTTGCAGGAAAGTCCTAGTATTAACCAGGGTAAATTTCAGAGGTCTCTGGCTTTGTTAAGGAGTTTATTTTCTAAGGTTTTTTGTTTGCTTGTTTTTCTTGTGTGTGTGTAATTTTGTTTCTTTGGTTTTTTTTTTGTTTTTTTTTTAGGGTGTGTGTGTGGCCTTTTAAGAAAAGAAAATACAAAGATACTTTACTTTTTTTATTTACACTTACCCTTCCAAGACAGTCATGTTCCATATTAAAGTATTTTGGTCAATTGCAGCATGTGAGTTCTGTTTATGTAAACTCAGAATGTCTTGCAGCTTCAGTAGCAGACAGATGATCGTTGTTTTCCCTAAGAGAGAGTTCTAATAGCAGGATTTTAGCATGAGAACTGGATTTTTTTGCAGCCTCCATGGTCTTGAGAGGTAGGCTTTATCTGGCATGTTCTGTACGTTTTGCTTCTGAGCATGTCTGTTTTTGTGGCAGAGTCATTTTGTCCTGTCCTGTCTGACTACTACTGCTTGCTTGGCTTGCTGTTAGCTTGCCAGGTACTGTTAGATTTGTCTCCCGTGGCAGTTGTTTGAAAACATATTTTTTTGGGAGATTTTCCATTGCAAGAAAATGGGCTTGATGACTGGACAGTCTGGTATGATTCCCAAATATAGGGATATATTTTAAATGTATGTATAAAAAGCTTCCAGTTTCAGAGAAGAAATAAAAAGGGGGGGAAAAAAGGCAATCATAAAAGCAGAGCTGCTGTTGGTCAAAGTAAAGCTTTTGAGCCTCAGATGTGAAGTTACTATGGGTTTAATAGATAAGAATTTTTTTCAGATCTGATGTTATCAAAATGATAATGAAAGTGCTCAGCATTGACATATTGTAATGGTGACTCTGCATTTTTTCATGTTATGATTGAAACTTAGAGTAAGGACTAGAGTTTGGTTTTGCATCTGCATTCTTTACTGTCCATTAGTCATTAATGGGAGGTAAAAGGGAAAGCAGTTTACAGTGGATACACTTAACTGCAGGTTCTGGTGCAGTTGAGCCATACATTACTGTACTGAGTTTAATTTGATTTCTTCAGTTTTATTTAAAGATGGCTTTTCAGAGCATGGATAAATTCTACCTGGATGGCTTGCAATAAATAAGGGGTATGCTCACTATCCACTGAAATACATGCAGTTTAAGTACCATAAAGAAGATGCAAGTAGAACTATGTGACAGTGCATGCAAAGTATTTGGTTAGTAGCATTTACTTGTTTTTTTTTTTCAATTCTTTCCATTATTAGGTAGAAGATGGTGAGTAAATTTGACAATTAGGTGGCTTTCTACTGTGGTATGAAGTGCTTGATATTTGTGTGGAAATGAAAAAAGATTACTGTAGCAGTGAAGACAAGCCTGATTTTAGTGAAGAGGATTTTTATTTATTTGCTTCTTTTTTAAAACAGATGGCATTTTAGGTTTCTCTTCCCTCAAAGCAGCAGATCTAGGATCACAAAAGTAAAAGAATATCTAAAATGGGAATGGGACTGATTTCTGGAAGAATCAGGAGCTGGTTTTGACTGTGCAACAGACACAGCTGTGTGAGATGCAGGTGAATTCTCCTAAATGGGAGACAAACGCATGTCATATAAGGCATGTCTTTGTTTTCCTGCGGAGAAAGGAAGAGGTGACAATTATGTATAATTTCTTGCAGTTCATGTAATTCGCCTTAGTGTTGGTAGCATTATTACAGTGAATGTAGCTTTCTTATTTGGAACTTTACCTGTCTGGAGAAATTTCCTATGAAGAAGCAGTCTCTTTCCCCTCTGGAGGTAGGAGGATGGAGGAGGTAACTTTGCATAGATAATGTGAAAAGGCAGAGGGAGATTGCACAGAATCCTGCATATATGGGCTTAAAGTTTAACGAGTCAGCACTCCCAGCTCTCCTCTGTTCTTCTCCAACTTGAAGCTTATTTTTTTAAATTGTTGTTGTTGGTCTTTTAAATGCAGAAGGACTTAACACTAATTCACCTTCTGCCCTGCTACCACTGCCAGGCAAGTGATATTAAGTATGTTTAAAAAGTACATTTAAATTGAGACTCGTGCACTTTCTGCCCTTACTTTTCTATCCTTTATTCAAAATAAACATAATATTAAAAGTTTTTAAAATAGTTTGTAAACTACTTTTGCATCACCTAGTAAAATGTTATTTTGTTACTTTAGTATGCATAAATGTTCCACCACAACTCTCCAGATTGCTGATATATGCATTTCTATCTCTTTTCTTTTTCTCCCTGCTCTTTCTTACTGTTTGGTGTTTTTTGGTTTTTTTTTTTTAGAAGTTCCTGTGCTTTTTCTTAACTGCTGTTCTTTTCCCCTTGACCCGGAGCATTTGAGCATTTGCACATTAGTGCTTACTGAAATACTTTGTGGTGAATTTAGAGCAAAACAAATTAAGACCTTGCAGTTCAAGATAGTTCAGCTCTGTAGCTGGCTCCACTTGTATAGCAGTTCAGGACACTATAATATGTAGAAGCTGTTGGCACTGGCAGACTGTTCATCATCTGTCTGACAGCGGGTCAACACTGCAAGCAAAACAGCACTTGGCTACTTGAATACAAGAATCCAGTATTTTCTGCCCAGTAAGACCTGCAATCTGGTTAGAATAATCCAGACTTTACAATTTATGAAGTTGTCTGCATTGTGATGGACACAGCTGTTCTCTTGTAACTATTGATTTTCTTTAAAGGAACTCAAGATAGTTTACACTTGAAGGGTACTTGAACAAATCTAGAACACCTGTTAACTTGAGTCAAGCTGGAATTCATGTGAAAAGCTGAGCATTTGCTTCCTGGCTGCAGGGAAAAGATTCTGCTTTCAGGTAAGTCTGGAAATAAGCTTGCTTCATGCTTCATCAGCTTTAGTTTTTTAGCAATTGCAGAGTAATAGAAACCTGATTATGTGCTGAACAACCAGGATTTTTGAGAAGTCTTACAAATTTTTCTTTATTGGAGGGGAGGAAGGGTGGGTGTTCTGTATGTGTGCTTGACTGAATTTCTTGCCTGCATTTCCTAAGAGAACAAGTGCTTTATCTTCTTAGATCTTACCACGCATATCTCTGAACATAATTTTTCTCCTTTACTCTGTCTTCTGTCTTCAGACTAGCCATTGTGCCCTTTGAGGAGCTGTTTTTTTGTTTGCTTGTTTGGTTTTTTTCCTAGTGGGAGTGTTTGTCATTCCTACTAAATCTCAAATGGTATTGAGGTTCAGTTAATGGTCCTGTAGACTGCAACCTTAATTGCTTGGAGGCACCGTTTGAGGAAGCAGTGTACCCTGAGGACACTGTGTCCTTAAAAGGATAGGAAAATTGAGTCCTTAGCACGATATGGTTTCTGTCCAAGTAATGTATTCAGGTCTTGCTTAAATAAGAACACCAAACACTCTATGTTTCTCACTGTGCCTCTAGTCCTAGTTATCCTATAGATACATGAAATGGCAGTCATAAATAAGTATGCTGTGGCATCTCACAACATTGTCAATTAAGTTTAAAGAAGAGTATTTACTAGCTTCAGCAAAAGCTTTCTTCCATAAAATTCTGTCATGGACATGAAAATATTGTCTGTTAAGTAACTGTTATGAATTTCTATTTTATTATAATCAGACTGAGCTTGGTAGGACTGAACTATAATGCAAAATCATACTCTGTACTTTTATTGCAATAGTTTATTTTAAAAGCCAGATCAAATAGATTGAAGAGAGGAGAGCTTGTGACAGTGTGGAGAAATGCATCAATGTGAATTAACTTATTTAACACTTCTAGTGTAGAGACATCCAATATGGTGGTAGCATTTCATCGTTAAAGAACAAAAGATATTGCTAATTTGTAGCTTAATATCTTTCAGTTATCGGAGATGGTGATTTGAAGAATCAGGTTTCCGATATGAACAAAGGAAAAACATCATCTGAAAAAAGGTAAATTGAAAACTATAGTGGCTTCTCAACAGCCAAGCTATTTGAGATTTGTGAAAAGGCAGTCTTTATTTTAATAATAAAATAAAATATACATTTGGGTCCCTAATAAGTATGTATAAGTTGATGTCCTGAAACACTGAGGAAGTCAATATTGATGAGCATCAAGTAGCTTCACATTTAATAAATAACTTCTTAAATTTAAAAAATTCAGTTAGTGTTCAAATGTAAAATATACATTAAATTTCATTGAAACTATTATCAATAAATTTAATAGTTTCCCACAAATATTGTCAAAACATAGGATTACTTCTACTGAAGGAATTGAAGGACAAGTTTATAATACGATATAAGAAGCTGTGATTTTGTCATAGATATATCATTCTCCAACAATCCTGCAATCCAACGCACAGCTAGGACAAAGAAGAGTGAGATTACAGAAGACTTCAAGAGTTGAAAAGTTGTGTTTATTCTTTTCATGATAACTTGTTTTAGCAAATATCAGAAAAAGTTCCGAGATTATCTGTGGAAAGCAACATGTCTGTTAAGCATCAGGAAACTATTGAAACGCTTTCAGTCTTACTCTTTACCTTAAACTATCACAGGTTAAAACACCTGGTTAAATCAAACCATCTAATCAGGTATAACAAAAAAAAGCATTCTAAAGGTGGCAAAATATGGAATTTTAGCTTTAGTTTTAGTTTTCTGAAATACTAATTATTTTCAAAATGGTGATGAATTTGCATGAAGAACATGTTCTACTGTGTATTAATGTTATATCTTCGGATGGATTTAAAATTCGAATTTAAGTGCTTGCATGTAGAATCATATTTGCTTTTGCTGACTTCAGCAGTGCAATGGCTTGATATCAGAGACTAGCTGTTCCAGTTTGTTTGAGAGAGAGATCAAAAGAAATAGTAAAGAAACTATTAAGTTTTCTACTTACGGTATATTAGTTTCTTAGGTATTATGTTGAACTCTCAGTTAGCAATGGGTATTCTTTGAGATACTACTAATTATAATACATAAAGTGTACTATCACAAAGAATATTAGATTTGTTTCCATCCTGCAATTCGAAACAGTTGTTCCCTAAGCCATGAATACATTATGGTGAATTTATTGCACAGAGATAGCTATGAACTAATCAGAAGTGTTAGCTTGCTAAAGATTATTTGGTAACTGGGGAGATGGTTGAGTAAAAAAAATTGTAAATGGTTTGCATTGGAATAAAATTAAAACAAACTCATGAGAAGCCTACCTACTTTAAAATATTTTTTTAAAGGCTCACTGTAACATGCTGAAACACACAACCTGTTTGCTGTGGGCAAAGAAGTCACACCCTGATACTTCAATGTGCTGACCAGTCAGCCAGCAGTTTCAGAGGAAGTAGGTACAGTTGGGAAACTGAAGGTTTCTGATTGCTTCCTTCAGTTGACTGTTATCTTTTGGAAAGCTGCTTGCAAGATGACTAGTCAAAACCATTCTAAGATAACTGAATTTTTATAAACTGCCATGACAGCCATTAGAGTTACCTTTCTCAGAGTGAGCACTTAGAAAGACGTAACGATGTGTTTTAGTGTTTGCATAGTGGAAGTTGTGTACAGTGAGTGGAGAGTTATGAATCTAGCACTTTGTTATAATCGAAGTAAGAATGCTTAAACTGAGTCAGTGGGACTGAAAGAAATGTTCCTACAGTGAGGGATCTTTCTTTGAGAAGATACTTTCTTTTTGATGGAGTTTGCTTTCAAACGTGAACCCTTGACATCCTCTGTTCCTCACTGTCTGGGCAGTTGCTTTCTTTATATCTAGTCATAGCTTTCTAAACCAGAGAAGTAGGAAATCCACAAAGCTTTCTGGTTAGCTAGAGTCACACTCTAGGCTTTGGCAACAGTTGAGATGATGGCAAACTTGTTCATGCTTCCTTTCTGCAAGTAAGGTGGTGGCGTGAGGGGTGTTTTGAGCTGCAGCATTTGAACATGGGATGGAGAAGGTGTTTCCTGCGTATGGAGCCGTGCAGCATATGGGATTGAAAAGCCTGGTGAAATTCACCTCAGAATGCTTATTCTGGTTTTCTAAATCCATCCCAGAATAGTAATTATCAGTTGTCTTCAGAACTCATGAGATTTGGGTTAAGTAGTGAAAGACAGAGATGGCAAACCTAGTGGTTGTGTCTGTGAGAGTCAGGAAGCGGAAATCAAGTAGCTGTAGGTCAGCCACCTTCTCTTCTTTGCACAGAAGATCCTGGAAGAGCTAACCAAATTGGGTGAGGCTGGGAATAGCCAATGATGGTTTGAGTTGACCTTGAAAAAGCATCTGATTTTTCATGTTTTCCTGCTCTCATGGGCAGGAAAGTGGCATTAAAGTACCACAGATGTGTTTAAAGCTTTACTAAAATAACCATTGCGTATGATTGCCATCAGGAAGCTAAATCAAGTGCTCCATCCAAGTGCTTTGAAATAGAGCACTGACTGGATACCAGAACAGCAGTAGTTGGTTGCTGTCAGAAGGAAACGATGCAGTTTGTTTCTGCACATGCTCTTTCTTTCTGGTTACAGTTAATAACTAAACACATTTTGAGCTTTGACTAATGTTCTGAAGGAGAAGAAAGAGTTCTTATTAACATTACAGAGAACTTGAAGCTGGAAAGATCTGCAAAAGTATTGGAGGACCAAATTATTTCAAAATGCTCCTGTGAAATGCAGAAAATGTTTAAGAATATTTGATGGAAGTATGTGCAAGGTACTGTGCTTGGAGAGGTGTACCCCTGGAACAGATAAAGGGCAGTCACATTTGTAGTGAGGAGAGCCAGAAATATCAAGATTAAACCACAGGGAGAAAAACTTCAAAATGAAAGGAATCAATGTGTTAGAACAAAGTTGCCTTTGGTTATTGTATCACTATTTTTGCAGGCTGTTAAGGACTGGCTGGGCATATCTCTGTCATGAAGAGCATCTGTGGTCTTCATCCAGCTGTGTAGAATTATATGGCTTTACAAAGTTTCTTCTGGTCCTCCTTAGTCATGTTTTTTATAACTAAGGATGGAAGAGACTATGTAACCTTCAGTGACTACAGAGTGTTCTTGTGAGAGGACTTTGAAACTGGCTGGGTGAAAAATGTCTCTTTTAGTAAGAATAAGGATTCTTCAAATTGTGGTGAAGCAGGTCTTGTATGAAAGGCTGGCCGCAGTGTTCAGGGTATTCATAGGTTTTGAAATGTCAGCAGCTTTAGAGGGAATCAAGCTCTGACAGCACACAGGTTTTTATTGTGCCATTTTGACTATTTTCATGGTTAACCTAGCTGTTGGATAAAAAATAGTGAATTCCATGGGATTTTTCTGTTTTTGGAGAGCTATCGTCTACATCTGGATCCTGAGCAGTTTGTTGGTCGAAACATACGTATTTGCATTGGAAATATCAGAATAAGTCCCATTGCAAATTGGGCTTGCAATTTGCTCTTGGGTCAAATAAGTTGTCATGTAAGCAGTATTACGTACAGGAGCAGAGTCAGTCAGGCTTGCTGCTGTAATTCTTGTCCTACAGCCGTTTGATTTACTGTGCAGACATCAAAAGCTGTCGCAGCATTATAACCACCATGTATACTAGTGAAGAATATTAATAAAGAAGTGTACAATTCTTGTTTTAAGAGGAAAACTCAGCCTTAACTAAGAGGAAATCAGGACTTTAATTTATATTTCAGCATAGACTCTAGGCTGGTGTTATTTTCAAGGACACTTTAGTGGGGATGTTGAAGATGTGAAATTTGTTTGGCTATATTTCTGTTGGAATACTTTTTGCAAGATGAATAGCCTAAAACCCTGACCCCAGAAGGAGATTATACCTCTAAAATTGTTAAACCACCCAGTAGTGAGAATTACTTACCCTTCCTAAGCAAAAAGCTTTTAAAGCTTTTTGTAAGTATGGAGAAATTATGTTAGATACTAACTTTCTGTACATGGCATATTCCTTCCATGTACCAGTGTTTGGATTTTGCAGGCTGCAGCAGTGAAAAATTGGGTTTGCTCTCAAATTTTAATGCCTGTAAATGAGTTTTGTCTTTATGAAAACTTAGATTTTCCTTTTTTGTTTGTTCCTAAGGGTCATATTTGCTTTCTTGGATTGTTTCCAGCTTTCAAACTACTATTTCATTGTGAGACCAATGGTATACAACAACTGAAATTATATATACATGTATATATAAAAACACATACAAATTGAAGCAGCATTTTTCTTACACATTGGCTTATATGTCGGTTGGCTGGATTCTAAAGGTTTAGATTGTGGAGCTGGTGAAGATAGCATCCTTTGGAATTCTGTCAGCTAGTGTTTCAGATCAACAAAGCTTGTGGATTTCATTAAAAACTTGGGTTTATTTTGCACTATTTCAAGTTCAGTGGATAAATGGAGGAGTAAAAATAAACAAAACAAAGCTTATGCAAATAATAGTGGTTTTATACTATTCAACCTGATTTGGATGATGAGAAAGTACTGGAAGGATTATGACTTATTTATACAAGGAAAATAATATTTCAGCAACCAAGACAGATTTCTTTCAGACCAAAAAAATACTTTTAACTCAAAGTCTAGCAAATAACTGACAAGGTCATACACTTACTTCTCAATATAAAATTATCTTGATGCAAGTTCTATCATTGTATAACCATTTCTTACTACTGATGTTAACAGCTTGTAATTATCATATGTAACCTGATTTTTTTTTTCAGTTATTCAGATGTCGTGTGGATAAACAAAAGTAGTAGAATCAGTTTCTTTAGCAGTTGTTGTATCAATTTGTTTTCACAGCAATACAACCTTTGCTGTCAGCTACCTTTTTCTATGATTTTGACATTTTTGTCCACATCTAAACTAATAATTTTGGTAGGGTTAACTGTAAGTTTGAAACCTTTTCACAGATGTAAAATACAAACCAAGGAGTAATATTTCCTCGTTCTTATAAACACAACTGACAGTATTTATAAAGCTAATGTGCATACTCTAGTTTTATTGCAGATAGCCAGAACAGTATGTGTGTGAAAAGAATTATTGATGATTATTGCAGGGCTCTAAAGTTAAAAGTCAAGGTAGTTAATCCATGGAAATCATAATTTCCTGTAGTTAATTACATGACTATAATATAAATGGTAAACAGTTGTCTAAAAATTACTTTCATGTGGGAACGTGAATCTCAAAACCATTCTGAATAATTGTTATGATTAAAACTGGAAAGCAAATAAACCAATTTCTTGACAGACTTTGTTTGGAATACTAGAAGTATTTGCATTCATTCCTTCTGTGTAATCTGCCTGTCTGTATGAATGCATGATTTGAAATAGTTTCTTATATTAAATCCATTTTCCAGGCAATTTTTTGATGTCAGGCCAAAAGACCCATTGTGTTCAAAACAAATCCAAACTCTGTTGATAGCTTTGAACACCTTCCAACATTTTTTTTTCAAAATGATGGGTGCTGGTTTGCTCACATCATGAATGGTAGTCTTCTTTCACTCCCAAAACACCAGCCTGTAAGGCAAACAGTCTTTGGGACTGTTTATAGATAGTGTTTCCTTGAGTAGCAGGTTTGCTAAAGTATCCTGGCACTTAACATAAGCTATATCAAATATAAGTTACTCTAATTGACATAGATAAACAACATTTGTACCTATGTCTTGATTTTATTTGCTGCAACCAGTTTCTCTGTCCGCAGTTGCTCTTGGAGATGCTGTTACATATAATTAGTCTGCTGCAATGCAGGCTTCGCAAAATCTGTAAGTTTGCCAGAATTAAGGAGAATTAAGACTGTTTTCCAATTGAGATAAAATGTACAGGTGAATGAGCCACTCCCCTTACTCTGACATGGGATTTCTGTTGGTGGGTTTTTTTCTCTGATCTAGATGGAAAAATGAATGTAAAAAACCTTTCTTGTAGTGTTTCCACCAGTTCTCGGACTATGTCTCTGCTGTCACAGCTGGAGAAGATAAATTTGGACTCTGTATTAGGAGAAGCAGACAATGCCAGATATGTTACCTCAAAGATCCTTCATCTGGTTCAGAGTCAAGGTAAATATCTAGTTTTAGTAGTTTGTTTTGAGCCCGCCTTCTTGTATTTCTTCCTTGCTGAACTTTTGAATTTTTGTCTCTGTTTGGTGAACTTGATTATCCATCCATTTTTGTCACTGATTGTTGAAAGTACCTGTTGAAGGCCATGTTTACTGCTGTCTCATTATAATATTGGTTACATTGAGTGCATTTTCTATTGTCAAACAGCTATAATTTGAGTAATAATTCACAGTGTATGTATATGTGTGTATGCATATATGAGATGTAGAAGTATCTGGAAGAGAGCTTTGTTACAGATTTTTTTCTTTACAGGATTTTTCTTAGTACACAAGAAGATTGTTGAACAAGTGAAAGCAAAAATGAGTTTTAGAATCTCTTATGTCTTTTACTTATTTTAGTTTGTTTTATATACATAGATCTTATTATTTGCAGTGTAGATTTTACGATCAATCTGTGTATGATTCCTTTTTCTTTTTTTCTGCAAGCTAGGATATTAAAAGAAAAATGGTCTTTTTCTCATTGGCAGAAAAAACCAGGAAGGAGATGACTTCTAAGGGCTCTACTGGAATAGAAGTTATCCTGTCAACCCTAGAGGTAAAACCTTTTAATCTGTGTGGTTTTGGGTACATGGAAAGTTTTAATTTTACCACTGGGCTTTGTATTATTAAATATGTTGTTATTGTAGCTAGTCTCCAAAACTTGCATAGGACTGTAATGATTAGATATGGTCTACAAGTATCATAGCCTACTTAGGAATTTATCTCCCTTATTTTTAAATATTCTAAGAAATATAATATTTTGCTATGCTACAAACTCGATTTCAATTGGTTTTGTGGCTGATTGAGGCTGCGTAGTTGGGATGGTTAGATAGGTGGTTACATCTAAAGTTATGTTTGATTTGGCAATTTCTTCGAGCTTTAAGTATCTAAACCACTGTATTAGACTTCTACATTAAGCAAAGAAATCTTTCTGGCTTTTATTGCAGAATACAAAAGATCCTCAGACTATTCTAAATATATTGAACATTCTCATTGAGGTAGTCTCAGTTGGTAAGTTTTCATTAAGGAGTAATTTTTGATTATGTTCCTGTATTCTTCTGCAGACTTTTGGGTTTCTTAGGATATTTTTGTGTGTGTCTTTTGGGTTTGTTTGTTTGTTTGTTTCTGATGTTTCCTAAAGCTTATTTGTATGAAGAACAAAAAGAATATAAAGACTGAAGTCACCTTTCAAATAATCATACACAAATATTTTACGTTGCTATAAGTCTAAGTCCAGCATGTTCTTGCATACTGCAAGAACATATGAGGAAAATTATTGCTGTTCTAAAGACTTCCTTTATGGTAACTGTAGCTTAGATACTTAATTGTTCTTTGGCTTCAGAGATCACAGTTGAGTTTTATTTTCTAGGTGGTGGTCGGAGAGCAGGCGTCTTAGTCACTAAAGGAGGGACACAGATCTTACTGCAGCTGCTTTTGACTGCCAGCAAAGACTCTCCACCAAATGAAGAATTAATGGTGCTTCTTCATACTCTTCTAGCAAAAATTGGTCCAAAAGGTGATAATGATATACTTAAGTAATATGGCTTAATGTTTCACAATTTTATAATTGAAACGTAAGAAAAATTTTACTTTCTAATATTATATAAACATCCATGTACTCAGAATTGATAGAGAACAAAAGGAGGACTAAAATAGAGAGGAGGGAAGAATGTTGAAAAAAGATATGCAGACTTGATATTATCAGTAGAAGGAATTGACAGTTCATTTAACTTTTTCTTTTTTTATAATAATCTCAAAATTAGTGGGATTGATCTTGTGTTTTTTTGATGTCAGATAAAAAGATTGGCATGAAAGCAAGAATTAATGGTGCCCTAAATATATCATTGAATTTAGTGAAGCAGAATTTGCAGAACCACAAGCTAATATTGCCATGTCTTCAAGTATTACGAGTTTATTCAACTAACTGTAAGTATTACAGATAATTATTTTCTTTCCTATGTGATACAGAGTTTTTTACTTAGGTATGGTTAAAATATTGGTCTAAGTGCTTGTTTACTGTTAGGTGTTTAAAATAAATATTTTTATCTGAGAATTTGCTATCTGTATCATCAGATTGCTTAAATTCTGATAAAAGCCGTGAGGCGTGTTTGTAGTTCTTGCGTACCTTTGTTTTTTGTTCTGTGTGTGTATATATATATGTGTGTGTGTATATATATGTAGTTGGGGGAGGGTTTAACCGATGCTCTTGGATATGCCAAATTTTGGATTGTCTAATTTGCATAAATGCTGATGCATTAAGATCTAAACCAGAAAAGGTAACATTATGCTTGCAAAAGCACTTCAATGAAATAAATATTCTTTCTTGTACATGTTCATGGGTTTTTTATTTTTATAATTTTATTTCATTCTTTATTGCTAATTTAAAACTTGGTTCACAAAGGAAATATTTTATTTCTTTATTTAACCTTTTCCTTATTGCTTTCATTGAAGTGCCCTACTGTTGGGCTAATATTCTTCCACAAGAGATTAATTTTTTGTTTGGGCAGGCATTAGGAAGTTAACGAAAATAGTGTGGTTCTTGCTGTATCTCTACAGTCAGTTAGATGCTCTGAAGTTTTTTCTTTGATGGCCATTAAAACTCTTAAATACATGCAGTGCAAGAAACTTAAAGCATAACCACATTCCTCTAAGAGAATTGATTTGATGATCTGTAAGTTTATGTTTTAAGTACATTCACATGAGCACCTGTAATTCATAAAGTGCCAATACTTTTAAAATGTGGAAGCTTTATTTCTGTTGAGCTGTCTATTAATGAGATAAAATGGTTCTAAATTGAAGAGTTTAACACAGGTAGTTGCATAGCTTAGCTGAAAACTTCCTTCATCCTGAAAGTAGAAAATTGAACTGAGCGTGTAATTCGGATTCTGCTTATATCAGTTCTATCTTTCTGTATTTCCCTCTCCTTATAAACAGAAAAAAGTAGTAGCTTATTACATTCCAATGGGTAGTATTATTTAAAGTTTGTGTACAGTTGCTACCAGAATAGAGTCCTAACTTTACTTAGCAGCAACATTACACCACTAGAATCTAATGATGATGAAATTGCAGCTTTGGTACAAGTACTAAACACTAATAATGGCATTTGTTATGTTGAAGTCAGTTCTTAGTTGTTCTCTTCCTACTTCGTTAGGCCTCGTTTCATATCACAAAACTCAGTCAGGAATTGACTTTCTGTGCCTGCTTCATCAGTTTCTATTTTCAGTGGGCGTTGAACTTCAGCCATACGTACATTGGGTGTGCGTTTCTTGAATTTAGGACTTAGCATAATTTCTGTTAAGTTGTGCCCTTTCAAATAGATTATTTTTATAATTTTTTTTTTTTTTTTCCTGAGAACAAACACACATAACGTGTAGCTCAGACAAGCTTATACCAATTGAACACTTGGCTTTCAAAGCCTGGTGGACATACTGTCTGTCCTGATACTGAAGGATAATAGCAAGTCATAGAACTTAATAGACTTGGAATTTTAGAAACCCTGCTGTCTTGTTAAACTGTGAGGTGGTTTTTTTTTAAAAGACAATTCTTCTTTTTAGTAGGCAATTATTATTTTTTTTAATATATCTTAATAACAAAGTAGAAGCATGCATTGGAAGTAGTACTTGATTTTATTTGTAAAGCAATAATACTTTTTCTTCTTTTTCAAGTTTTAACAGGATTGGATTATTACACTAATTATGTGTAGTGTCTGCTTGTCATTGTATGTCTTAAAGCAAAAACATGTCTGACTTAAGTTTACTTAAAAATTAACTCACATAGATTTTAGTTTGAGTATATTGATTTTTGCTGTTGCCTTTCTTATTACACTATCTTAAAATGGATTGGTTTTAACTTTTCCAGCTGTAAATGCAGTGTCCTTGGGAAAGAATGGAGTGGTAGAACTGATGTTTAAGATCATTGGCCCTTTTACTAAAAAGAATACTAGCCTTATGAAGTAAGTAAGGTCTCTTTAACATAGTATATGGAAAAACCTTAGATATGTTTCAAAACTTACTTGTAAATGAAAAATATTAGAGAAATAAAGTGTAACTCATACATGAAAGTTAAAGTAAAGGGAGGTGGGAAGGAGAACCACAAATCTGATAGTTTAATTTTGCCCAGTAGAGTAGCACCAAATATTTGAATGTCTAGTTTATAAAAGAATATAAATGTTATTTTTTATTTCTAATATTTCTGCATGGAAACTGTACCATGGTTATTCCCAAGTCAGGGCACACCGATCAAGACAATCCCATCATTTTTCAATTTGTTGAGTTAGTTCCCACATGTCCCTTATGCTTTTAGAGTGACACTATTTGTTTTACTTCGTAATAGAATTTTCTTTCTGTTTTACTTCAAGGTAATTAAACTCTCAGAGCAAAAATATAAAACATACAGTAGGAAGTACCAGCAATATCTGTGTAGTTGGCTACTGTGTCTTTTAAAAAAATATAAATTCACTGCATACCTTTAAGTGGTGACTGTTGGTGACTTTAGTTTCCCTGCAACCATATATTGTTTTGGGGGGATTTTTTTGGGTTTTTGAGTGAATTTAGGGTAAAAATAGATAAGTGGATCTAACTGAAGATAGCCCTTCCTTTAGACACTACCACCCTTTTGAAGTACACACCTGTGGAAAACTGAATTTTTCATCTGGTTAGCAAAATAATAATCTCATGTTGTTCATATTCTAACTTTAGTACAAAAGAAATAGTATTATGTTAACGAAATCTGGTATTTGTGGTCACTGGAATATCTTTTTTAAAAAATGCTCTGCCTCTTTAAGCCCCAGCTAAAATTAGACATATGAATGTATTATTCCATGATGTGAGTAGTCATGATATCCTTGTTTATGGTCTAAGATCAGATGAGTGAAGTCTCTTTTTAGAAAGAGAGTAAGAATAAGTATATATGTTTTCTAGTTACATCTCTTGAGTTAATTGAAACAAGATCTTTGTGTAGAAGAAAAATCTTATGCTAATGATCTTGTGTTGTAGTACAGATTGATGAACATTGCTCCTCAATATATTCATACAGTGCCAGTTTTGACTTACAGTTTTCTAAAATAGTTGCCTTTGTGAAAGTACTTGTTCTACTGCTAACATAAAACCGTAAGTTTCTGAAGTATCTTGTCGATTGAGTATGGTTCATAAAAACTACGTTGTCACTTACAGTGTTTTGGGTTTTTTTGCAAAGGCTGAAAATTTGTATAGCCATTACACTGATGATTTTAAATTTTACCATCAGACTTCAGGTTTAGCAGAGATGCATGATATTCCAGTAACATCAAATTTTAAAAGCTACATCTCTGATACAGTGCAACCAGGAAAATGTGAGGATAGATGCTAAATAAATCTGTTAGCAGTGAATATTTTGCATAGCTTTATGGTGTTGTAGATTAAGTTTACTGGTTGGTTGTTGTTTTGACTTTTTTTGTTATGTTGACAGGGTTGCATTAGATACACTTGCTGCATTGCTAAAATCAAGTAAGTGTTTGACTACAATAAACTGTTTGTCTAGTTGAGTGAGATATGTGTGTGTGTGTATATATGTGTATATGTATATATACACACAGAGTAAAATTAAAGTTAAGTCCGTGGCCAAAACAAAATCAAGGCTAGGAAATTTAGAAATAAGGCTACTGTTTTATCAGCAATCTCTGGGACGTTAGTATTTATGTGGTACATACGTTTATGCTTAATAATTAGTTACTGACTCTCCCTCAGTTACACAGCAGAAATGCTGCACTGCTTCTGCAGAACTGATCTGGATCCAAGGTGGAGAAACGGCCTTTTACAGTCACTCACCTCAGCCTTTCAGTAAAGATACCTGTAGATTTACTCTTGTACATTGTCTTTATACATGTATCTAAAAGTATCTGTTGGGTGGCAGGGGAAAATACAGGGTTTCTTCAGGTACCTTTCTGAGTAATGAGGTCTTGAGTCCTAATGACAAGTCGTCAGCAATACTCATGAAGTGGAACCAAGGCTAATGAAACAATGGTCTGTTCCCAGACACTGGCTATCTTGGCCATCAGCAGTGGCTCCTGACAAATGTCATCTCTGCAGATTTTGCAACCGTACTGTAAGTGAGAAGGAATTAAAACCTCATCCTCTCCAAACAGTTGTATAAAAGCTACAGCATTCTTAGTAGTTTTAGTGGAGTTGAATGAGAACTGAGAATTATTAGATTTGCAGAAAACCATTTCAGACAAATGACAGAAAACTTCTGTACTGGTTATTAGAGGGTGCTGAATTTTCTCATGTTTGATCTGTGTGATAACTTGGTCTTACAAATTTGTGTATTTACTAATTTTGGGATATCTCCTTGGGAAATTTAGGGAAAGAAATATTTCTGAATTATTGTTGGTGTTGTGTTCTGTAAATTGGCAGTTAAACTGTAATGTTAGGGAAAGAAATAAAATGTTGAAAAGGTGTATCTTGAAAACAAGAGGTCTTGTGCATTTATTTTGAGATGCCTTGTTCAGTCTTAAGAGGTTTTGACATTGCAACTTCCTACACTTCAGATAAGTGAATCTTTTCGTAAAAACACTGATCTCTGGTGTGTACAGTCCAGTTGTTATACTGATTTTCCCGTATTCGGGGTGGAGGTATTTTTGAGTTTATAAAATTTGAGCAATAGCTGCTGCAAAACAATATGGATTACAAATGGTAAGAAGTTTATTTCAAATCCTGTAGCTGTAAAGTATTTGTGGATAAAGATAGATATGATTTATATAAACACCTTTTTTTTTTTTTCTTTTTTTTTTTAATTTGCCAGCTAAAGCATCTTACAATGACCTTCAAGTGTAATGCACACTGTTCTTGTGGTAAACCATGAACATGACATCTAATGTTATTCTGAAGAATGAGGTGTAGACTGCTGGCCTCAGTTACTCAGTCGTTTCTGTTTAGGTTGATGTAAAACTCTGCTAAGCATGGCTAGAATACTATTTTAAATGAAACAATTCAGTTATTTGGTTAAAAAGAATAATTTTAACATTGATTGGAAAATAATATTGAAGTCATTGGGCAATTTTTAATTTTCTTTCCTACCTTTTTTTGTAAAGAAACAAATGCCAGGAGAGCAGTAGACAGAGGATATGTCCAGGTGCTTTTAACGATTTATGTTGATTGGCACCGTCATGATAGTCGACACAGATACATGCTGATACGGAAGGGAGTTCTACAGTGCATTAAAAGCGTTACAAACATCAAATTGGGAAGAAAGGCATTCATCGATGCCAATGGGATGAAAATTCTTTACAACACTTCACAAGTAAGTTTATCTCCGTTGTGGTTTTTTTGGTTGTTTTTGCCTCTTCAGCTTTAAAGACACATCCTGGCTTTAAAGTTGTCATAATTCTTTTATGATATTTATGATCATTCCTGCTATGGGGGGTAAGGATTATTTTCTGTACTTGAGTGAAGTGGAATGAAAGTAGAAAACTAAATTCACGTTTGGTATTATTTGTCTGTGACTATCTTAGGGAGGGGGCTGTTGAACTTAATTTTGAAAAGGGAGGGGAATGTCTTTTAATTTTGAAGTTTGGGGTTTTAAAAAAGGTGAAATTGAGGTGGTAGAAGTTCTTCTGGACTTCAAAGGAGACATTAAAAATGTTTATTGTAAACAAAATACTTTGTTATTAGTGAATTCTAGAAATCTGTAAAACAAATGTAGTTTAACTATTTGTTTGAGAGATGCTTTTCTCTTATTTTCATTATTTTCCTGTTAATAGGAGTGCCTTGCAGTAAGAACTCTTGACCCCCTTGTCAACACATCCAGCCTAATAATGAGAAAATGTTTTCCTAAAAATCGTCTTCCTTTACCAACTATAAAAAGTGCTTTCCATTTCCAACTCCCAGTTATTCCTTCCAGTGGTCCTGTGGCTCAGCTGTACAATTTGCCTCCTGATGGTATGGTAATTTTGTAATATTTTGTCTTTTATTTAGTATGTCTAACATTGCTTTATGGTAGGTGGAATGAATTGCAATTATTTGAGTTCTCCACTGGAACTTGGACTCTGAGACTTTTCTCAGCTAGTAAAGGGTCTGTGACGGTTAGTGTAGAGCACCAATTTCTAATGTTAAGTTTTAACTGATGAAAATTCTATAGAATTCTACACAGGTGGTTATGTTTCTGAGCTATAACACAAAACAGGAACTAAAATGTGTTGTTCATCAAACTCTGAACTCTAAAGCATAGGCTGTACATATTAGTCTACAAACTTAAATTGGTCTCTCTTTTTAACCCACTTATCGTATACCTTCTCCTATGTGAAATGTAGTGTAGTGTATATCCTGTTTTACAGGACTGTATATTCCCTGGTTTCTTTCTTCACCCTGGTAAACTGCATGTGGTGAATTTAGAGTAACCTGTGCCATCTGAAGTATTATTTTTTTAAATTATTGCAGTTATTCGTTTAGTTGCATGGTGAGAAAAGTAGAGCTGCTTTTTTGGACAGTTGCAGCATCTTAGGTGATACTTGTCTGCAAAGTATCTGTATGGTGCTTTGTAGGAAATATATTCGTCCCATTGTGAACACCTTCTAATATTTTTGGATAATTCGTGTTTAATGTGTTTTCAGATATGGTGAAACAGCTTGGTACCGGGGTAAGCAACTGATGAAGTTGCTGTGAGAAAGTTACTCTAAAATGAAGAGGCAAAATCAGACTTTTTA
The DNA here is from genome assembly GCA_003697955.1 of Calidris pygmaea. Taxonomy (NCBI): domain Eukaryota; kingdom Metazoa; phylum Chordata; class Aves; order Charadriiformes; family Scolopacidae; genus Calidris; species Calidris pygmaea. The sequence continues at coordinate 934,783 of QJSC01024120.1, forward strand.
ATGTCTTCTTATTCACAATATCTCCTGAAACAAAATGGGATCATGGTCTGAAAGAAGACAGGTGTCTGATTGGGGTTCATCTGGGTCAGACCCAAGCTGCAAGAGTTTAGAGGTTGTTTATGTTTTGTCTTGAAAATAGATTTAGAAGTGTGTTCCAAAATCCACAGAAATTAAACCTCTACTTAACATGGTATTTTTGGTACTCCATAATACCTATTTCGGAAGTTCCTATTCTGTTGTAGAAGACTACTGATAGTTTTGGGATTTTTTTTTTGTTAATAGGTTTGTTATCTATTAAAAAAAGAAGTGAAAAACCTAAAGAAATAGGATGCATAGGATTTTCTTTTTAAGGAAAAACCTCTATATTAAAAGACACATAGAATCTTGGGGTGGGTACAGCTCTGAGTTTATTAAAATTATAATCTTGTATAGTTGGCATTGTAAAAGCAATACACATGATCATTTTGAATACACTAGAAAATCAGTATGATTTGTAAACCTCTGAGTGAGCCTTTTACTGACAGCAAATTTCCTTCACGTAAAACTGTAAAAGGCTCTTTCAGAAAACATAGCAAAAAACCTCAGCACTCAAACTGCATGAGATTTCTAGGAAAAGATGAAATTTGCCACTAGTAAGCAGAACATGTGCCGGAATAACCAGTTAATGCTGACTTCTGCATAGTAGGAAATTAACCCAATTCTTGTTACTCATGTAAGCAATTGGTTTGCTTCCCCATGTTTTCCTTTGTTAAAAAGGAAGAAGTCTTAGATGCTTCAATGTACTGAGTCTCTGTGTCAAGTAGAAGTTAGTCTTTAGTGTCCAAATAGTTTCACAGGTCTAAAAAATAACACCCTGCTGTATGTTTTGGGGGTAAAATTTAGTTCCCAGCTTGTCCATGCTAAGCAGTTGCAGTGGCGCCTCTCCTTGAGTGTTTTCCGTACTGGTTAAATCTCCAGTGATATGTTTCTGAGGTGGTTTTTTTGTTTTGTTTTGTTGTGTGTTTTTTTTTAAATTGTTAGTCCCCATTTAAGCAAGATAAAAAGGGTGAAGAGGATACTTTGTCCCACTGTTCTCTGATACTGGGTCAATACTACCTGACATGACTAAAAGCTGCTGAGACCTTACTTTTTGTTTTTTTGGACACGATTATTATTACTTGCTTTGGGAAAAGGTGTCAGAGCCATCTCATTTTGTACTGACCTCGAGCTGTGCTGATTTGTTCTTGGCACATCTACATTGTAAAGTAATTCTAATGGCCATCTGCTGCCTTGCTAGGGTTTTTTGGGCCAGGGGATGCTGGGTGTTTTATAGTTTTGTTTTGCTTTGTATGAGCCAGAGATCTTTGCTTTGACTTAAAAGTGCATGGAAATGTTATAAAATGAGTCTGCAGTATTGTCAAACAAGTATTTTGTTTTGTAAATCTGGTAATAGTAATTGAAGTTTACTAATTATTTTTCACAATTTTTTCAAGTGTTAAGTAAAAAAAAAAGAAACAATGGATTTTTTTCTTTTTTATTTTTGAGCATATGTATTGGATTAAATGTATAATCTGCTTTACAAAACTTTTTTTGTGTATTAGTGGATGATGTAGTAGATGAAAGTGATGATAACGATGATGCTGAAACAGAATCAGAAATCGAAACTGAAAATGATGATGACAAGGACCAACATTTTAAGGTTTGTATGAAACAAAATTAACAGGCAAAACCCATGCATGCCATAATCGGGAATCATGTATACAGCCATATATTTTAAGTGTTATAAGGACTTTGAGGAAGTTTTCAGGGCAATTTCTAAAATTTTAAAAGCTCCTGAAAGTTAAAGAGGGTGGGTGCTGCTTGAAGATACCAACCTTTATTGTTCAGATTGCTTCAAGATTTATATCAAAACCTGTTTGCTTCACACGTGTTGTGTCTGGAATACATTGGAACAGAACTGCAGTCAGAACACTGCTGAGAGCAGTGTTCTGCTCTCAGCTTTTATTTCTGTCATCCTGCTCTTCCCACATAAGCTGCTGAGTATGTAGGAGCTGCTCTAGCAAAAAGCCGTCATTCTGGTCTGGCATTGACTAGGTCAGTGTTTCAGCAAGGTAACTTTGAAGTTCAGCCAGCTGTAGAGGTAGATATCAGACCTTTCACTGTTGTATCACTTTGGGGAAGGTCTTGTTCTGCTCTGCAGCTGCTAGGCAGGACATGAAAGGACATTTGGTCAGAACTGCCTCATTGGATGTTTTTATGTTACATATATTCAGGACCTAATTGAATTCTCTGTCCGTGGACTCTGATGACAGATTTTATTGGAGGCTGTCATGAGCCCTGATGAAGGGAGTGTCTTCTGTGGAAGCAGTTACTCATTTGTCACTGCAATCAGATGAAATCTCCACATTCTAGGGTGCAATAGTTGGATTATGCGCAGATCTCATGTAAAATGTAGTCTAATGTATATGCATAATACATTTGGATGAAAGGAAGGAAATTGGGATGTTTGTAATCTGTCGAAATGGAGGCTTTGGCATACTGATAAAACAGCTGCTTAAACCTTCGTGGTGAAAGGTGCAATTCAGCTAATTTTAGAATAGTGATACTTAGCTTTTGAAGCATGGCTGTGTCAGAACTAAAAGGTGAATGTAATTATTTTAGAAGTTCATTAATTCTGGATGCAAGGTTAATTTTTTCTGGTGCTCTTTCAGAATGATGATATTGAAACTGATATTAATAAACTGAAACCTAGACAGGAATTGGGAAGACCCATTGAAGAACTGAAAATGTATGAGCAATTTTTCCCAGAACTTTCAGAAAACTTTCAGGTAAAGTATATAATTCCCAAGGCATTCTTCATTGTGATGGGTTGACTCTGGAATCCACTGTGAGATTACTTTTTGGATGGATAGTTCCTCTAGCCAAAACATGAAGAGTCTGCAGGTGTGGAGCTACCTGTGAGAGTGCTATATAGTGAATGATAGTGTTATGGGTTACTTTAATCTGACTGAGAAGGACACTGTGGGCAGACAGAAAGGAAAACAGTTTTCTGAGGTCTGATGATTGCACACAGCAGAAAGTAAAATAGTAAGAAAGGACATGACATTTCTGACAAAGATTAATTGTATTAGGTATTTCCTTGTATGCGGTGCACCTCTATAAAGTAGTTGGTTAAAATGTCTGGGGAGTCTCATTGACTTCATAATTTGTTATTGATGAACTACTTGTTTATTGCTTTGACGCTACCTTCTTGTAAAAGCTGAAACTTCCTTGCTATGTTTGTGTAGGTTTAAAACATAACTGTAATTTATAATAATACTTAATAATTATAAATAATATATAGTATAGAATATAAATTCTTAGAATAAATATTATTATAATAGTAACAACTTTTAAATTACACTTATTTTGGATTATTGCAAAACATACCTCAGGGAACAATGAAAGAGAAAGATTTCTAATATAAATGAAACTTTAGGAACTGTTTATGTTTTGGTGTGTTTTTTAATAAATATTTTTATTAATTTTTCTCTTTTACTTTTTTAAGGAATATGACTTAGTTTCCAAGGAACCAAAGCCTTTTGTACCTGATGCAAATCTGAGTGGACCTATTGTTGTTCCTACAGCAGGAGAGGAGCACTCTGCTGAAACAAACCAGTCCTCAAAAGGAGGTGCTTTGAAGGAGAGCAATCCTTTATTGACAGAGGAATACAATAGAAGGCCAGCCTTTCTGGAACTACCAAAGAAAGATAATATCAAAGACAGTAGTTTACATCAACAAAATGATCAAAGAAACCTGCTTCCATCCTGTCAGTGTCTAAGCCAAGAAATTGTGAAAGGCTTGGACAGAATCAGTCTGCAGAACAGTGCAAAAAATGATCAGTGTTACGGTACAGGGTGTGTAATAAAGAAGGAAAGCAAACCTAGCCTTACCACTCTTGCTTCTAGTAAACCTTGCGGCCATGTTTCACCCTGTGGAAGTAGTCTCTTTGAAGGATCATCTGTTCAGCTGGGAAAACTTTGCTGCACTGGAGTGGATTCAGAGGAGGAGGAGGATTCCAGATCTAGTTCATCAGGGGAACAAGTCATGCTTGAGGTTTCTGATGTATCACCAGTTCATGACTGTGATCTTTACATTGAAATGGTAAAAAACACAAAGTCTATTCCTGAATACTCAGAAGTGGCCTATCCAGATTATTTTGGCCATATTCCACCCACATTTAAGGAGCCTATTCTGGAAAGGCCGTATGGGGTGCAGAGGTGAGTTACCATACTTCTTTTTTGTTGTTCTCTTTCCCTTGAGAAACAATTTTTAGGTAAGATCAACAGCCACGTATACA